>JAIXMO010000029.1:0-402423 GCA_025677825.1 Helicostylum pulchrum | reverse complement strand
TGAATAGAAGTAATAATGGAGATTTGTAACAAGTAACTAATAATCTGAAGCAAAAAAGAAAATAAATGGAAGAAAAAAAATATGCATAAAAAGACTATCTGTTATTCAGATAATCAAGTATTTTATTATTTTGGCATAGAGAAAGAACAAATGATAAAATGTAATGTCAGTTTCTCTTTTTTTTTTTGTCCTTGAGATTAAAACTTGCAAATAATTGTTTTGTTGTAATTTCTCCAATAATCACATAATTTTTGTAAATCCACATTTTATCGTAATAACTGTTGTGTAATTAGCCTTGCTGATTGTTACAATTATAGGACCATTAAAATGATTATTCCATTCTGAATCAAGAGTAAAATCTACGATTCTAACAATCCAAGTTTCGGTAGATACTATAAAAAATCCAAGCAGTTCTTCTTTTGTTTTACTCATGCTGTTAATATGAATTTCTGGCTGAATAAATCTTATAGCTCTATTGCTATAAGCACTTTCTGCTACGATTTGGATGGAGTCGTTCCATGCAATAGGCAGATATGACCTTTTTATCCTGCTTTCGTGTAGTTCAAATATTGCGCGATATAATCTCTCCATTTTTTCAGGATATATATATGTATATACATATAGCAATCAAAGAACAAGTGTAATAAATACCAACTAGTTGCTTTATATATCCTTATTTATAAATTGATTTATTTACTAAATACTTATGTGATTAATTGATTATTTACCTTGTCAGTGTACTACGGTCTTCAATTTCTAATATTCTTTTTTTAAAAGATGCATATAAGCGATCGAGTTTACTAATTTTTTTTTTTGCATTTTTTTTTTTACGAGAAAATGCAGTATATAAACTTTTATTATTTCAAGGTAATTATTTCCATGGGAAAGACGTTTGTAGATATGGGAATATTTATTATTTATGTAAATATACAGCCACCTCGAACATGAGAAGAAGAAAAAGGATGTCTAGACAGTTCTAAATGGGCGGACTGTAGTAGGAAGTCCCCCAAAAAGATCATATTATACCTTACCACAAATGTAATCTTGGTTTACGTAATATATGCTACAATCGAACTGGTTTTTTCTATATTGATGTGGCCCACTTTTTAAATATAAAAAAGTACACAAAAAACGTTTGCTTGATAAAGGAACCTTGAAAGACGCTCGAAAAAAAAAAGTAGAAACAAAAGATATTTCTATTAAATTACATGAAAAATATCTTCTCTGTCAACAAAATATCACAAAAACGTATACAGACTTTTCTGTTTTCACGAAAATTTAGCACCACATATTCATATTTCACTTAAACTCCCAGTCACCACCACCATATCCCAAAAAGTAAAAAATTAGGGGCGGGTAAAAAAACCAACAGCATAAGTTAACCCTTTTCACTCTTTTTTTTTTCTTTCAATACTAGAAATGACAACGCAGAAAAAGCGAAATATCTTTAGCTTTAGTGATGACGAAGATGAAGATGATATTTTTATCAATTCCGTTAAACCGTTACCGAGCAATGCAGTAGAACGTTCCGCATTCACTGCCGCCAAATTCGATCCAGACACGTTCTTATCCAGCAGACGACATTTAAGTCTGGAGCGCATGAAGTCCGAACTAAACACTCATTTAACGTCCTTAAAAGCAGAACTGGTTGAGCTTATCAATAGAGATTATCAAGACTTTATTAATCTTTCGACTAATTTGAAAGGTGTAGACAAAGATATTCAAGACTTGAAATCTCCTTTAACAGATATGGAAGTACAAGTAAAAGTAAGTTTGTAAAAAAAAAAAAGGTTATATAAGGATAGTTAAACTTATAGGCTTTAATAGGGTGTACGTGATCATTTTCAAGATGTTACCAACTCTTTAGAAGCTCAACTTGAGTCTCGAGCCCACTTGAGAAATAAAAAGGTACGTGTGTGTAAGATTTAGTCTGACTATGTAAAGCATGATATTAATATCTTTTTTTGTAGGCTACACTTAAACTATTGCTTCATATTAACGATTCAGTTACAAAAGTGGAAGATTTATTAGATATAAATGCAGACGTTGTAAAACCAACCAGTATCGCGTTGAATGGTGAGACGAATACGGGCGATGACAGGTTAATATAACGCAAAAAAAAGTATGTAGTTCTTACTCACCAATTTTTTTTTTAAAATATAGTCTCGGAAAGCAGATAGAAAGAGTAGCTATCGAATATAATCAAATGCAATATTTAGTGCGTAAAGGAAAGGATTTAGCATACGTTACCGAAAACGAATGGAGAATCACTCGTATCAAAGACACGTTAGAACAAAAGTTATCGAAAGCGCTGTCTATCGCGCTTTCACAGATCAGACGAGGTGAAGTGACCCGAGCAACAAAGCAATCATTAACACAGTGTTTAAGAACCTACGCGCTTATCGATCAAACCCAAACAGCCGAGAGAATCATTCGAGAGGAGTTTATTAGACCCTTTTTAACAAAAATAATCACACAAAAGGCAGTAGAAGGTGCTCGCAATTATGGTTCACCCACTGGAACCGACGAAACCAAACATCCTTTATTTATCATGTATACAAAGATACTGACATTTGTATCCACTGATCTTCAACCTATTTTGGATATTACGCAAAAGACACTCAAGGGATCGAATTACGATATTTTAGTGAATTCACTTTGGTTAGAGGCTACAGAAAGAATAAATAAAGAATGCAAGAGTATATTTGCAGCAGGACAAACAGATGTATTTCATAAGGTATTTAAATGGGAAAAAAATAATAATTTACGATATGGTTTTAAGAGAGACTAAAATGGACGGTGTGTGATAGAATTACTCTGCTACAGTGTCATTTATTTCTGGATTAGAAGGCCTGTGCTACTCTAAACGGTCTCTGTTGTACCTTCGTAATCATCCTACATATAACGAATTTATGAAGCGATGGCAGTTACAAGTATATTTTCAATTGAGGTTTCGAGAAATTATTAAAAATGTCGAAGCTATTTTGAATGAACCAAGCGAAAGTTTATCCTTAAATAATGCTGATTTCACAAAAGGTAAACCCATACAGAAATATACATATTGTGATATCTAATTTTTTTTTTTAAAAAAAAAGAGATTATTTTACCTGGTGGCGAAGTAATTTTGGCAGCTATCAAAAAGTGTTGGTCCGATCAGATGTTCTTGTACGGATTATCACATCGTTTTTGGAGACTGACACTTCAGTTGATTTTAAGATATAGTGGATGGTCTTCAGACATTGCGAATAACCCGGCTAATGTTTCAAAAGTATGTAACGCTATCGAACAAGAGAAACTATAACACTAATCCGTCTTTTTTTTTTTAGGATGCTGAATATCCCAAACTTCTTGCTATTTTAGAACACGATATCAACAATTTTGTAAAAATAGTTAAAGTTCAAATGAACGAAATCATGTTACCCAAGTTACCCGCTAACGTACAAGACTTGCCATCACTAAAAGGTATACATATATATTTGCACAATTAAGTTCCCTTTAACAGCTTTATTAATGGCTATAAATATAGAGAGCATGAACGAAGTTCTAGAACAATTAACTGGCCTTGCTGTACCCAAAATTAACTCGAGTATTACAAACAGTATTACCGCAGAATGTGCAGAAACATTGAAATTGGTTAAAAGTATTACCAGTCATTACCGCCACACCAATAAAGAAGCACCTAAAGAAGCCTCTTATTTTATACCCAACCTATTCAAGCCGTTGCATCATTTTATTGAGCAGAATCAAGGCTGGACAGATCAAGAGGTTCAAGTTTCTTGGGCGCATGTTGTTGTAAAAAACGTGGTTTTACAGTATACTACAACAGTGGAAGATCTCTTATCTAGTATAAAGAAGACCGAAGAGTCTATGAGTAAGTTAAATAAAAAGAAGAGTTCTACTGGTAACGGCCTATCGGATGACGATAAAATTCGTTTGCAAATATACTTGGATGTACAACAACTTGGACTAGAGGTAAGCTATATAATACAAAAAAAAAAAAAAAAAAACTGTTTCTAATTTGTTTACTTGTCAGTTGAAAACTTTCAATATTGAAACTTCTCAAAATTATTATAAAAAGTTGTGTACTTTGGTAGAACCATTTGGTAAATAATAATAAAAATTAGACGCCTTTTTTTATATATACATTGTATAATAATAATAATAATAAATGATTTGATGTTTTATTTATCTATTTTAAGTAATTTTTTTTAATACAGGAGTGTCAGCGTTTTGTTTAGTGAACCAAAGGTACATTTCACCAATATCAGCGGAACTATCCAAGTACTCGTCTACTAATTCAGAAGGAAGTCTAATGAATTCAGTAATAACATTATCGACTTCCTTAAGTTCGGCTTCAAACTCATCATTATCAAGAGGTAAACTATCAAACTTGTGTGCGTGAATTTTACGTACAACCTTGTTCTTTGAAGGATCACCTTCACTTTCATCAACACCGTGATTATGCATCCAAGTAACGGTCTTGGCCCAACCTTCAGCGGGTAAAAGGTTAATATCCAATTTCCACTCATCAATAGCGGTATGTAAAATGTCCTTTGCGTTTTGCATTGTGACCTCACGAATTTGCTTAATACTCATACCTTTACTGTTCTCGAGCGAACGATCCCAACGATGAGGAGGACCGAACTCAAGAATAGTATGTTCAACAAGTTGTTCTTCAAAGAGTTTAGCAGCGGATCTCAAAGCGGGGATTTCAAAGCCTTCAACGTCGATCTTTAAAAAGTGAATGGGTTGACGGAACAAGAGAGCTTCATCTAATTCAGTGGTTTCTGTGTCAACAGCCTTGTCAATGACGTTAGCGTATTCAGCACCTAAATCAGCGGGTTCCATAATAGATTTATCACTTTTACGAGAAGAAGGAATTTGGAGTTCCTTTTCAACAGCCTTGGTCTTTGGGAAAAGACGATCAAAAGCAGGTAAAGTATCAAGTCTAATAGTTTGTGTAGTAATCAAAGCGTTTGTTTTATCGTAAGAGAGTTCGGCAATACCGCCATCATTGATTTCGACTTTATCCATAGCAAGTCTCTTGAACTTGTCTAATACTGCAAATGGAAGTACACGAAGACGTTCAGAAAGTTGGTTTAATCTGCCTGCCATAGTAATTACACCTATTTTTAGAATTTGATTTTAGTTGTGCGAATCTTATTTTTAGCTTCCTTTTTTTTTTTGCTTACTTCTCAAGTGGGTTTGAGGTTCAAATGCGATAGTGTGAGCGCCACTTGCGCCAGCAACAAGTGAGAAAAGACCATGGTTAGAACCTATATATTATAATAAGTTAATATGATCATGTATACTCTTCTTTTTTTTTTAAAAAAAAGCTTACCAGCATCAACCATGACGAGAGGATGAGTTCTTTCAGTATCACGACGATGGACACGAAGAATCCACTTCATAAGGCTATAAATTCTAAATTCACGTCTGAAATGATTGTTAACATCATTATAGTTGGTATTAGAAACAACAAGGACATCGGGCTTTGTGTTGACCTATTTTTTGTTTATATTTAGTATTCCGTTTTTTTTTTTCCTATTTAAATAAAATAAAACTTACAACACCAAATTGCCATAAATCACCAGAAGAAGCATATTTTAAGCCTTGTTGACCATTTAAACGATAAGTAGCCTGATTGGAAGTAGGAGAGATAGTATCGAGGTTTTTGTTACTTTTGTCATGGGTATCTAAAGTAAATGATAATTAATAAATCAAGAGTCTAACCCTTTTTAAAAACAAAACTTACTAGGATAATGAGTATTGGGATCAATGATAGGTTGGGCACTGCTGTCGACGTGTTTACTCAAGTGTTCTTCAGTAGTAGGGGTGTTTACTTTGGGAGGAGGAGGGGGAGTAGAAGGTGGGTTTGGACGAGACTCAGTCAAAGGTTCCTATATAGCAATGATTAGAAACTGCACTAAAAAAGTAAATAAAGTTGATGACGGTGTAAAAAAAGAACCTACATTATTTGCGTTTTTAGAATCCTGGGAAAAGAGAGAACGATAAGTCTAACGAAAATTGCAATATAATATAATGTTCACTTACGTCTTCAATAGTACAAAATCTTGGATCAGTACATGGATAACCCTTCCAGTATATAAGGTTTAATGTGATGAATATAAACACAATAATAACGGTCCATGTCCTCCAGCTTCTCATTTTATTTTATTTTATTTTTAAAAGAAAAAGAAAAAAGAGGGGAAAAGGAAGTAAGAAAAAAAGAAATCTCGAGTGCCCTTTTTATATTTTATTTTTTTATTTGCTAAATTGGAGAATTTCAAGTTCATTCCCTTGGGCCTGTCTTTTTTTATATTGTTGTACTCTGCTGATCTTTTTATTTTTATTTTGGCACTAAAAAGTAATTAACTATTTATCTTTTCGTCACTTCGATTCAAAACATAGTAATATGGTGTTTAATAAATAAAAAATAAAGTACTTGTTTTGTGTACAACAAATTAAAAAGTGTCACAACACAGAAATGCTACATTTTCTTTACTTTTTTTTTTTCCCCCTTAGACGAACCATCTTGCAGAGTAAACATTACTTTATAATTAAAAACCAATCCTTTTTTTCTGTATCTTTGGACAGCCAAAAAGCTAGTTTTTTAATTTTAAAATAGTGCAATAAAACTTTTGGTATTACCAAATTTTCTGTTTCCGGTATATTCCAGTGTGGTACAGCTTTAATTTTATGTAAAAGTTTAATGCTTTAACTGGTGCTGTACATCACCGTATTAAATTAATACGTACACCGTGTACTACAGAGATATTGTTACCAATGATTGACATACACACAGCTTTACTGTAAAAAAAAAAAATATCGAGTGTTTCTTACTATGAAAAAGGATTCATTAAAACTAGATACACTGCTTTATGTTTATGCACCCTACTGCATAATCAGAAAATCACAACACAAAAAAAAAAAAATACACATATTTTTTTTTATTATATTACAAAAACATATTTTATATTTCAGCAATGGTAGTCCAACCCATTCTTCTAGTACCCTTTTTAGCCCATCTACAAAAAGTACAAAATTAATAACATACACACACGTACAAAAGATAAAATAGCTTACAATTCAAGCATTTTTTCACCGTCAGGATTTGTTTCTGAATTGTAGTTGGCTTTTGGAAGTAAAGTTTCAACTACACCATACATAAAGGGAGGTTTCTTTTCTGTAACTTCATCTGTATAAAATAAGAGTGTTATTTTTTTTTTGTTCTGGTGCTACAAATAAACTTTTTTTTTGAAAATTTACCTGGTAACATTGGTCTTATAAAGTCAAATACACAATCAGGGTTACGTTGATGACGAAGTTCAATCTCACCTTCTTTTCTAAATATCAATAAACTTAATTTACTCTTATTAAAGTATCTGTATTGGCCTCTATTAATTTGATTGTTGATATTCTTTTTAATCCAACAGAAATTTTCGACATATTTGAACCCCCATTTGGATACAATACTAACAATTCGTTGTAGCCATTCCTTTTCTAACCAAATAAACAGAAACCCGGCATTGACAATCTTGGATACATTTAAAATAGCCTAAGGAATGGGATGAGCGAAATTAAATTTTGTGTGCGTGTGTGTGTGTCATATATGTATTAAACTCACAAATTCATCAATAGTGATCTTTCCTTTACAAGGCTCTTCACCAGGTAAAAGTAATGGTGGATCCATATACACCGCACTGAAATTAGTACCGTATTGTGTTAAATCTTGCTCTAGTACACTTGATACCTCATGGTATTTTGATCCTGGTGGTACTAATATTTCAGGAATTGTTGGTTTGGGCATGATTTTATGAGCCCAAGAGCGAGAAATTGGTCTTGCAGGAATTTTAACATAGGTTGGTAAACTTGGGTCCATATTACTGACGCGCTTCTTGATAGTAAAATAATTACCATTTCTATCTTGTACTTGCACTTGCATAATTTTATATTTGGCAATAATGCTTTCTCGGTCAACTCCACGTCTTCCGGTTGATATCCTTGGTTCCCTTTGTACTCTAACTCTACCCTTTTTAATAACCACCTTTTCTCCAAACTCTTCATCCCAAAAGTTTTCATCCACATAATGGTATTCACTATATAAAACGAAATTAAGCTTTTTTTGTCTTCTTTTTTTTTTAAAAAAAAGAGGCCCAACTTACTCTTCTTCATAAAACTCGGAAGTACTGCCATCCTTATACTCAACTTGCCAAAGATCCAATGCATCCATATCAGCAATTGCACTTGTATCAATGGTAGCACTTCTAACTGTAAATGCCGATGTACGCTTAAATACTTCTTCGAGTTGTTCTTGGGTGAATTGTGCCTTTATGCTGTCAGGTGTGGTAGCAACTTCTGACATTTCTTCGTCTTCGTTTTTAATCTCTTCGTCTTTAGTCTCTTCTTCTTCTACAGGTATATTGGATCCACTACTACTACTACTGGGCTCCTCATTAGGTTGGACATTAAGTGTAGAAAATTCTTCTTGTATGCGTTCTAATTCTTCGAATTTCTTCATGATTGCTTCTACTGATTCACCATCCTCAACATAGCCAACATAATGTGCATTACTATTTATTACACCTATTAAAAAACAAGCTTTGGTAAAAAAAAAAAAAACTCAGGGTTTTACCTGACTCTGGTTTTTGGGGTTGCTTGTCTTCTCTTTCTTTTAGGTCGATCACTCATTTTATGTTTAAAGGCAAAGAGTTGAAGAAAAAAAAAAATTTACTCGCTACGCGTAAAAAAGTATATATATTTTTTTTTGTAGAACCCCGCTTTTCGCGATCGCTTCCTTTTCGTTTTCGCTTCAAAAAAGGTGGTCACTGTTCTCTTCCCCTCCCTTTTTAATGAAGATAGAAAGGTTAAGCACATCAGTTGTCAATAGGATAGCTGCAGGAGAAGTAAGTATCTTTTTATTTGCGTACATAAATGGTTACAGAAAAAAAAAAGTCTAATATATATATAGATCATACATCATCCGTATAACGCTGTCAAAGAAATGACAGAGAACAGCCTTGATGCTGGCTCCACTTATATTCAAATCGAGTTAATAAACTCTAGTCTTGGTTCTATAAAGATAATTGACAATGGAAGGGGTATAAAGGTACATCAAAACGAATACACTTTTTTCCTTCTGTTAATCAAAGTTTGTAGATGGATGATATGCCTCTCGTTTGTGAGCGTTATGCAACAAGCAAATTAAAAGAGTTTAAAGACCTTTTAAAACTAGAAACCTTTGGATTTAGAGGTGAAGCATTATCTAGCATATCTCAAATTTCAAACGTTATAATTGTATCAAAACCAAGAGACAATCCATACGGTTATCAGTAAATGTTATGCCTTTTTACATGTAGACATTTTTTAGTAACTGAAAATAAATAAATCATTTAGGGTAGCTTATCAAAACGGAAAAATGTTGACAAAACCAAAATTATGTGCAAGCAATTGTGGCACGATAATCACAGTTACGAGTATTTTTTATTTTTTTTTACTAAAGCTACTAATATATTTTAATTTCCAGGTACAAAATTTGTTTGAAAATACGCCAATTAGAAAAAAGGCCCTGAGATCACCTACAGAAGAACGTCGTCATATACTAGACGTTATCAAAAAATATGCAATTCATAACCCAACTGTACGATTCACCTTAAAAAAGGTATGTTTATATGTATGTACATGTATGACAACACTTTATTAAAGTTTGCATGAAAAAAAAAAAAGGACAACAGTACAGAAATGTCTACTCAAGCAACTTTATCTACACTGGATCGAATTCAACAGGTGTACGGTGCAAGTGTTTCATCTTGTTTGAAGACTATAGAGTATGCTGATAGCAGATGCCAGTTTAAAATAATGTCAAGCGATCCAAGTGATCCTAATTACGGCCGACATAATAAAAAGGCTTGTATATTTATCTTGTTTGTTAATGGTAGTATCTTTTTTTTCTTCTCTTATGTGACTACAGACTAAGTAAATATGTTACCTAGATCGTTTGATAGACAATAACAAAATCAAAAAGGAAATGAAACTAGTTTATACTGGTATTACAAACGGGATTAACCCTCCATTTATCTATGTTTCCTTGAAGGTAGAGCCTAGTCATGTCGATGTAAACATCCACCCAACAAAAAACGAGGCAAGATTTTAACAGTAGTCATAATAAGATATATATTTAACTCCCAAGTATAATAAACACACAGGTTCGTTTATTAAACGAAGACGAAATTACAGATAAAATTACTACTGCTCTTTCGGCTAACATCTCTAGCCCTACTCGAAAGAAAAAGGCGGCACCTGTTCCACTTCCCGAGGTAGATTTTCCTTTTTGAGATAACCCTTTACAGTTCAATAATAAAAACTTTTTTCCGTATTCTATAGAAGACTACATTAAATCATTACTTTAAACCTGCTCCAGTAAATCAAACTCCTAGTACTGAAACTGATTCAAGTAGTAGTGTTCTCGGTACTCCCCCACCTTCCTTAAAAGAACCCAAGGTACTTTTTATAAGCTAAAAAAAATAATAATTTCACTAACTGAAAAAAAAAAAAAAGAAGGGAAAAATAAACCATTATTTTAAAAACGTGAGAGCTGAAAAGGAAACACCCGCTGCAAATAATCATCGTAATGGTAGTGGTTTATCTGATCCAAGAGCATTGCCAATAAATTTCCAGAATACTGGAATGGACGAGAACTCTGGACCGCGTCAGAGAACACCACCTACTTCTTCTACAATGGCAAGTGGCGTTCGTAAATTTGCAACACCTTACCAAAGAATTTCCTCCACTCCCCTTCAACCTGTTGACACTAATCGTACGCCAGAAATAAGTGTTTCATATCTGTCTAAACCTTTGCAAAAGGAAGTTGCCAAAAGACTAGTCGATGTAAACTTGAGAAAGTCAAATCCAGTGGCGCCAATTGCAACTAAAGCATCTCCTGTACCAACTAAAGCAGCTGAAACAACTTTTGCTACAAAAGAGACAACACCACCCGTAACTGAAAAACCCAACTTGGAACAAGAAAACTTGCAAGAATTGGATAGTATTGTTACTATAAAATCTGATATTGAACTGGCAGAAGATAAAAGTACGTATACACGCTAATTTAAAAATAGACCATGCATTTACTTTTTTAATTAAATAGGTCTCAGCAAGATATTTACTAGAAACCAGTGTGTTGGTATTATTGACGATGTACTTGTTCTTCTTTCCTATAAAGCTCGCTTTTATTTAGTAAATTACAACACTATCAGGTAAGATTAAAGAAACAGAATATACCATTACACAATTTTTTACCAAAATCTCCTTCCCTTTCAGCGAAGAATACTTTTACCAACTTGTGTTATATAACTTGGGTAAATTTGGAAAACTTTTCCTTTCTTCACCAATTCCAATTAAACCATGTATTTCACTTTTCATTCCAAACGCGACACACCGAGAACTGGATAACATGATCGACTCCCTTCTCTGCTACAAAGACTTGCTTCAATCCTATTACAATATTGAGATCGCTTTATGCTCTGATAACAATACAGTACAGTTAGTATGCTTACCTATGCTCTTGGTAAATCATACACCTTCATTTGATAAATTACCTATATTTCTTCATAATATAGCTACTCAGGTATACATCTTTATTACGCGACAAAGAATTTTTTTTTAAAATTTAATTTGCATACATTATATAGATCGAATGGGGTAATGAGATTGACTGCCTTGATGCAATAGCTCGTGAGATTTCGTCATTTTATTGTTGTTGCTCAAAGAACCAATGCACTTCCTTTTTACAATCAGCACGTGACGGTAACTTTAAAGCACCCAGATATTTGAGTGAGAAAGGATACATTACTGAATTGGACTTTCCTGATGAAATACTAGCATAAATAAAATAGTTTTATTTAAAAATAAATAATAATAATTATAAAAGAAGAGAGATATCGAGTATATTTAATCTCTAACAGGGATATTTTTTTCAACAGCTTCAATAACAGCATCAGCTTCAGTAACAACAGCATCAGCTTCAGCAACAACTTCAGCCTTCTTTTTCTCAGCAGCAGCAGCAGCAACTTCAGCTTCCTTATTACGCTCAGTGTTAACAAGAGCTAATTTTTCCGGCGTATAATTCTCTACCATTTCCTTCCACTCGATATTCTCTGCCAAAACCTGTTGCATACCTTCTACATCTGTATAGAACATAAAGTAAGCTGTGAAGGGTTTATTGATCAAAAGCCCCTTTGTAGTACACGTCTCTGCTGCAGGCACAACCCCCTCCAAAGAATTCAGACGAATAATATATTTTGCGTGAGACAAGTAACCGTCTGTGGAAGCCTTTGTCACAGGTACAATATGGTCGTCCAAATGAACGCCGTCCCCTCTTTCATCACGTCCTTCTTCTTTTGTCGTCGTAGCTAACGGTCTAGAAGTACCTGCCCAAGATCCGTCACGATAATTATAAATAACTGGCATTGTGTCCATAGGGTTAGACCTTTTTTTTTTAAAAAAATATATTAGAAAAAAATGTATCTGTGTGAAACCTTTTTTTTTTCTTCTTACATTTGTTGATTTGGGTTCAATGGAGCAGCACTTAATTGTCCTACTTCATTTCCTTCACGATCAAAAGGAGCAGTTTGACCTTCAGTACCATACAAGAAAGCATGTGTTTGAACGTTATACCAGTGCTGGAAACCTTCCTTTTCAGGGTTACACTGATAGATTCTGTTTCCTCTTGCGAAATAAACTTCGTATAAAGTGGTATTGTCAGGAGGTGCAATTCTTTCCTTGACAAACGAGCTGTCGGGTGCTCTATCGGTGAGACCTGGTAACAAGTCTGCTAAAGTAAAAGGAATTGATAGAATAGCAATAGTAGATAATAACTTCATTTTTAGTCAAAGTTCTTGTACACTGAAAGACAATAAATAAAGAATGGGGGCTTTATATATATAATTTTTCTTTGACATTCTTGATTACTTATTAATTTTGTAAACACGACATTTTTTATGCAGTTCCTTTTGTTGTATTGTTTATACTATATTTTTTATTTTTTGGGGGTAGGCTTTGTGACACAAATATGTTACCTGAATGAACTTGTATAAATAGATCACATGAACAAATAGACCCCAATTTTATTGATCCATATCTTCATACCAGCAAGTTCTATGTTTGTGCAATCTTTTTTTTAAGCGAGCTTCTATATTATTTTCATTATGCTTGTATAAGCGGAAAATATTCCTTCCTAAAGCAACGACTATGTATAAGAGCACCTTCTTGCTCAAATGTGCTCCGCCCAACTGTGATATTGGGGGTGGGGGGTGGTCATGAGCTTCGTATTAAGACAGGACACAAATAGAGGCGGGGATGGCGAAAAAAGTTTTCATTAAAAACTAAATCCTATCTGTAAATACTACTGCTTTCTTCTCGCGTATGAAGATAGGAAACATGTCATCAGAGGCAAAACTAAGCTTTACGTATGCTCTAACATCCACTCGATTCCGGAAGAAACTGACACTTCAAGTTGTACTGCTTGACGAGACTTTATCTTTCTCGTAGACAAGTGTCTGGAACAGCTTCTAATCGTACAATGAGAGACAAGTAAAAAACATGATATCATTTGAGGCTACACAAGTACAACGATAAGAAAATAATTTACCATCAGGATCGAAAGGACTAACAGTAATTTTTATGATTCCATACGGTCTTTCCAAAAGATCTTTTTCCTTTGTAGGGCGTAAAATTTTTAGCGTTAAAAAATAAAAAAAGTAAACATATATTGCAGTAACTCGAATATAAGGTCTAGCTTCTTTTTTTTTTTTTTCTCGAGAATAAAAATGTTACTTCTCTTTTTTTTTTCTTTTCTTTTTCTTTTTCTTCTCTTTTTTCTTTTTCTTTATTTTTATTTGTCATGGTAAGTTTTTCTATATATAAAAAAAAGTGTGCTTGTATTAAAGCAAAGAGTTTTAGAGTGACCAACTTACACAAGAACAAATAACGGAATACCGTGAAGCATTTAAACTTTTCGACAAGAATGGAGATGGCAGTATTAGTGCATCCGAGTTGGGTGTCGTGCTTCGTTCTTTTGGTATGAACCCAAGTGACGCTGAACTTCAAGACATGGTAACGGTATATAAGAAAAGAAAAGAAAAACCACGTATTGATTATTGTGCAAATAGGTAAATGATGTTGATGCAGATAATAATGGTCATATCGATTTCGAGGAATTCCTAAGTCTTGTCAAAACATTAAAATCGGAAAGTGATGATACTGATGATTTACAAGAGGCTTTCAAGTAAGAAAAGAGTTATACCTGTATTTCTTAAAAAAAAAAAAAAAAAAAAAAAAAAGTGTAATATAGTAACAAACCCTTTTTTATGTAGAGTGTTTGATGCTGATGGTAACGGTGTGATTGACCGCAACGAATTACATAAAGTCATGTCTTCTTTAAACGAAACTTTAACTGAACAAGAATTAGATGCAATGATCCGAGAAGCAGATATCAACGGAGATGGTCAAATTAGTTTTGAAGAGTTCAAAGCTATGATGGGCGGCAAATAAATTATTTATATTATATTATATTTTTTTCATATCATTTATTCTCTTCTTCCTTTCCTTTTTTTTGTATAATTATACACTTATTAAAAATGTCTGATAAAAAGATTCCTATTGTTATGACTATTGCTGGTAGTGATAGTGGAGGGTAAAATTTCTAATTTAATTTAATTTTTTTTTTTTTGCCCTGTGGTTACTTATAGTTTTCTGTTTAGAGGTGCAGGTATTCAAGCCGATATTAAAACGCTTACTTCACTTCACGTATATGCCACTTCAGTTATCACTTCTGTTACTTCTCAAAACACTCTTTGCGTCGACGGCATTCATGACATTCCCGCCGACTTTATTAAAAAGCAAATCACTGCAGTCTTAAGCGACATTGGTTCCGACGCCATCAAGATTGGCATGTTATCTTCTGCCTCTATTATAACCCAAGTCGCTACTTGTCTAAGAGACTTTCCACTCCAGGCCCGTCAAGTTGTTGTCGACCCCGTCATGATATCCACATCGGGCTCTCGTCTCTTAGCTGCCGACGCTATCCACGCCTTGGTCTGCGACTTATTACCCGTCACTTATATCTTAACTCCCAACGTCCCCGAAGCCGAGATCTTGTTGAACCTGGACGCCGGTTCCATCCAATCTTTACAAGATATGCACGACGCTGCTAAAAAATTAGCCGCGCTAGGTCCCAAAGTTGTTCTTTTAAAAGGTGGTCACTTACCCATGACCATCAAAAATAAGAAATTAGTTGTAGATGTGGTTTATGATGCTTTGAATAGCACTTATCACGAGATCCAAAATGATTTTGTAGAGACTAGAAATACGCACGGTACTGGTTGTACTCTTTCTGCTGCTTTAGCTGGTTACCTTGCCAAGGGCGTTGAGTGTAAATATTTACCCACCAATGTACACCTATTTTTTTTTACTAACTCTTTTATATATAGTAAAAACTGCTTGTGAAAAAGCAATTCGTTATGTAAACATTGCTATTTCTCAAACATTGGGTAACATTGGTGGTGGTAGTGGACCTATTAACCATTTTCATCCTTTAAAATGGTCTCCATACGAAGGGTAAATTATATTACACATGTGCGCGCAAAAAAAAAAAAAAAAATGTTCATCAGATCTTTTTTGTGTAGTAAACCTTTTGTTACTGCTGTGATAGACAGCCTTCCCGAAGGAGTTTGGTCTGCTTTTATCGATCACCCTTTTGTCCGCGGCATTGCTGACGGTACACTTCCAGTTGAATGTTTTGTCTATTACTTGAAGCAAGATTACCTTTACTTGCAACACTACGCACGTGCTGCTGCACTTGCTGCTTACAAAGGTAAACTATTATATATTTAGAGAGAAACCTTCATTTAATTAAAAAAGAAAAACTAGGCACTACAATGGAAGAAATTGGAGCTAGTGCAGCTATTGTTGGTCACATTGCCGAAGAATCTAAACTTCATATTGAATACTGTGCTAGATTTGGCATTACAAAAGAGGAAGTCATTAATGCACCTGAAAGTGTATTTAACTCTGCTTATACTCGCTATGTTTTGGATAAGGGAACTTCAGGAGATTTGCTTGATTTAAGAGCTGCCATGGCTCCTTGTTTACTTGGGTATGGTGAAATCGGTCTCAAGTTATTCAATGACCCTGCTACCAAAAGAGGTAACAAGAAACAACACACACTTTTTTTTATTATTATTATGATGATGAGCTAACTTGTTTATTAGAGGGTAATGTGTATTGGGATTGGATCTGTCAATACGCAGCAGATGATTTCCAAGCAGCTGTAACTTCTGGAATTGGTAAAAACAATAATGAAATTTTTTAATAACTGTAATCTAAACTCTCTCTTTTATAGCTGAATTGGAAGCATTAGCAGAAATTCATGTTTCTTCTTCCGAGGCTCGTTTCAAAGACATTTGCAAGACCTTTGAACAAGGTGTTCGTTTAGAAATCATGTTTTGGGAAATGGGTATTCAACGTAATTGAGCTAATAAATAATCGCTATATACTGTTTATTGTTTGTTTTGTCAATTGTTAAACGTTTGACGATTCAAATATTTATCCCCCTGTTATTGTCATGCTGTCATAATAATGACGAAACTACTAGCTCTCTCCCCCCCCCCCGCAAAAAAAGTGTGTAAATTACACAACCAAGAATTACTAATTGCTGTTGCATACTAATGTCACAAAACCAGTTACTTGCTTTACGCTCGTCTACCTTGTATATCACTGAGTACATTTTCTACACATTTTGAGGTATATTCGAAGCCATTGTATCAGATTGGTGTATGTAGATGTATAATATGTAATAATCCTTTTTTTTTTTTTTTTTTTTTTTTTTTTTGCATTACCACCCTCAATTTAAATATTCTGAAAAAGTAAAGAAAAACACCGCCCAGTTGACAAAAGTTTGCGAGATTAAAAATAAAAGACCTAATAAAACGTTTCAGTCAACAAGTATTTGTTTGTCAAAAAAAGAGCCAATAAGATTTTTTCCCAAGTAAATTACAAGTCATTAAACTATTTCTTAAAAAAGATTTAATATTAATTAAAGTCATACATTTTGTAAGGATAGTACTTTCTACAGCACTTGGAGGTGATGCGATGTAGGTTCTTACATCGTTTAATGAACCTTTTTGTTGGCATAAGGATATACTTTATTATAGTAAATAATACATAGGGTAAAGGAAAGTGGTGGTGGGGAAAAGCTGCGGACTTGATATAAGCCTAGAAAAAAGAAATTAAAAAAAGAAGGTACACAAAAAAAAAACAAAGAGTAAGTTGTACACAAAGAGAACAATGACTTTTTTTCTAAGACATTGTATTTGAAGGAGTAGTTGACCTTCGCTGTACATTACTGTTACCCGACCCTCCTCCTCTCTGTAAAACCGTTGACAAGTACGTGGTTCTATCGCTATTCAGCATTGCATCCAACCTGGCTTGAATTTCCGGGTTCGCTGCATAATTCCTACTTGTTCTTCTATCTGGTATAATATCGGCGTCCAGCAATACATGCTCATTTGTTGTTGTAGTAGTAGTGGAGGATGGTTGCCAAGTTGCCGATCTCGTTAATGACGAGCTGGATATATTTGCATCCAAAGGTGCTAAATAACATGACCTTCTTTTATAATCATCTGGGATATTACCGTGAAACGGTGTGTATAAATGACTCTGTCGACGGTTGGGTATTTCAATATCATTACGGTTAGAAGTTGCTTCAATACTGCTGTGTGTATAGGTTGTGGGGCTTGAAAACGATGTGTTCATCATATGGCGGTCTCTAACCTGATTATAGCTTTCTTCTTCTTCGTCAGTTTCGTCACTGACAGGGACTGAGTTGTTGCGGAATATCCAGGAAAGAAAAGACTTTGGACGTCCTTTTTTCAAGGTTGTAGACGGAGTATTATATGCTTCTCTTTTCTCCATGAAATCAAACTAATGTTCTTTTTTCTTGTTGAAAAAAAAAAGAGAGAGAAAGAGAAAGAGAAAGAGAAAAAGAGTTATTTGAATTAACTTTATTGATACAATTACAAAAGAAAGAGGGTTACATTCAAAAATCTATTATTAACCCTCCAATCTAAATCATTTATACTGGTCGTACCAAAAGTGGCGGCTACAGATCTTTATTTGGCTCCGAAGTGGTTTTTACGCCTCAAAAGGGGTTTTTTTTTAGATTTTCGTTACACGTATTGAAATACAATGCAATACCTAAAACATTGGCTAAGCAGTTTATGTAACACTCTCTATTTAAAAAAAGGTACAGTATAATTTATCTACATAGTGAAACACTTTGTGTACACACACACTAAAAACGTCATTCGTAAGACGCGTAAAAAGTTTCCTTTCACCAAAATGAGATTTTTTTTTTGGGATTCGCTAAAACTGAAATAATAATGTTACCTTTTTTTTTTGCTGATATAATCATTTTGCTTTCAAAACCAAAATCGTTTATCGATTGTATTAGATATTTACAATCTTTTATCCGTAAATATGCTCTAATAGAATTTTAGTCTCATACAAACACACAAAAAGGAGGGGCTGGAAAAACCTAAAAGTTTGTTCTATACAGTTTTTGTTCTTGTGAAACAGAAATATTTTGTTAAAGGTGCGTTTTGAGAAATAAAAATAGAATAGTGATTAAAATGGTAGAAATACTCTTTGATCCCTCAGTATAAAGAGTAAAAAGGTAAAATGTACGTGTTGTGTTTTGCCCTCTTCTTTTCCCTGTGCTCGGTATTTTTTTTTGTGATCCTCAAGGCTTAGACGCTTCCCTCTACTTTTTGTATTTCTGAAGGATTGCATCCCTACGTTTTACAACAACTCTAAATATGATACTACTGCACACACTAATTTCCCAGTGCCTTCACAGCCTCATATACGAGCATCAAATTTGTACGTTGGTTAATAAAAAAAAAGCGCAGTTATGGTAACATATCACTCGGTTACATGTTTAGCTCAATCTAGTTTGGGTCACAGCTATAAAGTTATCTCTTTCAAACCGTAATACTTTCAATGGCTTCGTTCACTGCAGCAGATAGTTATTTTGCCTAAAAAAAAATGGCATTGATAAATGCAGCGGAATTGAAAGCCAGGTTCTGATTCAGCAGATGCCAATGAATACACCCCTTATCACTTGGTGGCGCTACTACGTCTTTTGTCATTAATGAATTATCAATTAAATCGTAACTCTGCAGCTCCTCCTCCACTTTTTTTTTTAGTTCATTTTATTTTATAATAATCGCTCCTTATATTTTAAACTAACAATACTGCTATTATTTATCAGTTTATAACAAAGAAAGTTCTAAACGTAAAGTTTGTATATTTGTTTTCAAGAAGTCAGTTCAATAAACATGATCGTCGTCTTGCACATACTTAAGCGCATACAGAGCCCTCTTTTTTTAAAAGAGAAATGTTCTACATGATAAAATATAATGTACAGTCAACAGAAGGAGGAAAGTTTACATGCATTGATTTAAGAAGATTTTAACTCCTTGCTACAGTAAAAAAAAAAAAAACGACTATAACAGATTTATTAAATTCCACTGTGCAAATACAAAAAACAAATAGTGTAATACTCCTGCTGAAGACCTTTCCTTCCCACTTTTGAAGAGCTTCCCGGTTTCAAGTAACTAGCAAAAAAAAAAAACATTTATTAAAAAGACTGCATTTAATTTATTTATATTGTACACAGAGATTTGTTTATAGATTCCAGGAAATCACAACACACAACAAACAGAGACTTGGCATGTACAACGTGATTTATAATTAGAATTTTCCTTTTAACATTTTTTTTTTAAACACTGCAAGCCACTTTTTTTCTTTCTAAAAAGAATCCCCCTTTTCACCGTTTCAGCCAAGGAAATAGATCAAATGTCCTAAAAATAATTCTATTTAGATTTTTTCTCTTCTTATGACACTTTATAACAACCCCAAACAGGTTACACTAAAACAATCAGTGGCTTATACAATAGGAAAACAAAGAAGGAGGAACCCGACATATTGGTGATTTTTTAATTCACCAAATCAAGCAATTATGTATACTTCAAGTAAATGTAAACGCTGACTATACCTTTTTTTACGTAATTCAATAAAGCTTAGCATAAATCAAAATTGTATCGCGACTAATAGTATTTTTTCCAGGAGCGCGATATTGTGTTGTGTTGTGCACAATGACCTTTGTGAAGTAGTATTGTGTGCACAATGACCTATCCTCCCCTTTCTTTCATGCGTCTTATGTACACACGTTTAAATTTCTTTTTGTCTGAGCGTGATTTTTCTCTCGATTACTTGAACCTTTTGAATACTGAACTAACTTTTATTATTAATAGATTTTATACTTGTCTAGATACGATGCATTAAAACTCGTGGGAAACCAGTTTCTTTCTTTCTAGTATGCAAAAAAAAAAAAAAAAAAAAAAAAAGGCATGTACTTTTTGTCAAAAAGTAATTTCGACCGAGACTGCATCTTATTTTTGATCGAAATGAAACAATATATGTAGGTCGATAAAAAAGTAAAAGGCACATGGTTTTGTTCACTTTTGGGAATCTTTTTGGCCAAGGCGTAAAAAAGGGCGGGTTTACTGGATCCAAGTCATTTTTTTTTTTACTTGCATGACATCATGCCACAAGGTGACGGAAAGAAGCTTCGCAAAGATGACGATTTTTTTTTTTTACTTGTATTTGCTATATCTCAGTAGAAGAAGAAAAGAAAAGAAAGTACAAAAAATCAATCAAAAGCTTTTTAAAAGAACGCACATATACAACAGAAAAAAAAACATGTGGGTTTTACCTTACAAATTTTGACAGGTTTAAAGCGGAAACAGAATTTTTTTTTTTTTTTCATTTTAAATAATAATACTTTTTCATATGATAATGCTATTTTTGTATTAGGGATTAAAGCGTTGTCATTTAAATTATGTTTCCTTTATCTTAACAAACAGATAAATATGACGATAAGAGGAAGGAAAGACCAAAAAAAAACTGTTTTTCGCACTAGCAATGATATCATTCCATCAGGGTCTAAATTTAGGGTAACACGCGTAAACGGTACCCGAGAAAGTAAATTCGATAAGGTTAAATTTACGATTGTCACTTTTTTTTTCTCTCTGACGGTCAAACAAGTGCCGTAATCAACTTTTCTCTTTTTACAATTCAAAAGTATTTTATCAAGCGGTGACGATTTTAAACAGAAGCCCTTATACTTGTTCCCCATTTTAAATATACAAGGCCATAAAAGTTTCAAATAAATCACATCGCAAAATTTTTTTTTTTTTTTTTTTTTCTCTCGGTTTTTTCATTCAACCGTTGTGAGACATAGCCTGTCAGTTAACATTGTTCTCTCCCACAACAGAGAATTTGCTTATAAGGATAATTTAAATCCTTAAAATGAAATTATGTCTTACATAATGCATAAAATAATAAATTACTAATCTCTTTGCAAGCGTTTCAAAAGAAGATCTGTACCCCTACTCTCTATGAATCGGTTACATGGCAAACGGATAAGAAAAAATTCGCATCTTGGCGGACCTCCGTTTATACACAAGCACAAACAACACTCTATTCTCGGGTCTTATGCCCCCCCATTACCGACTGACTTAATATAATTTACAGCCACTAAGAATATTACAATTTGAAACAGCACTGAAATATATTGTGGAGAATACCCATATTTATTAGAATTATTTTTTTTATTGAAATTTACAAAATAAAATAAAAGTGTTTGTGTGTTTGTGCGTTAGGGATGAAAGGTATATATAATTATGAATTTAACGAAAAAAGAAGAGAGGTATAACAAAAAAAAAAAAAAATGCAAAAGAGAAGAGAGAAAGGGGGCGCCATCTTTTTTAAGTAAAAAAAGTATAAATAGTAGTATGAGAAATTTGTTGATGTAGTACGGATTAGATCATGTAACCTTCCATAATATCCGTACGCAGAATATCGCGGTTTCCATCTCTGTATCTGATCATCCATCTTCCATCAGGCAACTTGCTGTAAAAGTTAGAGTAAGGAAACTCATTTGTCTTCAAGTAGGTAGGACTAAAAGGGGGAATCATCATTTGAGGGCTTCCATAGTCTGCATGATTCACCAACTGCTTTCGATGACGTCTTTGCGAACTATTACGATCCATACTATCGTCCACCGTTTTCACAGATTCTTCAGATAGTGTAGAACGACTGCTATCAGTTGTGGCACTTTGGCGACGACGGGAATCACGTCTCTTCGAGTGATGAAATAAGTCACTAATCTTTGACCAAATTGAGCGACTGGATTTGCTAGAAGAGCAGTGTGATGATGAAGTAGATTGGTGTCGAGTCAACATTTTTTTTTAAAAAAGTAGTTTGTTGTTGTTGTAATAAAAAAAGAAAAATAATAAATAAAAAAAAAAAGGGAAAAACCCGGTGCGTATTTATACATTTTAACAATTTAAATTTAGCAAGTATTTGGCCAATCAGGGGCTACATAAAGCGGACACTTGAGACCATGCTTACACACCCCCATCTAAATTTGGAATTCAAGCGCCTTTTATAAATGCAGAAAAAAAAAAAATCTGAAAAATAAGGAATTTGTCAGCCTTTCTATTTATTCTAAATAAGGTGGTATTTTTATAATTTTTGCTTTGTTTCGATAGTCTGCACACTTTGAATAATATCGCCTGCCTTAAAGTCTGTGAATCCTTCAAATGACATACCGCATTCCAAACCCTTCTTTGCTTCCGTAATATCTTTCTTCACTTGACGCAATTCACTTAATTCACCTATTTTTATTTTTTTTACAGTGCAATTAATACATACATACATCACATACAATACAGTTTTAAATCTTATACCTTCCCAAACAGTCTCTTTATCGCGCACAATGCGAACACGACCATTTTTATGAATCGCACCATTGGTAACACGACACCCAGCAACAGGACGAGTTTCTCTACCCTTTGTATTGATATCAAACACCTGTAACAAGGCTGCCTCACCTACCACCTGCGTACTGATAATTGGGGGTAACATATCTGCCAACGTATCCTTCACTTCTTCTAAAAGCTTATAAATAATCGAGTATGATTTCACGGGAACTCCGATCTTTCCTGCCTCGGCTAAGATTCGCTTGTCAGCTTTAACGTTAAATCCGATCACTCTACCTTCACAAGCAGCGGCTAATTGTACATCGCCTTCCGAAATATTACCCACACCACTGTGCACTACCTTGACCCGAATTTGTTTATTTTGAAGTCCTGCAAGACAATCGACTACAGCTTCCACAGTACCACTTACATCACCTGTCAAAAAAAAAAAAAAGGAGGGGCAAATGAATACAAGGTCAACGTACGACCCCACGTGAGGTCACAAGATTTTTTTTTAAAAATATACCTTTTACGACTGCGCGAAGTTCAAGCATATCCTTTTTCTCATCATCTCCATTTTCTTCCTTTAAAGTAGTTTGAATCACACTTAATCGTTTACCTAGCGAGTCAGGCAAGACTTCCCTCAACCCCTTTTGATACATGTACATTTCTTTCTTGTATGCCTTTTCTGCCATACGCTCTTGTTCCAATTGCTCTCTTTGCAGACGACGCTTATCATTAATCACTTCCAAATCGCGAATTTGTTGTTCTCTTTGATGTCGTGCAACACGATTATCAACTACAGTCTTTGCCAAATTCTATAAATAATATTTTAATATTTACCCAAACAAGCCTCCACTTTTTTTTTTTTAATATTACCTCATCTGTAGCAGTTAACATTTCATCACCTGCACTAGGTACATCTTTCCACCCAATTACCTTCACGGGCATACCGGGCGTTGCTTCCTTAACCGGTTTTCCTTGATAGTCCGTCATGGACCGCACTTTGCACCACGTCTGCCCAGCCACAACCACCGACCCAGCCTTCAACGTACCGCTCTGCACCAAAATCGTTGCAACGTTACCTCTTCCCTTTTCAATCTGTGACTCGATCACCACACCCTCTGCGCCGCATTCCTTCTCGGCCTTTAATTCAAGGATTTCAGATAGCGTCACAATTGTCTCTTCCAACTGGTCCAGGTTTTTACCCGTCAGTCCAGATACTTCCACACACGGTACTTCGCCACCAATTTCTTCAAGGTGCACGTTGTAACGAGCAAGCTCTTGCTTGACACGGCTGGTATCCACACCCGGTTTATCGCACTTGTTAATCGCCACCACAAGTGGAACATTTGCTGCGTGTGCGTGCTGGATCGCTTCTTGCGTTTGAGGCATCACTCCGTCATCCGCTGCGACAACCAAAACAATGATATCTGTCACTTGTGCTCCTCTTTGTCTCATTGCTGAAAATGCTGCATGGCCTGGTGTATCCAAAAAAGTGATCATTTTACTAGAGGGCAATTTAACTTTTTTTTTTTTTTTTATATAAGTAAATGGTTTTTGATACGTGCACTTTTATTATTTTACCTGAAAAGGCACCAATGTGCTGAGTAATACCACCTGCTTCTCCTGCTGCAACAGACGTTTTACGGAGCGTATCTAACAAGGTTGTTTTTCCATGATCGACATGGCCCATAATAGTGACAATAGGGGGCCGATCCTGTAATTTACTGGGATCTTCGCAAGTAGATCTGTTTCGGGGACTTTTTTTTTTAGTGTTTCGTTTTAGATTTTTTTTTTTTTTAAAGAACTGTACCTGGGAAATAAATCAAGTGATTGTCTTGAATCAACGATAGGGTTCATATCTAACTGCATAGCGATAAGACTTGATTCATCGGCATTTAACACTAATCTTTTTTTATAAGTAAAACACTTTGTATCATTTAAATCTATCACTTACTGCGATCGTGAGATGTGCTTCCCATATCCAATTCATCCATTGTTCTCATCAATTGCTCTATTTACATAATAGTTAGAATTTTTTTTTCGATATTACACACACGCTTTTTTGTCGTACCAATACGAATCCCCAAAATACGGGAAAGATTTGCAACGTTAATAATTTCGGGAATATAAACATCTTTCATATGATTACTTTCAGCCTGTTCTTTAGCTTTCAATTTCGCTTTTCTAATAGCGATTTGATGACGCTCCTTTTCCTCTTCTTTCGCCAACATGTGTAACTCCTCTTCTCTCTTCTTACGCTCTCTCTTCTGCTGCAACGTCTCGGACTTTCGGGGCTCAGCTTTAGCAAACTTGTTGACATGACGCTCATGAGTCTTGAACGACTCTCCTGCATGTTTCTCGGCATGCTGATCCACAGGTTTGTTCCAATCCCGTTTAGGTGCGACTCGTTTACCCATCGTATCTGTATTTCTTTGTGCTCCACCTTGTGTTGTTGTCGCTGAAGAAGGCCGGCTCCAGTTGGTCTTTGCTAACCCCTTTGTCTTTTTCACTCCAGTAGGCTTTCCTAACCCACCTACTTCTTCTGCGTATACTCGACTAGCCGTTTGGAAGTATTGAGGTCGGCCCATCCAGTGACGCTGCATGCCATTGTTGACAGGTTGGTTTATGAACCATAATAGTTTACGCGCACTCATTATGCAAGGTTTAAAGTAATAAAAAAAAAAAATTAACCTTTTTTGCAAGGGCAATAAAAAAAATCGTTATTGGAAATTCTATTGCCTTGTAATGAAACGAGTCACGACATGTGACGGGTTTACACTTTACTAACACCTTCAACAATACCATAGTTGCTATTAAAGAGGTGGTTTATTATACTTTATGAATAAAAGGGGAACGACGGGGTATCAGATTACGTTTGGGGGGGGGGAGGGAGGGAAGCACGCGCGCGAAAAATTGAGATATAAATATAATTAGCTTCTGATATGCGAGACGATAGCGTATACATTATGCATTGATTCGTTTTGAATAACTACTATCTTTTTTCCTATAGCCGATCCAAGTATTAGCTAGTGTTTTTAATCAATAAAGCTTACACTTAATATACAAAAATTATTAGCTAGTATAAGGTTAGTTACTTGTGCATGATGTATCTTTTGTCCCCTTTACGGAGGATTGTCGATGATTGACATATCTGATTAAAAAAAAAACATGCTCTAGGTTCTCAAAAAAAAAAAAAAAAAAGCGCCAAAAACCCTGAGGATTGTTAGCACCCTTTAATACAAACACTGCGTTAAAAAAACTTTTGATAACTTCTTGTAACTTTTTATATTTTTTTAAAAGTCAATCGTGAAAAGTCACAAAAAAGCAAAGAGAAAAAATATTTCCAAACGGTTTGTGTGCTCTTTTTTTTTTTTTTTTTGTCAACTTAACTATGTTTTACGATTTCAACATTCCATACCCTAATACCTGCGATGCTACTGAACTAGAGCGTATAGAGAAAATATTGAGCCGTATTCAGTCTTGTAAATACTTTTTTTTTTTTTTTGAAAGAGTTTTTGTTTTTTTTTTTTAAAAAAAAAAATCGCAGTAGCGTTGACATATCTTTTTTTTTATATGTAGTTGATAGCCATAGTATTATTGCACTCAACTTGTCAGTAGAAGATAAATTAGTTAACGTCAAGGTAATACAGAAACTTTTTTTTTGCAGCCCCTCAACCAATTTCTATTCTAAAAACCCCTTTGTAGCCAATCCCACCTATTAAGCCAGATAATTTTAAGAATATGCGACAATTAACACGAGCCACCTTATTAATTGAAGACCCTAAACGAAACTATCAACTTGTAAGTTGGGGGGATGAAAAAAGAAAGAAAGAAATTCTATTAAAACCCCACACATTTGTTTACAATAGGCAGCAAGTTCATCGTATCCTAATATTGACATCTTGGCTGTCCGTCCTACAACAATTGACGTCTGTAAACACGCATGTCAAACATTAGAAGTAGATATGATCTCACTCGATTTAGCAAAGACCAAAGTATCACCTGGTTTTGTTTCTGCACAAGTAGCTGTGAATCGAGGTGTCTTTTTCGAAATTTGTTACAGTCAATCATTCAGAGGTAAAGTGCAAATATAGGAAAGCGTTTCGTGTTTATTTTAAATTTTGTGTATCGTTAGATCCTGCCAGAAAGTTTGCATTTTTTAATGCCGTCAAGAGACTTGTAGAAGTGACTCGAGGACATAATTTAATCTTTTCAAGTGAAGCTATTCGAGCATTAGAGATCAGAAGACCTTCAGATATTAGAATGCTGTAAGAACAAAAAAAAAAACACTTTTATGCAGTTAATCGTATTAAAATTACTTTGGTATTAGGGGGTCAATGTTCGGCATGACGCAAGATCAAATGGAGGAATCACTTTCGGTTAATTACCCTAGACTATTAAAGAAAGCAGGTAAATTCGAAAATCATCCTCAACAACAACAGAAAAAAATTGAACTACTGACAATTTTTATTTTCTTTGCAGAAACAAGAAGAATGACATACAATGCAGTTATTGGTATTGATATCGAACCAATGGTAGAATTACAATTGAAACGTAAAGAGTTAGAATCAAGTAATAGTAGTAGCAATAAGAGAGCAAAAAAGGTTAAAAGTTAAAAGAATAAATTTATTTTTGATCGGTACGAATATAATGTTCGAAAATATGCTTTGCATATTTAACTAAATTTTCGTGCTTACGAACCAACTTGCTTAAAGTCGAAGCTTGTCTCTTTTCTTCGTCACTGAATTTCCCGTCTACGATCTTGGGCATACTTAAAATACAATGAAGGTAGGAAAAGATCACTGCGTCTGTGTACGTGGGTTCGTTTGAATCGAAAAAGTATTGGTATTCACCAAGTTTTGCTGAAAGTGCTTCTAATGTCTGAGCAGCGTCTTGATAAATCTTTAAAATCTTTGTTAGTAAATTTAAACGCTACATAATTTTTATATCATCTCTTACTTCTTCTCTAACTAAAATGTCTCTATCGGTTAATAATGTTTGAACAACCTCGTTTTGCTTTTGGAAACACAATGCCTTGTTCACAGGTACAGGTATATGACCAAAATAATATTTATTTGTAATCTCTGAATTGTTTAAAGGTTCCATCCACATTGAAAACAACTACAAGCAATTTTTTTTTTAGTTCTCTCTTACACACATTCAAAATAAAAAACTTTTACCAGTGCTGCGTTTAATTTGTTCTCTACAAGCGTAATAAATGCTTTAGCTTGCTCTTTGTCCTTATTCGATTCTAATTCTTTATCCATCTTCTATTGAAACAAAAACTTGCATCAGTATAATCCAGATATACACTGCAATAAAAACACTTACTCTTGTTTCTTTAACCCAATTAATTGTTTGACAGCTATCATAAATAGCACCTGATACTGTTGCTAAAAATGGAAGTTTACCTACAATTATGCAAAAATTAAATACACACAATGGGAAACATTAAAAACAACACGTAACAAACCTGAAGGTGAAGACTCGGGTTCATTAATATTATATACTTGATACTCAATACCACAAAACTTGAGATACACCTTTACACACACAAAAATAAGTTAGTTTAGGGGGGGTTTTTCTTTATGACAGTGAACCTAAATATACTTTACTTGAATGATTAAACACTCTACATCAAAACTAGCTTCACTGTTTCTGTAACCAGGGCCATAAATAAACAAAGTATCATGTACTGGTCTCTCTGGTTCATTAACTGCTGGAAACGTCTTTAACGGAAAGTTTTTTAATTTTAAAAAGTCTAAACACTTTGGTAATTCAAGCGTAGGTAATTCACCGAATCTAGTACTAGGTGTTGTCATTTTGTGTTGTTTGTGAAAAAGAAAATATATATGCCAGACGAAAAAATAAAAATATGGATTGTTCTTTTTATGGGGGGCGTGTAAGGCAGTCCCGCTCACGTGAGTAGAGTAAATTTCGTTGAAATATGTAAGGTGAATCTTGCTTAAAAGTATCTGTATAACAATTGCGAGTTCATGACGTGAGTATGTCTATTTGTTTATAACATAGTGTCCTTAAACTATTAGAATGAGTTATCTTCTATCTCAGATACCTGATTTTTGATAGATAAGACCGATTAATTTAATCTATTTAAATGAGAGTATATTTATCTTCCTTTTTTCTTTTTCTTCCGCAAATGCTTACAAAAAAGAAAAAGAAAAAGAAAGACATACACAAGAAAGTGCTTATATGATAGATTCACGAACAATAAACCATTAGAGAGTGAGTTTTTTTTTTTCTGTACTGAACATTAAAAACATGCAAACACTTCTTCAAACTTTACGCCGTATTTTATCAGATGATATATCTTGTTCGAAAGCTGGGTTTTGTTAAGACAAAAGGATGCACTCAACGTGAAGGCGAACTTTCGCGAAACCCCGGGCTCCACTAAATCAAGCGACTACTACTGTCTTAAAGAGTCAAGCAGTTCTGAATAATCGGATCTATCCAAAGATAAAAAGGTATTTTCTACAACACAATTGGGAGGTTTCATAGAACACAAATTCATTTACGCGTATCTGTCTATTTTTTTTTTTTACTATAGAGTTCTCTCTGGATGAAGTCACGCGCTTCAGACAAAAACAAAAACCTTCTTGGAATCCCACTGTAGCTGATTAGAGGTCTAGAAAGCTAACAAATCAAGAAGGCCGTCTAGCAAATAAAGAAGCCTGCTGAAGTTCTTAAAATGTCTAGATGAACTTAAGGCGATGAAAAGTCCTACAGAACCAGTTGTTTGCGGAGTATTATTAAAAAGATTGACTATGACAATATATAAAATGTATCTTCAATACCTTAAGGTTTTACCGTTTAATTGAATTATCGACGGTAAAATTATTTGATAACTTGCAAGGAATATCGGTACTACCTTACATCTTACGAAATGTCATTCAAGTCAAAGGATAAGAGGTACATAAATCCATAAACTTGGAGACATTAACTGATTGTCTTTTTTTTATAAATCAATAGAATCTCGCGATATAAGCAAAAGAAACGCATGATATCCAAACCAGCCGTACCTTTCTCCACCGCTTCAATACACGGTAATAAGTCAATATACGTGTGGTGAAGCAAAAAGTAGCTCAAATCCCATTTTTTTCTCCATCCAGTCACATCTTTTTTTTTTCACCCAATCAAAAAACCCCAAAGTACCCCTTAATTTTTTCAACGCGAAAAAAGTGTAATTAGAATGTGAACTCTTTTTAGTGTGCAAATAAATAAATAAATAGAAAGAGAATAAAAAAAGAGGGAGAAAAGAAGGATGAAAAAAAAGAGGAGCAGACTAAAAAGAGAGGGGAGCTAATTATTATGTGGAGTTTTATATTTTCACCAGGAAAACAAATATTTAATCTCTTTCATGATTTTTTTTCATTTGCTGTCTAAGAGAAACTATGCGTAAAGGTTGATTTGAATGATCGGGTACTCGTATGTAACATTTTGTATTATTACTGGTCTAATAGGGAGGGGGGGAGTTTAGTTTTTGTTTGTTTACACATATAAAATATATGTGTTTTACCTTTTCAGATTTACTCTTTTTTGTTATAGATGGATAAGGATATGATGACGAAGAGGATGACGATGAGGATGATGATGAAGAAGAAGAAGAAGAAGAAGGTTCGTGACTTGTGTTATTATGCACCTCAATGTCTGTATCATAAGGCGCATTTACGACCACGAGGGACTCCTGCTGAGCTGCCATTATAACTTCAAATTGAGCTATATCATCTAATGTCAAGTAACAATAAGAGGAATGGTTCTTTAAAACTCTTTCAATTTCATCATCTACTTGTTGTTTAAAACTGTTTAATTGATTTTGTTCTTTTTCTAATGATTGGTTATGCTTCTTTAAAAATGCAAGTCTTTCTTCTAGATCATTTGTTGATATTTTCGTTGTATTAGTTGTAGTTGATGCAGCATTCCCGCTTTTTTTTTATAAATAAATTAGTAATTTCATTCATTTTTTTTTATTTTTTTTTTACATTAAGTGTACGTACATCCATCGCACATGATTTTTAGAGTTTTTTTCAATTAATCGTATCCCTTCCAGTACATTTGTTATATCATAAATACGTCTCTTTTGTACCTTGAGTTGAGTTGCTGCACGATTTAAATCCAAGTCACCATGTGCACTTGAGCGAAGTAATGCAATGAATTTCTTTGTTAATAGACCAAGTGATGAATCGTATCTGCATGATTGAGAAGTAGTACCAGTCGTAGTACCAGTAATACTAGATTGAATTTGAAAAGAAGCTATTTTAGGTATTATTTAGTATACGATTATAAAGAGAATTTATACTCAATAATACATAACTACTACCTGCTTCATGCTTAGTACGTCGACTACTACTAGCACCAGTACTACTAGTTGTGTTATGAAGGTGATTGTTCGTCATGTAAATAATAATTATAAAGAGAAAAGGAAGAAAAAAGAAGGGTAAAAGAAAAAAAAGAAAAAATAAAAGAATAATATATATATATATATCTAAAAAAAGGGGAAAAAAAATAGATACGCCCATCAAGCTGCAATGTCGTCCTTTGTGTATCCATGACCATAAATAATAAGAATATGCACTACTACTACAAAAAAAAAAAAAAAACTCCTTATAATTCACACACAAAAAAATGATTTATTTCCCTCCTTATAGTAAAAAAAGTTCCCTCCTATTTTTGACATGTATAAAAACGACTTAAACCTTGAAGTGCTTCAAATTCATCTATTGTAATGTAAATATCATCATTGTTTTGTCGTTCTTGATTATTATTGGTCAACAATAAGTATTCAATTGGGTATAATAAGTCCTGCTTCGACAAACGGTAATAGTATTTAAAAAAATAGTTCTCCGGTGGCTCATCGGGATGATCCAGTAAATAAGTTGCTAAATGAGGTAATGTCATCATGTGTCTAATAATAGTACTCTTGACTGCTTTCTCTTCTTCTTCTTCCTCTTCTTCTTCGTCTTCTTCTTCATCAGATGTTAATTGGCTAGAATCCGAAAGAGAAAATAGTTCGTCTAGTAACATGGCCATATGATTATCTTCCTTTTTCTTTTTGATGCTTTTGATTGGATCAATTTTCCTTCGTTTTAATGTACTCTTTATTAATTTGGGCACTTGTTTATCGTTTGTTGAATGATGTGTTTGTGTATGCTGCATCATATTATCGAATCGACTAAATTTTCGACTGCAACCAGGTACAATGCAGTTGAAAGGTTTCTAGTAATTTATTATAAACCATAAATATTTATTGATTAAAATATAAACATATATATTTCACCTCGCCAGTATGCTTTCTAAATCGCATATACTTATTAATTTTTTTCTTCTTTTTTTTTTTTTTACCTCCTTTTTCTTTTTATATACCTTTCGTGCCTGGCCAAGTGCTCACTACGAGTAAATATCATGCGGCAATTTCCATATCCTTTACAATGAAATGTCTTTTTTTCATCTTGAATAATAAGAATAGCTGCTGTATTCATGATAAACAAAAACAAAAAAGAAAAAGAGAGACGATATATATGCCCGAGTTAAATAACATACAGACCCACAAAAAATAGTCCGATCTACAGAAAAAAAAAACCCTCGTTAAACTCGGAAGATTTATTCATCTTACTCCGGGGAAAGTATAATCAGGTACCACAATTTTCTGCAGTCTAGTATAATAATCAAGATTTGAAATTGACAAAAAAAAAAAAAAACTTTTATAGCTGTTTAAATGCAACTTTTATTTATTTATTTATAGTATATCCATTTTACATGTGTATATGTACTTGTGAGCGTGTGGATATATAATAAAGGAGAAAAAAAAAGAAAAAAGATCGGAATTATATATGATATATATTTTCTGTTGCAACAAAAAAAAAAAAGGGGGAAAAAAAAGACGGGGAGAGATTATCCTTTAAAAAAAACTTCCATTTGTGTTATTACTTTAATAGTGTAATTTATATATAGGAGAAAAAAAAAAAAAAAAAAAAAAAAACGCCCGAAAGAAAGAGGAGCGCGAGCTTATTCTAGTGTTATAACCGAGCTTTCTTATTCTATACATGTTGCAATAGCATGGTTGGTACCTAATGCTACATTTATAACTTGTTTATCCATTTTAACGAGTCTAGGAATAAATGCATGTTGATTATCTCCTAACCCTAATCTCCCACTTTGTCCATTTAATCCCCACGTATATAACTCTCCACATTCTATATTATTTGTTAATAAAAACATAATAAATGCAACAACACACGAAACTTACTAGAGATGGCAGCAGCATAATCAGTGGTTGCAAATACTTTGATAATTTCCTTATTTGATAATTCAGTAACAACAGACGCTTCTAACGTTTGTACAACCTCTTTTCCTAATCCTAACGACCCGAACCCACACGTATACACTTGACCATCCTTTGTTAATATTACAGAAAAGGGTCCACCTGCTGCAACATCTACAACACCATTTACTTTAACTTCAAGGGGCTCTAAAATCTATATACTCTTGTTAGCTTCTTCCTCCTCCTTATTTAAAATATCACTAACTCTGTCAATTATCTTGCCCTGAATTCCCTGTCCATATTCTGAATTACCCCAAGTCCATAACCTTCCATCTGCGCCTAACGCAAAAGTATAATCGGTAGAGCTTGATAATTTCTTGATCTCAGTTTCGAATGATAATGGCGAAGGCACTGTTTTATCTTCATATCCTTGTCCTAATTGTCCATCGGCTCCCCATCCCATGCCAAATATTTGCTTTTGAGTGGCAAAAATCGTATTATCTAATCCACATGTAATCGATTCAATCTTTTCGTGGAAATTGACAAGTGTCGGTTGACTTTCTGCAATTAAACTGCCTGGATTGCTGTTTTTGTTCTTTCCTAATCCAAGTTGTCCGTACATGTTGTTACCAAATGAATATAACTGTGTACTATCTATATACCGTCCGTAAGTTTTTTTTTTCCTTCTTTCAACTATAGTATATATATACCTTGGTTCTCTGTAACAATATGAGAATGCTCACGACCACAAGCAACAAACTTTACTCGATCTTGCATCGTTAACTTGGTCTTACTAGTTCCTAATTGTCCACTTTGATTCAACCCAAATGCATAAACTTGATTACCGTTCGATAATAAAGAATGACCCCAACCAGTAGCTACTTGAGTTATCTCCTCGTCATTCTTTTTTGTTTTTTTTTAATATACGTGCATATATTTTTTTTTTCTTAAAGAGTAATAACTTACAGGTAAAGCATAATCTTGTTCATTGCGTAATAAAGTAGGTTGATTAAACACTCGATCCATATGACCTTTTGTTAAGGGCAACGCTTGCGTTTGCCCCCAGCCATATAATACGGTTCTTTGAGCGCTGGTATGTAAGGCACGCGTACCTGATTTTAAATGGCTCAACATGTCAAAAAAATATAAAGGTGCAGTTTTGGGATAAGGGGGGGTTGTCCAAAGGAGTACAAAAGATTCAATCTCATTTTCATTGTTCCACTCCGCTGTAAAGGTGATCCAAAAAGCACTTTCATTGTTATCATACCGTGTAATCGATATGAGGATCCCGTCATTTTTTTTTTAAAAAAAAAACTCCCAATGATAAAGTAAATGAAAAAAAAAAAATACACAGAAAAACTATTTGAAATGCTACATGTATTCCATTTTAAGACTACGAGGAGTCACATGTACTTTAACGGTATACTTCGTTTCAGCAGTATCCATTATCATCTTAACTAGGCCTATTTGTTCAACAGTACTATCTTCTAAGTCGTATTTGACGAGTCTTGAGTAAGATATTGAATGTAATAATCATTTGAAAGGGAAAATTTTCTTCTTTTTATAGCGTTTTTTTTTCATAGTTTAGTCATTTACATAAATGTTCATGTTACCTCTATGAGAGCATAATTTTCTGGAAGTTGTTTCGAGAATGGTAAGAGTATAGTGTAGTTTAGACAAGGTCCTTATCCCATACTAAATCAGGATTGCTTGCTAGATGAAAATAATGTTATAGTGGTAAATATCACTCTCTAATTTATGATTAAACATATACAAAGCTTTATTTACTTGAATTTTTTTTTTTTACAAATAATTCTAACTACTACTAGTAATAAAAAGGCTTATTTACCAGGACAATGCTGTAAATAAATAAATAAATAAAAAGCCTTTAATCCTTGCGTTTACTCTGTACAATTTTAGACATGAACCTATCGACTACGCCTCTATCATTCTCTCTCCACTCCACTTCCCACCTTTCACCATCCTCAAATTTCTCCATGTCCATCCAACTTCCAAACACGGGCCTATTGTCAAGCGGTATCTTTCGTCCCGAAGCAGTTGTGATCGAAACAATCTTTCTAGTTCGAAAAGTAGCAATGATATGAATTTTGTCTGCTAAAGATAATCCTGTTTCAGCTGGTAATACATCTATCCAAACACGGTGTTCTATATTAATCGACTGCACTGTAATTTGGCGAATTTTTTCTATTTTTAATAAAATATGTTAATTGTGTCACACAAAGAAGAAGAACGGGGGAGAGAAACAAAAAAACTTACTCTCTGGCTTGGCATCTTTTTTCTTTTTAGACGATTTATCAGACTTGGGTACAGGTGCAGATGCAGGTGTTTCTTGTATTGCGGCCTGTGAAGGAGGAGATGCAATGGGCGTAGAAGTACGGTTAAGGCGATCGGATACTACAGGAGGATACTCGTTAAATGGTTGAGAAGGAGGATATTGAGAAGCAGGATATTCGTTATATGATTGGGAAGGAGGATATTCATTATACGGTTGAGAAGGAGGATATTCATTGTATGGTTGCGAAGGAAGAGGATGAGGATGAGGATGATGGTAATGCTGGTAATCTACTAATGGTGGTGGTACAAAATCACTTGTAGGAGGAGGATATGCTTGATTCAATGGGGCTGGATAAATTTCATTATGAGAATAACTAGGGATATGTTGCTGAGCAGGTGTAGTTAAATGAAAAGGAGGTTGCTCATCTATAATATGAGAAGGATATACCATATTAAATGGCTCAGCATGAATAACAGGTGATGGTTCTTGAGGTAAAGGCTTAGGATAATATTGTTGTTGTTGTTGATAAAGTGAATTAAAAAGGGGAGCAGACTGTCTTCTAGTCATAGAATCGTCTTGTACGTGTTGAAGCTGAGCATGACGAGGTCTACCTGACATTTTCCAGCTTTCCATTTTCATAATACTTGACTTCCTGTCACTAGAAGTTTTTTTCCACTCTTCAGTATTTGGTCTTGGCTGAGAAGTCACATTTGAAGTGGATGATGAAATGGCTGTATATCCTGTGCCACCATTCGATATAATATTAACTGAAGAACGGTTATGAAATACATTCATATTGTGCATTAACTCTGGCTATTTTTTTTTATTCTAAATTAACTTTTCTTTTACTAATCCTTTTTGCTTCTTTTTTTACCTGCGATTGATGGTAGTAATCTGAACTATTTCTTTGTGCCAAGTGATCCATCAAGAAACAAAAAAAAAAAAGAAAAAAAAAAGAAAAAGAATAAAGAGAGAAGAAAAACAAGTTGCCGAAACGAGAAATTCCCTATTTTTTTAAAAAAAAAAAAGTTTACTGCACAGCTGTCGAAAAATAATTATAAAAAGCCGGGTTCAGTTTGACCTACAATTTTAAGTTGTGCGCATGTATAAACCTTTACAGAATACGTTAAAAACTATCTTTTATTAGCATAAGTCGATTGAATAGAGCCAATCATCTTACCCAGAATCCTTAAATGGTTGTGTGAAACGTACTATAATATATGTGTACAAATACACTTTCCCCTTTTTTCTTCGCTCTCTCTTTCTTTCTCTCTTATTTATTTAATTTATACTACTTGTTACTAGTATGCCACCGGTTTTAAGCACTTCTTCCTCTTCCTCTACGAAAAAGAAAAGACATGATGGTCCCGAGCATAATGCAAAGTCAAGTTCAAATCTTCAAATGTCTTTAAGAACCATTGGTCGTATGGGACAATCCATGTCTAGCATGTTGCCAAAGCATAAAGAAAAGCAAATATCAGAAGATAAAGAAGAAGGAGAACTCAACCATACCCCTTTACCCACCATTAATATCTCAAATAAAGTATGGGAAGCAGCGGAAGAAAACTTACTTGAAGATATTAAAGAAGTCAGACTTGCTATGGATCTCTTTTTAAATTCTCGTATTCCTGAAGCTGAAAAGATATTAGAACCCAAAAGATACTCAACTTTATATCATTCATTGGGCCATTCATTTGTATTGTTTTTAAAGAGTGTAATGACATTTCAACATACCGATATCGAAGACGCTATTGAAGCATTAAAAGAAACTATTCAATTAGCAGATGCATTTCGTAAAAAGAACTCTAGCTGGCTAGGTAACATTACTTCTTGGGTTAAAGGAATTTCCGTTCTTGAGGTTTGGGAAATGTCAAGGTTACATCGTCACGCTGTAAGTAGTAATTTCATTGTAATAGTGTCTAAAATTAGTCTAACATTTGCCAATCCCACGTAAACTTATAGGAATTAATCTATGCCGAATCTTATTTGTTAAAAGCATTACTTTGCATTATTCACGATGAAAGCTTTGTTTCCTTTTTAAGAGAAGGTTTGCATGTAAGAGCAAGTTACAATACTTATAAGACTCTTCAAAAGTTTTTAAATCATGTAAGAGAACAAGCTTCACAAGGAAAAGATGTCTCTGAATGTGGTGTCGATGATCATTTTACTTCTGGTGTATCGCTTGGTGTTGGTTTATTTAATCTCATTATTTCCCTTTTACCTTCTTCTGTAATGAAAGTTGTCGAATTTATCGGATTTACAAGTGATCGAACTTACGGTATGGAAGTATTAGAAGCTGTTGGTGGATGGGAAGATTATGCTGGTTTACCCTTAACTGAATTACCACCTGATCAAGAGCCGAATGAAGGATTAAGAAGGCAATTTTGTGATATGGCATTGATGTTGTACCACATTATTTTATCAAAACTCATTCCTCTCTCAGATGTGAACGAAGACCTTTCAGATCGTATCTTAGCGTACAGTTTAAAGCTTTATCCCGACGGTGTCTTTTTCTTGTACTTTTCTGGTAGACAATTAGTTGCTCGTAGTCAATTAGTAGAAGCTAAAAATCAATACCAAAAAGCAATTGATACCCAGAAAGATTGGAAGCAGTTACAACACATGTGTTACTGGGAATTAGGGTTGATCAATCTTTTACAGCAAAACTGGCAAGAAAGTCTTGATTGCTACACTACCCTCCACAAGGAAAGTAATTGGTCAAAGGCTGTCTATACTTATTTACAAGCTATCTCCTTATTTGTTCTCGCTACCAATGATGATACAAAGACACTTGAAGAAAAAGAAAAGTTAACCAAGGAAGCTGGTGAAATGATGCTTAAAGTAACAAGCGCTAAACAAAAAATTGCCGGTAAATCTATTCCTCTTGAAAAATTCGTCGCTCGTAAAGCTCGTAAATTCATTGCACAAAACAATACATTGCTTTTCCCTGATTTAGAAGCATTGAACGCCTTTAGTGCCTTTGACTTTATGTCAATTGATTTGTTACACAACAATTTGGAAAGAACAACTAAAGAAATCTACCGTTTAACACACGAAACAAAGCACGAAGAAGTTTTGAATTATTACGATGATCTTTGTCTTAGTCATTACATGCGCTCAATGGTACTTCGACTCTTGATTGATCAAGTAAAGGATGCTAGTACAGACACCAAAGTAAACTGGAAGAGACTTCATAAAGAATCAATTCGATGCGTTATGGAAAATGCTAAAAAAGTTCAATTAGATCATTACGTTTATTATTTCACTCGCTATGAAGAGGCTCGTATGTTGATTATTGATCAAGAATACCAAAAGGCAAAGGATATAGTTCAGTCTATTATCAAATCAAGTGATAAAGGACAGTTCAATGTAGGTGCTGGCCCACATGCTAAGAACAAGTACAGTCTTGAAAACACAATCTTATTCAAGTGTCACAACTGTCTTACAGAAATTCAAGCTTTGTCCGCCGCCGCTTCTAGTAAAGAGGATTCTTCATCTGATCATTTCTCTTCTGCTGCTAGTTCTATTATTAACGAAAAATAAACTATAGTTAATAAAAATTTCTTGAAGACACGGTACCTTTTTTTTATATACACGTAGTTATATTTATTTATTTGCAACACGAATCTTCTCATAGACTAACAATATAAACATATGACTGGAGTATATCACAATGAAGCGTCTCAAGGCTGAGCCCAACAGTAACACAAAACAACCTTGTACCCCGTAGATCAAGAGTTTTTGTATTTCTCTATAATTTAGCAAACAATAACCATATTTTTTCTTAGAGTTACGATTCTAAACCCTTTCTTTCGGGCTAATATCTTTTGTCGAGACTTATAAGAAGCAATTCATGGTTCATTATTTATTTTTTTAAGTAAACCATATTTAGCCGATCATTTATTTACAAAAAGAAAAAAAGGCGTGCCAACAACCGTATTAGTGTGCGTAAAAAAAGAGCCGCCTGCCAATTAAAAACATTCCATTATTTTTTGCGAGATCGTAGTAATGTTTTTATATCTACTTTAAGTTATTGGTGACACTTGGCAATTGCGTAATTACTGTATTTTTTTTTGTATGACGCGAAAAAAAAAGTAAATCTATCATATGTCAATTAAGGAGTTGTAGCCTTTTTTTTATTAAAATATAAATATAAAATGCTCATTGGAGTCCATCGTAAATTTATGTTGAATGTTAAGTACAACACGAATATCCTCAGCAATATCACAAGCTGAACATAGCAGGTATAATTCTATAAATGCGTTTGTACTACGCTATCAGGTGCATGATATGAAAGCTGTTTGATAGGTGACTTAATTCGCAGTGGTAATCGATTTTTTTTACAGTGAGAACGTAGCCGTGTTGGGAGTGTAATCACTTTCATTTTTTACGTTCTATTTACACGTTCAACCTTTGTTTATCCACATAGAAAGGAAACTTGTTTGAATCAAGTTGGAACAACACGTAAATAGATCACACGGTCCCCCTATTTTATCATTCTTTTTTATCACTTTTTTTTTTTGTGGTTTAATACAAAAAAAATGTATTTGTCTTTTTCTTTTTTCTTTACTTTATTTTTTACTTTTTATGTTCATACAAACCAAAGTGGGTTCTCTTAGAGTAGGTGATGGTGGCAATTCCTAACCACTAGACTATCAAGGATTGCTACTTATTGGAGTAACCTCCATTCATAAAGGTAAGTGAAAAGTAATACGCCATACTTTTTTATTTGACCGTGTAAATTGACTATGTCATTATCAAGGTTTACTTTAAGGGAAATACCAGATTTCAGCCTAGGCATGTTGATCCAAGGTATACTAGAAATAAGTTTCTGTACCTCCCTCGCACGGCTGCACAATTTAGCTAACCTTCCTTTTTATCTTTGAAGGCGAAAAAGATTCAATTATAAAAATGGATTACGACAAAGACGTAAACTGGAGAGTCATTAAGCAGTACTGGGGCTCTGTTTGCAGCCAGTATTGTGGTAAATAGGGGTAGAATAAAAGATATATAGAATAAAAGAGAGGGTCAAGTATAAATACTGTGAGACTGGATTAAAGTGTTTTATTATATAAAAACAGATCTAAGGATTATAAGAACCCTGTTCTAAGGTTGTATTTATACCATTTACCAAAGAGACACTAGGTATTTTTAGTAAGCTATATTTATTAGTGTTTTTACATCATAAAATGATATAATGTAATTTATACGATAGACTTTTAGTTTATATTACTTAGCTTCGTTTAATATACTAGTCTTTGACTATGATGTAAGTGTGTTTAGTTAATTTTAATAATTATATCCCAGATCACGACAAGCATGCAGTAGATAAGGATAAAAATGTAAAGATAGACATCTTCGACCTCATTTTTTTATTAACAAAATGCATACCCTGTTTAGTTCACAAATGACAATAATGTCGTTGATTGGGACAATTTGTCCAATAAAATAATTGAAATGAAAACGAAGAGACAAAGAAACGACATTCATAATCAAGCTAGACAAAATATCTACAACTTGCACTCGTCTACAAGTAAAGAAGTATCAGCTGAAACTGTGTCACCTTTTTTACAAAATTCAATCACTGATAACTTATTTGTTATAAGGTCATAATATCAGAGAATATAGAAGAATGGCCCCTTATGTTAGCGAAATACATTTGCAAGACCTATTATACTACGGAATTATCGATTTAGTTAAAATGGATAGTGTGCGACTAGAGTCGTTTTTCAAAATGAATATGAAGAATTAAAAGTTTACATGGACGATTTTTTAAGGTTTCATCCTACAACCAAGCATTACTCAAAAAAGTTATTCGCTACGATTGATAATATGAAGAGTCTATTAAAAAACGAAAAATCAAATATCCGAAAAGACAAATTAGACAACAAAAACATGAAGAAAATCATTGTAAAAATAACAAAAGTATTTAGAGATGTTACAAATAATGGACGTTTAAAATGTTGGATTCGAGAAGAAATAACAGAAAATGAATTTACTACTAGATTCGTCATACCCGTCATTGATCTTATCTTAAAACCATACAAGTCGAAATTAGTCTTTAAGCCTGGTGAACAGAAATTGGTTTTAGTTAAAGATTACGAGAATAGTGCTTTAACAGAAGACGATACTAGATTACCTGAACCTAATATTGATGGAATTATAAAAAATACAGATGTTGATGTAGTTTTCTCACTTCTCGAAGTTTCTGGCTCGCCCGATTCTGCTTCTATCAACACCAAGGCTTCTCAAACTTCGTGGACGGCCACAAGATAATTTTCGTTTTTAACAGAAACATTGTCAATTCTCACGAATTTAATTTTCAAATATGTTAAATTTTGTCAATTATTTAATTTCACGGTGTTTTTTGCCGAAAAATCAAGAAAAAGTTTGGATTGCCATAATTAAAAAGCCTTGGTGCAACTATAATTATTACAAAGGCGATAGAAACAAAATAGCAAAAAATTTAAAGTATATGTTCAAACGCATTATGTCTATGAAAGACCCCTCTTGTTTCCAATCTGCTTCTCCTATTAAGTTATTTGGTATACATGTATATTATGATCAAGTATATGTTTACTCGTTATCAATGCCAATGTGAGATATATTTGTATCGACATTCCTATCAAGCCAGCATTATTCTCCTCGAATTTGCCAACCTTTATTTCCAAGTTATTTCTTTTAAGCGAATTATTGAATAATTCTTCAAGTGAACTTGAATCGTTTTTAAAAAGTAATGATTATGAATCAAGTTCTTCCTCAGATAGTGACAAATCCACATTTTCCAACCCTTCTGTATCTCCAAAAAAGCGCAAACACTACCAAAAAAAATTAGGTTTTGCAATTATCATTATATTACCCTTTATCATTATATTATCAAAAATAAAAATTAGCTATCATGTTGCTATTATATTCAATCGTATGCAATTCGCCTTTAGTCTAGTCGCTGCAATATATATGTGTATCTTGTTTTTCACATGTAAGGCGGAACTGGTAGTGATATATCTACCCTTGCATTATTATTCTTTAGATTTGTAGAAGCTAGAAGAGGCTCTATTTTTATTGACGGTATTGATATTAAATACCTTGGAAAAGAAGATTTATACAAGTTGACAATTAATCCTCAAGATCCTACGTTCTTTTCTGGTTCTTTTCGTTCGAATATAGATCATTTTTATCGATTCACTGATGATGATATATTCACGGCACTACGTCTCGTTCAGCTCTTGCATAGCAAAGACTTGGATTCGGTTGTATCAGATTTAACCTTAAATGAAGTGAATGTAAATGTATTCAAGGATATCGAAACTTCTGTTACTGAAGGCAGTAAATATTTCTCATAAGGTAAAAGATGATTATTATGTTTAGCTCGTGTATGATTGAAACGTAGTTTTATTGTGGTGATGGGCGAGGCTACTAGTAGTGTTGATTTTGAAACAGATACTTTTTTTTTATAGAAGTATTCATAATGATGATTTAAGATAGTTTTAATATAAAAATACATTGTATATCTTAAAACAAGTAATGATAAAACCTCTAAAGTGATACACCTCATTTTTAAAACGTGGCGCTAAAAAATTCATGAGCATTTACAAGTTATAAAATAAAGAATAGAATCAAACGCATTTTAGGGAAACATTTCTTAATATTTTTTGGGAAGTAAAACACCCCATTCATGCTACATGTCTTTAAACTATTGCTTTGAAGTCTTTTATTCCCGCAAAAAAGAGGCATTCATATTTTTTAATAGTGATCGTGTTAATAATTAAACCGATGTCAAATCAATACTTTGTTGGCGAGGGTTAACCTTCTAAATCGTTTGAATTTGAGCGGATATATCTTGATGAATTTGTGCCACGATCACAGGACCCAAAACGGGGGTCTTTTCGAAAGAGCCTTTCGGGATAACAGCTAAGGTAGAGAAAATAACTTTATAAAAAATGATGTGATACATTATTGATAGCTGAGATAATTAGGTACGATTACTTTATATAGAGTAACACATGCAAGATTTAATACACCCTTGTCATAATAAAGATGCTAAAAATTTTTAATTAATCATAAAAATAAGGTCATTTTTTATTATTCATTTTTCCATAACATAATACACTGTAATAACAAAATATCCTCAAAAACTATAGCATGTATTCTGTAAAAAAAGACATACTTCTGTAAATGGATGTCGCTAACATAAGTGACAGCTCTTCTATATTCTCTGATACATGATCTTATAGTAAATACTTTATCAGTGATTGAATTTTGTAAAAAAAAGGTGACATAATTTCAGCTGATACTTCTGTACTTGTAGAAGAGTGTAAGTTGTAGATATTTTGTCTAGCTTGATTATGAATATCGTTTCTTTGTCTCTTCGTTTGCATTTTGATTATTTTATCGGGCAAATTGTCCCAATCAACGACATTATTATCATTTGTGAACTAAACAGGGTATGCATTTTGTTAATAAAAAAAATGAGGTCAAAGATGTCTATCTTTACATTTTTAACCTTATCTACTGCATATTGGCTGCAAACAGAGCCCCAGTACTGCCTAATACTTTTCCAGTTTATTTCTCTGTCGTATTCCATTTTTACAATCAAATATTTTTCTGTCACTCACAAAGTCTCCTCTCAGCTTCATGTTTGCTTTTCGTCAGTGAAACCCTCTAAATACCGTCAATTCCTTTAAGTTTCAGCCTTGCGTCCCGTTTTCTAGAAGTATATCCGTGCGAGTGTCCTCGCCTTCAATGAATTCGGAAAGTTTGAAAGACTCTAAACCGGGTGCGTATTTATCTATTAAGTCTGACATATTAAGTGAATCTAAAGAAAAAAGAAAAAAGAAAAAAAATGAAGAAAAAAGAAAAAGAGAAAAAATTCGCCCCTTTTATAGTTTTTGAGAAGCAAGAAAAATGCTCCCATGGCGTTCTTTTGGCTGCTCTGGATTACTTAATAACCACTTGACTGTTTTCTTAAATACCTATGATTTCATAGAGGTTGTCAAATAAACAAATGTGCAAGACGGGGCCTTTCTAAAAAATAAAGCATAAAAACATAAAAACATAAAGATGTTATTTAATAAAGCTCTTTAACAGTCTTAATTGGCGTATATCTGATAAGAGCAATATTGTAGCTTGTTAATGGGAGAGCAGCGTAACGGCATGAATTTACGAAGAAGGATTTATGCAAGATATGTTAATCTGTGAGATATATACAATTTTTTTTTTAAAAAAAATGTCTTCAAAACAATAAGCTTTTTTTCATACTTACTTTGAAAGTTCTGAATTCGTTTATGCTCGCAAGTATCAAATCTACACACTTCTGTTTTTTCTACAATGCATGTGATATGTATATTTATACTAGATTTTTTGACGAGATCCAACTTTACACAGTGGGTCGCGGGACAATGTTTTTTCCTATTAATTAATCAATCGCTGACCATATAAAGTATTTTTTTTCTTCCTTTTTCTTCTCTTTTCCTTTTCATTTTTCAGTTTGTTTTTTTTTAAAAAGAAATGCAATACAATCAAGGTGACGACTCTGCTTCAAACAGATGGCAAGCTTGGGTTCAAGAAGAAAGCGCGCGTATTCACGTTACTGACACTCAAGATTCACCAAACGTGATACATGATTTAGTACCACCTACAGCACCACTAAATTCTCTTCCTGTTACGATTAATATGCAAACATACAATATTCAATCCAGTACTGAGCAATTAGAACCTTTTTTATCTGATCATCCACTATGTTTTTGTAAACAGATATCCCATATCAGTTATACTTTAGAATATGGTCCTATATTTGACTGCGTCAGTTATGATGTCGATAATCATTATAGGTACGGAAGAGAAACCACTTGTGGATTTCATGTTCATAAAATTTCTTGGGATAGAATGAGATCATATATTGATTCTGGTTCTACAATTCATGTTGAGATCACTGACCTTCGTGCATGTTCTCTTTATAATTACACTTTCTGTAACGTATTCAATTTAACTAATAATTATGACAAGACCCCGCCTCATAGATTACCTAACTGCTATTGTGGTTATCCTGTTGAACTAGAAGAGGAGAGGAATGGTGATTTTTGCAGCTTTTTTTTTGTCTGCAAGAATTTACATAAACAACGTGATGAAAGATGTACTTGTTACGTTGATGCTAAAGAAGTATTCTTCGCTAAATCAGAAGATATGTTGCATACACATGTCGATGTAGAGACTTAGCAAGTATGTGAACGAGAACAGAGAGCTCGATTAGAGCACTTTGAAAACGAACACCGCAGTAATTTGTTAGCTACGTTGTCTGCCGAGCCTACTACGAGCGCAACCTATAATTCAGTTGTACCAGTCTCTATCATGGAAGCCAACCAAAAATTTGCATCTTATTCTGAGCCTACACCAGTTATACCTTCTCTCGCACCTAATAAAACTTCTTACGAGTTACAAGAGGAAGCTTTATCACTTGAACACTCCTTATCTCGTATCAAACAAAATATGAAACTACTTATCAATAACTTTAAAATGCGTGTGCCAAACCATATGATAAAAGGAATTTATCTTCGATCAGAACAAGAACTTTTCCTTAGAATAAATGGCCAAGAAAGGGTATCAAATATTGAAGCAGGAATGCTGGAATTGGCACAAAAATACGAAAAACAAACTAAAGAATTTGAATTATATAAAGAAAAAGTGTTGGAACAGTATGAATATAAAAAATGCAAAGTGTGCTATAGTCGAGACATTGAGTATATCTTAGTGCCTTGCTTTCATTTCGGTAAGTGTTTAATTAGAACTATTGCCGGTTAAATTTAACATTTTTTATTAGCCTACTGTGATCTTTGCGTCGTAAGACTGAAAGATTACGCGATATGTCGAAAGGAGATTATTGCTACACATAAAGTATACAGTTGTTAAAGACTCTTTTTCCCTTTCCCTTTTTTCTTCTTCTTTCAAAATGATATAAAAAAAATCCTTTTCTTCAATATTTTTCAACATAAAGCATATTTTTTTTTGAAGTAAGCGACATTTTTTCGTTTGTAACTTATTTGTCTACAGTTGCAATTTCTCGATCCAGTTATTCGGTAAACTGATATGGAGATTATGTTCTCCATATTAAATAGTTGTAATTTCCTCAAGGCTCAAATTAAAACCCCCTTTTTTTTTCTTCAATAAACCAATGTGTATAGGCTTTGTTTAACAGTGTCTGCAAAATAGTAAAATTTGGAAGGCTTAAATCTGGTGTCAAGTAAAGAGTAGACATTCAACTTTGAACCCTATTGGTCATTATGTTTTTTTTCAGACAGTCCCAAAGATAGGCTAAGGACAGAAGAGAATACGCTTCCCTTGAAAACCAAGCTAGTCGGGGACCAAGTACGCTTATAATCTAACCCTTTCTTTTTAACAAAAGGGACTGGACCGGTGATGACCATCTTAGTCGCCAGAGTGCTTTCAGACATCATCATCAGAGCGGCAGAGCCAACATATTTTACTTGATAACGTCGTAGGAATAGTTAGAATAAGAGATACCGTACACCACAAGATGTCATTTTTTTATCTAGAAACTACGAAAGTATTAGAGAAAGACTCTTTTTTAAAAGAAAAGTATCATACCTAAAAGTTCAAGAGAGTTAGTAGTTTTTTTTTTTTCTTTTTTTTTCCTTTTCCCTTTTTTCATCTTTATATATCTGCTTTTATTCTTTTGCCTATCTCTCAACAACACCAGTATAATTTATGTTTTGATACAAGAAGACAATACTAGTGTAAGTGTAAAAAAAAAGAGCAAGCGAAAGTATTCCCTAGTTTTTTTTTTTGGGGGGGGGGGGTTTGTGCAGATTTGTTTACTTGACAACCTCGATAAAATCATAGATATTTAAGGAAACAGTCAAGTGGTTATTAAGTAATCCAGAGCAGTCAAAAGAACGCCATGGGAACATTTTTCTCGCTTCTCAAAAACTACAAAAGGAGGGGATTTTTCAAGTAATTTTTGTTCTTTATTCTCTTTAAAAAAAAAATACAAAATGATGGTGCCTTTTCTGAAGCAAGACATAAAGTGAGTTTACCTCTGAAACATGGCTGTAAATCTACTTGGTCTCTCCAATGCGCTAGTATAATTGGCTTATTTTCTCTACAAGACCTTGGGCGTATTCTGTCTACAAAAAAAATCACTGGTGTTGGCGCTTTCAAAACTATCGAAAGGTAAGTACTGACATTATTATTATAAGTGTATATTTTCATTACAAGTACCCTTGGTTTCTCCTAGCACTTCTACAATTACAACTGCTCTTTTTCTCAAGTACTGGTTCAAGCTTTCTCTATTTGACTGCTACTACAAGAATAACTGGCGCTCCAACTCCATGTCTGGTTTTATTACAAGGTTCCCATCACCCGTGGTAAACTCTCTGCTACCTTACTCTTGTATCAACGTCTAATATCTCGTTGCTACTCTACTGTTATCTACAAATATTTATCGGATGCTATCTACTCTACTCTACTGACGTCTACCCGACCGTAATACCGTGCAGATATATGGGCTCTTTGTTTTTTTTTTTTTTACTATTGAGCTTTTGTCTTTGGAGGACTTTACTCTACTGGCATCTACAAATCCTTATCGGGCGCTATCTATTCAAACTCTTTATTCTTTGGGCCCTCTCCTCTATCTCCCCCCCCCCCCCAACCGTAAGGCTGAACTTGTATATGGTTTTACTGTGAGAAAAGCTTTTCCCGCTGTTAGAGAGAAAATCATGGTCTAGGCGTCATTGCCTGATGTTAAAAATACTACCCTGGAAACGAAAAGGCCTAACCCGCTTTACCTTAGTACTGACTAGTATAGAGGAAGTCTATCTTTACCCAAATGGATAATTATCGTACCCTCTCGTCCGCATTGAGAACCGACACGAAGTGTAACCCAACTGTCCTATGGATCTGCTTCTTTCTCATTTTAAAATCATGTTCAAGTTGTCTTAAAACCTTGTAATAAATAATTTTTTCGAAACTTAAAAAACTGTCTTCTTTGTCCCCTTTTCAAATCTTCTCTTTTGTGTTTAATTACCGCTGAGTGACCGCTTTAAAAAGTTAACGTTTTTACTCTCTCTTCACTTGCCCTCTTTTTTTCCAATAAAAAAAAGCAACATGTCCATGAATAGTAGATATCGCGAAAGAAAGTATAATACTTCAGATAATGACCGTTTATTAAGAGCTTTATCGCAACCTGTTCAAGCTTGGTAAATATTTTTATAAAATAACGATAGAAGCGCGTTTAAAAGTAACAACTTTTTTTCTTTGTAAAAAAGGGATAAGAAATGGACTCAACATTCTAACTCGAAAACTCTCCAAACTTTTAAATGGATTAAATGTAATTCAAAAAAGAAAAAAGCTTGATTAAACATACTAAAAAAAAAGTTTTTTTTTAAAACATAGCTGAAAGAGTGATTGAATATGAACAAGATGAGGAAAGCGAAGAAGAACCTGAACCCATGGAAACCGAACAATCTACTGAAGTAGAACAAGTTGAACCAAAACTCGAAACAGAAGTACCTGTTACAACAGTAGAGCAAGTACCTGAATCTATTCAGGAATCTGAAAACAAGACAGTAGAACCAGTTGTCGATGCACCCAACAGTAAAAAATCAGAAGAAAGTATTCCTGGAGGACCTAGTTCACTTATCACCAATAAGGCAATTTCCTCAGTTCAACAAGATGATTTGGATGATGATAATAGTAGATCGCAAACGCCTAAATTAAACGATATTTCAGACGAAGAAGTAGACCAAACAACCCATAATAACGATGACGATGACGATGATGATGTTGATAACATGAACGACCCATCAAAGCACCCAGCTTTAGCTCCTCATGCTGAAGTACATATGACAGACGATGAAGCCATGACAGACTCGACAGCTGCTACACCGCAGACCGAATCCAACACACCTATGCCACAATTAGAAGATGACCATATGGAGGAGCCTCCTCAAATTGCTCATCCTCTTAGCCAAGAAATTTTGACTGGCATTATAGCCACCGAGGAAATAGCTTCTTTAAATAACGATTCTCCTGCTATTCAAACTCCCGAGGATGTTGTTTCTAACCATATTCAACGTGAAGACTAGAGTATCATTTTTCTTTTTAAACAAGTAAAAATATTTTTTATATATATTTAAAGCCCCCCCCCCCCCCTCTCATATAATCACGAATAAGTTTACCGTGTTTTTTCTTTCTTTTTTATCTTTGTGTTTTTATCTTTTCGTCATGAACTTAACATATAGTAATCTATATAAACATGGAGCATACCAAGCAAAGATATCACCTAATGGACATTATGTTGCAAACGGGTTAGACAACCGACTTGTCATTCGAGATCACAGCAACAACCTAACAGTTCTAATGGTTTACGAAACACCTAAACCTATTGATTACATTGAATGGTCGCCTAATTCCGAATATATTCTAACGTGTAATTACGAAGCTGGAAGAATCGATATTCGATCTACAATAGACACGAACTGGCATGGTATTATTAAAGAAGGAAGGATCAGTATGACAAAGGTTTCCTGGACTTTTGATTCAAAAAAAGTATTATACATGACAGAATTAAAGGTAAAACGAAAGACAAAAAAAGCTTCATATCCGGAAGAGAAGAACTTACATATAAACAGTTGATGCTGGGCATTTGGGATCTATCAACGTCGGAATTAACATATATAAACCATATCAAGTATGCTGAAAAGGGTAAAAAGATATAAAAAGAAAACGAATATTTGTTATAAAAGGATTAATTCATGTATATTTCAGGAATTGAGACTAGTCCTGATGGAAACTGTGTTGCAGTAGCGCGAAAAGATAGTGGAAAGGATTATATTAGTATATACCATGGAGGTTCATTTATTCAACTAGAGGTATAAACACAAAAACAGACGGAAGAAAGAAAGAAAGAAAAAAAGGTTAATAATGCATATATAGCATTTTGAAGCAGGAACCGTAGATTTGCAAAATTTAAAATGGTCGCCGGATGGAGTATTCATAGCTATCTGGGATAGTTGCCTTTATGTAAGTTTGACAGATTTAGGTAAAAAAAAAGAAAAGAAAAAGGAAGTTGACTCTACTTGTAGCACAACTTACTTGTGTATCGTCAAGATGGAACTTTATGCGTAAACTACAGCGGATATGAATATGGATTAGGCATAAAAACAGTTTGCTGGAGTCCAAATGGTCAACTTTTAGCGATTGGTAACTACGATCAAACGGTAAAAAATAAAATAAAAAAAGATGACAAAGTAAAAATCCAGGTACTGATTTAACCAATAAGATTCATTTACTTTCCACCAAAGACTGGAAGCTGGTTAGTATATTAAACCATCCTACTACAATCACTAGCTCTATGAACGCGGTAAGTGCTATTAACCTCACATTATATTCGATACTTATCTCCTCTCTAGAAAATATTAGACGAAACAATCCCGACACAGAATACAGGATTAGATCAAAAGAAAAAGGAAGCGGATTGTATGTTTTTTTTAAAAAAAAGATAAAGATCCCAAGTGTAACTGACATTCTTTTTTTTTTAAAAAAAAGATCAAATTTTAACGAAACGCCCGTATAATATAAGCACGTTAAGAGCAGAATATAACCAACCAAATCCGAAAGTAGGTATTGGATTATGTCAGTTTAGTATGGATAGTTCATATATTTGCAGTAGAAATGGTAATATTAGATTTATTTTCGAGAAACAAAGAAAAAAAAGGCTGAGCATAATAAATAGATAATACACCCAATATATTATGGACTTGGAAAGTGAAATCATTACAGTGCCATACAATTGTTAAATTCAATCACCCGATACGCCAAGCTTTATGGAACCCACTTGAAGAGCATATGCTGGTAGTTATTTGTGGAGACGAAAAGACTCGATACTTGCAACCTACAGAAGATGAAGGGATGGATATTATTTCTTTCTCCGTACCCATTTGTAAGTTTATATCATTATTATTAGATCTCTTTTTGTACTAAGACGTTTTTTATAGCTGACTTTTCAATTAAAAAGTCAAAATGGAACTCAAATGGCGATTCCTTAATATTAATGGATACAAACTTGTTTTGTTTAGCCGTTATGTAAGAACCTTTTCTTTTTACTGGACGATCTTTTACCCCAGATTTTAAAATATATTAAAACTCCATTGCATGTTTTAGCGTAATTTTTTTTTATTTTAAAACAAAAATATATTTGGTATAGTGAAAGTTTTTGTACAATGTATCTTTAATCGCGATATTTTTCAAGGAAAGAAGAATGGAACTTTTCGAGATCAGAACAGAATTGATCAAATAAGTGTTCTTCAGGTAAGAAGGTTGATCTGAAATGCCATGTGTTTGCTTTTTGACCAAAGCCGGAACCTTAAAAAAAAAAAAAGAGTTAGAAATTTAAGGGTAACAATCGTGAGAAAAAAAAAAGAGATTACGTACCTGGTACTACACAAACACCAGTAGCTTCGAGCATAGCATGGGAGTAGAAAGCATCAGGAGCCATACTTTCCTTTGCTGCAGCGGCAGTGACCTTATCAGAAAGTGTAACTTGAGGGAAGAGATACATGGAACCTTGAGCAGATTGACAAGAGACACCTTCCATCTTATTAAATACATCTCCAAGCTTCTTACTACGACGAACTAATGATTCATAAATAGTTTTAATTTCACCGCTATATGACTCATAGGAAGCGTCACCGAGACGAGGGGGGTTACACATCAAGTCTACCAAAATTTGACCGTGCAAGTTGGGGCAAAGTGAAACAGATGCCATCTTGTAGATCTGTTCGAGGACTAAATTGTCCAAGTTGACACATTCAAAGTATCCACCACGACGACCACACTCGCCAATCATACCCTTAGAAATAGAGTGGAATGATACTAACTCAACTCCCTCTCTTACCTCTGCATCAGGATGATCCATTAAAGCCTTCTTGAAACTAACAAAAGGTCTAGCCTCAGGTTCATAGATATTGGTTTGATATACCTCATCAGCCAAAAGAACCAAACGTTGTTCATGACAGAATGTAATAATATCACGCACATTATCAGCAGTAAGACACTGTCCAGTGGGGTTACCAGGATTGATAATAACAAGGGCTCTAACGTCAGTACCTTGCTTACGAGCAGTTGTAACACTTTCAGTCAACTGGTTAATATCTAAGCTCCAACCAGTGGCTTCATCCAAGTAATAGTTTACGGGAGTAGCACCGTATAAAGCAAGACTTGCAGAATAAAGAGGGTATTGAGGAATAGGGATCATAATGCCAGATTTTGAGTTTTGGGTCAACATACTCAATAAGGTTTGGACACCAGAAGAGGCACCTTGAGTCAAGAAGATGTGAGAAGCGTCAGCGGCATGACCATCACGCTCTTGGATAAATTGTGCGACAGTATTACGAATATGAGGAACACCTTGAGAGTGAGAATAAGCACCAACACTACCGATAGACTTCAAAAGAGTTTGAGCACGGGCAATAGAATCACTAGGATATAATTGTGAAACGAGGGGAAGGTTCTCTTTTTTCAACAAGTCTGGGTTATCACATAATGATGCGACCTATAGGAGGGCCATTATGTCAGATGAGGGTAACTCCACTAACACACAAAAGAAAAAAAAAAAGCTTACCTGACGGAAAAATGTAACGGGAGCTTGGTTTAATTGTTGAGGGTTACCAATGTTACAACTAACAACCTTGTCGAAAGCATAGTTGCCCTTACCAGACTCGAGGTCAGTACGGATCTCTTCTGCACGGATAGCCAATTTACCGCGGACGGCATATTCAACGTTCTTGATAAGAGGGTTAACATTGTTAATGTTTAAAACCTTTTCGGTAGTGGTATTGGTAACAGTCATTATTATTATCTTCTTTTTAGAAAAACTTTGTAAAAGAGAAGAAAAAAAAAAAGATAAGAAAAAAGGAAAAAAAAAAAAGGTACCGTTTTATATGTAGGATTTAGCGCGTTTGAAGGAAAATAGTAAGAAAAATTTAGAGTTAAAGTGCCGTGATGCAACTCGTATAATTGGCTTAAAATAGAAAGCGTGGGGATTTCGGTAACATAAAAATATAGAATGATGTAAAAGCAGAAAAAAAAAGAAAAAAAAACGAAAGGTTTTTTTTTTTTTTAATTTTCTATAGGTACGCCACGACAGACAGGACACGAATTTTGAGCTTCGCATAACCAACGATCAACACATTCACGATGAAATATGTGTTGACACTTTAATACCCTTACCGGTTGTTTTAATTCAAATTCATCAAGACAAACCAAACAAGATTCATCTATAAATTCATGAGACCAACCGGTGAATGGTATAGATTCATCTATTACTGCTTGTGTGGTGGTGAGGGGTCTTCCGGTTCCCAGCAAAGTACCTAACTCTAATAAATCTTCATAACTAGGAATATATTCATGACTAGGATTATTATCTTGATAACCATTAATAAATACGTGGCCAGGAGTATCTTCATTATGATCTTCACGGTTAAGATGAATCTCTAACAAAAGTGCAGAATATAATGCTTGAAATGAATTTTGGTTATCTACTGTATATATCATCCATTGTCCTCCATTCTCTGGTGGTGGTATAATAGGCTGATTGTGATCGACTGACAACGACATAGATTGAATTGTATCAGTTGAAGAACTAGTAGATACTTCTGATCTAGGCCTTCTTAAACCTAAAAATCTATAGCCAGGTAAACTATCTCCTGTATTCGCTGTATTACTATTATTTTCTGGTGAACTGTATTCAATAACTAAAATATGCATTCTTCTTGAAGACGCAGAAAAAGATAGAGGATGTATAGGGGATCTACCATACGCGGCTGCATAGACTTCTTGTTGTTGTTGACTAAGCGGTACCTGTAAATACCTTAAATTTGAATTATCAGTATTAGTAGTTTCTCCAAAAGCAGGTGATGTGATTAACTCATTCCAAAACGATTCTGTCGCTGAGGTAATGCTTTCACCGCTAGTTTGTGTCGGAGTTTGCATAATAAAACTTGGTAAAGCAGGTGGTCCTGTAACTGCTACTGCTGCTCTCGTTGCTTCTTGTGTTGCTCTTCTAACTGAAGACGTAGTGGAAGAGCCCGAAATACCATTACTTATTGGACCTCTTATTTGGCCATATCGACGTGTGGAATGTGTAGAAGAAGAAAGTCGATTAGATAACCTTCGAAAAAATGATAACCGTCGATTTGAGTTTCTATTCGAAATCATCGAAGTAGAATGTAAAGTACGAGTTGAAGCGTTGTCATGTCTGGAGTCTGTTGCAGATGGTGATTGTCCCATTTAATGTTAAAATGAGTCTGTAAAAAGGGTAAAAAAAAATAAAGAATACAGCTTAAAAAAACCAATTGGCGCTTTTTCAACTATTTAATGGTAGAATTCAATTGGCTCATTGTCTACTTCTTTCCCCATTTTAGCTTTTGCATTGCAAAAAAAAAGTCGTCAGTACAGCATGTTGCCAGTCAACTGAGTCTCTCTGGTTTTGTTCTTGTTATTTTTTATCTTTTTCTTACAAATAAGCTGAGCTAATTGAATTTATAGAGATACGATAGTTTACAATACATATACCCCACCCTCACCTGACATGAACGATAACATGGTACCACAAAAAAACCTATTATATACATTATTTTAATTATACTACTGGCAGCTTTATTTTGGAAAAATAAATAACTTATTATTGTTGTAACAACTCCAACTCAAGAGGCTTTTTTCTCCAACAAGCTTAATAAAAAAAAACTCGCAGACCGTGTATCGCTTTTTTAAGCCTAGTCTGACTCAAATAAGGGAATTCTCGTTTTTTTTATTAAAATTGAACGTATTTATTTGATAGAAGAAATACACGTGTATATATTTATGCCTTTCGCCAAAGGTTTTTTGGTAACCGCGAGATGGATTCCACGTTCCTCGAATCAATTCTTGTTTTTCAGTCAATTCGGAAGATTGTATTTGTTCAGCAGGTCTTTTTTTGTTTTGTTTTTCTAATCTTGGAGCAATCAAACGTTCGTTACAAAGGTTGCTTTTGCCAATACAGTCATCGCGGAAGCATAATAAATTCAACGCTGAATTCATATATGACTCCAATTTAGCTAATGATTCTGATATGGTATGGCGATGAAATTCCTTTGTAACATATAATCCATCTTCTTCAAGAGACGTATTGACAAAATAAATAGTAAAACCAGAAATTTGCAACGAGGTCACCAAGCTAGTCAAGTCACCATCCAGCAAGCAGCTGTCGATAATAATTTTGTTTTCAATCGATATTTTACATCGATCGAAAACAAATTTAGCGTTACCGGCATCGTCTTCTGCTGCCTCCATTGTATCAGTAATTAGCCACCGGTTTAACGATGTAGCCATATCATGTTCATCATTGTTTCGTAAATTTGAATGATCTTTAATAGCTGTCAAGCCTAACTTGATAGCCGCATCTGATACTATACCATTTAAAGTGAGATGCGTGTCTCCCCTACAAAGAAAAAAAATAAATTTCAAGTAAATTTCAAGTAAATTTCAAGAAAAACAAATAAATACCATTTTAGTCGTAGTACCAGACGTGCACTAATAAAGCTTCGGAAACCTTTACTTGTAGACTAGCTCTTGTAGCGGAAACGCTGCTTGGCCAATTTTTTGGCTACCTGGTACATTTTCATCCAATTATTGTCCGGTGATTTGTTTGGTCTGTAAGCGTTGTAAAAGAGATCGGATTTCTTTATATTCACTTGTATTGTATTTTGCTGGTTTATATTTCCTCTTAATTCATTCCAAGCTTGGCTTGTAAACAACTTTGATTGACAAACTGGATATTCAAAGCTGAGATAAAGTACGGAATTTTGGCCTAAAGAAACTTCCCAAGAGGGGTTTCCCAGATAATCTTCCCAGAGAAGCTTCCCAAACGGGCTTCCTAAGACGACTTTCCAAGAGTCACTAGCCTCGTTAAAGTAAAAATAATATGTTATTTGTGTTATTGGCTACTATTTCCTTACAAAAAACCCTTACCAAAATGCAAACTAGGCTGTACTGATCTTGGATCCTATAGTTTTATTATGATTAATTAAGAATAAGTATAGTTTAATGTTCAAGCTTACTGTATACCCTGCTTACTCTTTCTACACTAGTTATTACGCATAGTAGTTTCTCTAATCATATCCTTTTGTACCGACACCGTCATACTTATCACAGGAAAAACTCCATTTGAAAAGATGTACACAAGTATAGTATAGTACCTCATTTTTTTAAAAAAAACATGCGAAGGTTCCTTTTTTATTTATGGACAAAAAGAATCGTATTAAATTTTATTTTAAAAATAAAAAAAATTGGATGTATAATTAAAAACAAATAAATTGTTGGGGATTATAAAAAAGGTTAACATAATAATAAAAAGGACATATATAAAAGGGAATAAATTAAGTGTGTGTGCGTGCGTGGGGATTAATAAGTAATAAATAAAAAAGGCATAAAATATATAAGTATATATAAAGTGAAAACGAGAAAAAAAAAAATATAAATGGGAAAGTGAAAAAAAATTAAAAAATCTACAGCAATAATGTTTGAAGGCTTTCGTGAAGTATACTATCGGATACAGACTCCATAACGTGAGCTAATAATTGAGTGTCTGTAGCCACAGTGAAATGTACGTAAATTAGTTTGCTGTCATTGGCATTCAATTTAGTGAATCTATGTTTAAAAAACGACCTCGCTTGGTAGTAGTCTGTGGGCGAGCCTAAAAAAAATAGATTATGATCGGTGTTCCCATTGTGTTACTCTATCATGAGCTTACCTTGGTAATCAGGGAAATATTCAGATATTGGAGACTTCAAAATCTTTTCTTGAAACAAATCAATCTTGTTTAAAAACAAAATCATGGAAGTATTTACAAACCATTTCGAGTTACATATAGACTCAAACAACATAAAGGCTTCATACATCTAATATATAAAAAAAAAGGTTTATGAATTGACGAATTTTTTTTTTTATAATTGCATATTAGCTTACCTGATTCTATTTACACCAAAAAATTGCCAATATGGGGGTTTTTAATTTTAATTATTTTGTCATACAGATATATATATAAAAAGTGCGTGTATTGTGTACTACTTACAGAGTATTTGTCTTCCACGAGGCAACAGTCGTAGCCACTTAATGCGGCAACAAACAATACGGCTGCGACATTATCAAAGCAATGAATCCTAAATTATTATATATCAATTAGTAATGCACTATAAATGCAAATATTATTATGTTTACCACTTCTTTCGTTCACTTCTTTGACCGCCTACGTCAAACATCCTATAAATAACAGATCCATTTCTAAATTTAGTCTCCACAATTCCTAGATATCGGGTGAGAAGGTCACACAAATGATTTGACGATATGTTCTTTTTTTGTTCTCACCTGTCGTTTTAATTCGGCAATGGATAATATCCGCATCTAGTGGAGTATAATCTGATTCAAAAATACGATCCAATTGATCAAAGAAACTAAAAAAAAGGAGAGGAGATTATATTATTATAGTGCTCGAAAGCTGCTTTTTTTTTAACACTAGCACACATTACTATTTAATATTTTCATTAAACGCAAAAGTATGGCCCATGTCGAATGTTTTTTGAACACCTTGATCTTGCCATAACGATTTTAAGGGTACAAGGTAATCAATTGGATAGGCTTCGTGGATAGAAATGTTACCAGATACATGTTCAAACATGGAAATATAATTCTAAAAATAAAAACAGTTAGCGTAAAGCTACAAGAGAAAAAAAAGTTTTTTTCTTTACCCAGTTGGATTCATCTTCGAACGTCAAGTTTAAACTATTCATTCCTTCTAATAAGGCTTGCATAGAACCCAATAGGTTTGTCAAAATCATGACTCGAAAATTTTCTCGTTCAATTTTTGAAAACCCACAGGCATGAATTAATCGCATCTGCTTTAAAATTGTACTTTTTCCACTATCTCCACTACCTATGTAAATCAATTTTTTTGAAGTGTATAGAAAAAGCAGTTGGTATAGGGTTGAATTGAAACAGTTAAAGAAACTTATACCTAACAACAGTACTTTAAGTTCTTTCCTTTGAAAGTTCTTTTCTTTTTTTATAAGTTTATCGATTTCATTATTTCTCTTGTGTTCGGTAGATTGTCGAACACCCATTTTAATTGATATTTTAACAGGTAAAAAAAAAAAAAAAAAAAAAGTAGAGAAAAGAGCAAAAAAAAAAAGATCAGTTACATTTCTTCAGTTAGAAAGTCTTTACCGCGGACATTTGTATTGTTGTACCTTTTTTTTTCCTTGTGCGTATAAAAAAAATAAGGACGTCATTTTTTCCAATACAACGGTAATCAACCCTCAATATGATTATCTTTTTATTTAAAAGCCCTATTGCCTTCTTTTTTTTGTAATCTTTACTGCTAATCATTTTATTAAACTGAAACATATTCATTTTATCAAAATATTCTTGTAATTTTTTTTTTACAGAAAAAAAATAATTAATATCGGCGAGAGAAATCAATACACAGAACAAGTCTTTACCTATTGTAATTTGATTTAATGTATCACAAAACGGTGTTTATCTCAGACTTAATTCAAGTAGTACATTTTTATTCTCGACCAAAAAATTGACTATAATGAATTAAACCATTTATGTAGCAGTTTGAAAAAGACAATCAATTTCCACTTGTAAAACAATACATACCATAATCTTTTTGTAAAAGTTTACGTAAAAGAAACTTTAGCAAATACCTCTTTTTTTTTTAAAAAAAGGGACCCTTATGTATAGCTCCATGGAATATAAATTAACAGCTGAGGTTTTTGGTTTTGTACACTCTTTCTTTTTTTTTAGATACAAAGGAGAATATCTCGATCAAATGCTATTTCAAATCAGTTTTTTATATATAGCACAACAACTTGTCTTTTTTTAAATTGACATCAATAAATTAATAGTTATTACAACTGCTTATAGCTACATAAAAAGATATCATAATCAAATAATTATATATTTATTTATTTTTTTGCCTAAAAAAGGGACGTGCTAAACGTTAAATGTTTCGTCAAAAAATGTCAAACATTACTCACATGCTTTGTTCAACACACCTCCTTAAAAATAGAATGAGCATGATAATACATTATTTATACCAATTTAGCAATCGAACCATCTATCTCGTATACTTTGAACCATGTAGTATATAAGATGTGGGAAATAAAAAGGAAAAAAAAGGTCTAGTTCTAACCATCTGTAGATACGGGTAAATATGAATGTATCACTTATACGTGCGTTTTATACTTCTATATCGAGTAGTTGTAACTTGAGCCATCCTTGATATTCTGTTGACAAACCTCCTTTATTTCATTTGCTACTAGAGAAAAAAATTCTTCTCATCAAAAATCATACTCAGTACTCAGTACTTAATAAGTATAAGATGTGGTAATTGGCTTCTCTATTGCAAAAAAAAAAGAAATGTGAGTAAATAGGGCTGTTAATTTTTTTCTACACACCGGCCATGTTCATCTCATAAAGAAAAGTCTAAATATGGTTAGTATGCGCTGGGCGTTAATATGTTTTGGGGATGTGGATTTTGAGGATGGAGAAGAAGATTTCATATAAAAAATAGGTTTCAATAATGCAAAAAAAATATTTGAAAAATAAAAAATAAATTCAGTACAGGGAAGCTTCATATTTGACTGATAGCATTAGTAAATAATACACTATGATGAAGAAAGGGAACCTTGTTAAGAGCGAAAATGAGTTATACTAATAAGATGTTACATAATACTTGTTGAATGATATAACTATTTACAAATATATATTTATGTGTGTTAGGCTTTGACATGATTTCACTTACAAATAACACTTATCGAGACGTAATTGTCAAAAATGTATATTCTAGTGAACAACGTATAAGTTTTTTTATTATTTAGAGTAAAATATGTACCTGACTGTTGGTGAATAATAATAATAATAAAAGAAAAGAGAATCATGAAATAAAAAAAAATGGACGTTTATATTTTTTTATAATTTCTAAATAAAAATACTCCAATTTTACGACGTAAAAAAACATTACGAAACAGCCATGACGAATTTAGGTGGTGGTGCTTTTAGTTCTGTTATAAAACAAAGGATCAAGAAGTAGGCGAACTGATTCATAATAATGAAACCATGTAAGTTTGCAATTATTATGTATTTACTATCAATTTTCTTATATAATGATTTAAAAAACCTTGAGCAAAAAAAAAAAAACTGATATTCTAAAATTTTGTCAACCACTACTTTCCTTTCTTTAATTTTTTCTTTCTCATAATTAACTGGCAAGTATATCTCTGTATCAAGCAAGAAGAAAAAGAAGGTGTCCTCTTGGTAAAGTATCTATCATTATTTATGAATAAACCAATTTCAAGGTATGAACTTTTTATTATATTTTTTCAAGGTTGAAACTCTTTATGTACTCTGCTTGGACTTTCTTTGCTCTTCTTGGACTTTTGCTCTGCTTGGACTTTTGCTCTGCTTGGACTCTTGCTCTTTTTGTACTATTTGCTCTGTTTGGAATTATTTGTTCTGCTTGGATCTTTGAGTGGTGCTAGTAATATTTTTATGGTTTTTGGTGCCAACTGGTGTGGTTATATTTCAAGCTGATGCTGCTCTTCCGCTACCTTTTCCTCATGTGTTATTTTTTTTTACTCTCGAAAGGTTTTTTAAAGAGGTTTTTAAGATTGTCGTTTACAATTATTTAAAGGTAAAATAATGATAAATAGATATTTATATAGTATTTTTGATTAATTTTTTTTTATCATCTATTTTACAATGTAGTCTGGTTATGCTGCAAGTTCCCTTAATTCAAATAGACGGTTTATGTTACAAAGAATGATTTATATTGTTACAGGTATGATATCTAAATATAAATTTACGCAGCTTTAAGCTCTGTAAAAAGTCCACCATTTACATTTTTTTTTTATCACTCTCAGATGGAATTTATCTATTGAAACTGTTTCTGGTGTTGTTTGATCTGTATGATCTGATATAACTATATTATCTGGAAAATACATTTATGCTAATATCAACTTTAAACAACTATTAGGGGGGTCACTTTTTTTTACACGCATCGTAAGTCCTAGTACTAAAAACTAGTTGACGTTTACACGTAAGTTTATATTTTAGAATTTTAGATTTTAAGAAAAAAAAAAAAACTGACTTGCCTTTTTTGTAACAATAATGACCAGGTGTGTAATACAAAGATATACATGTCGCACATGTTAACAAATTTTCGTTGTTGGAAAAAAAAGATTATTCATATTAGAAAAAAAAAACTTGCTGAAAGATAGCTTCGTTTACCATGATAAGAATAAAAAAAAAGCGCGCACTTAGAAAAACTTTTGTTGACAGTTGAAAAGATCATCTCAAAAAAGTTAAAATTAAAAAAATTGTAGTCATACCGGAGGTAAAAGTATACCTATCACAGCTGTAAGTCCAACACAACCCTGATGGTATTACAGCGGCTGCTATATTTAAGGGTGGTCGAAACCTGGAAGAAATTCACCCTTAAAATCGAACACACCCTAAATATCGAAAACCCAGCAGGGAAAGTATGAGTTTAAATTGATCTCTCGCTCACTCGCGAATACATGAGTTTGAATTTCCCTTCGTAAAAGAAATTGGAAAATTCTTACGAAGTGTGATTAAATAAGTTGTAACAACATTTTTTTTTCTTCTTCTTTGTGATATTAAAATTAGTTTAACAAGCGTAGAACACGTAAGTAAGAATGATTAATCATGATAAAATAGAGGGTCCGTTTTCTCAAACGGATACAACCCGCCGTGCTTAAATGTAGTCTACGTGAATGTATGCTTGCCAATAAACGCATGACTGCAGCAAACAAAAAGAAGAATAAGAGGGAACACCAAATTTGACGCACCATCTTCATACTATCTATTCCGAGCTTCTGGACCTGTCATCAAACCACACCAATGCCATCCCTATTCGATTTATACTCTCACTATAATGTTGATTATGGAAGAAATCCCGAGCCTAAAATATTCAGTAACATTGGAGATCAAGCTTTACTGAAAAAATAAATCTGGTGGATGAATGCTTATCAAATATTGCTTGAGAAGTAAATTATGTTCTTTTGCTTATTATTAACGCACTATTTGTGGATAGAACACAGGAGATCCCTACGAAATTGACAGGCTTGAAAAACTGGCTACCTATCTGGTTAAATTCTTATATCAGGACATCCAACGATTCTGTCGAAGCTGCTATTTTACAATCGTTTGGCTATTTTTAGAATTGATTTCAATCCCCCAAAGATACCATTTTCCCCCCTGTTATTACGGTCTTCATTATCCGATTGATCTCAAACAAAAGTAATCTTATTAACTGGCAATGACGCTTGGTGAAATATGGAGGACGAAATAAAATATGAACCTTTTTAGTTCACTTTTTTTCTATTGGCCAATTTTAGGTCGTCTTTTTAGGTCACCTTTTTTTTTATGCTTTTTGTTCCTCCCCTCTCGATTGCTAAATAAGGTCTTGTTGATTATTATTCACAAATGACAATACTATCCTATGATAAGTGACACTGTACATTTTCGTCTCTATTTTGAAACCCTGCTATATAAAAAATCATGCCTTTTTTTTCCCAGTTCAAATGATGTAGTTTGCAAATCTATTTTGTTTTGAAACTTTGAATGCAAGTATTGCATGTTTTTTTTTCAATTTTAGTTATGTAATAATAAGTCGATTATAATGGTTTAATGCATGACAGAGAGGAGGTATAATTGTAAAGGGTTGATTATGTGGTGCTGGTTAAGATATTGTTATTGTGCCAAATGAATTGAATGTACACTCTTTTTTAAGAAATAACACAAGGTGTCACCAAATAATATTATTATAGAACGAGAAGACTTTTTTAATTTATTTAAATGTAGTTTATTAATTTATATATACAGTAGTAGACTATGAGGTTGCCTTTGGGATCCATACGCTAGTCTTCTTTTTTTTTCTCACCCCTTATTTTTGCTTCGTTTTTTTTAGAGATAGAGAGTAAAAATATAGCGGGTTTTAATATATGGGTAGTAGTAGTAGTAGTAGTAGTAGTAGTACACAGAATGTGATTATAATTACAAAAAGAATAATTGGGTTTAAATAATAAGAGAAAAGAGGAGGAAATTCGCATGAATACAGTACAAAGAAGCCAGCTTATTTTTTTAGTTTTCCTTTCCAGCCAGGTTCCTCTACTTGATTATATTTATCTTTCCAAATCCAAGAATTCCCAATCATACCTTGACCTTGTTTCTCTGCTAATCTATAGTACTTTGCAGAGCAGTATAAATCCTTTTTTACACCTAACCCATGAGCATAACAAAAACCTAAATCATTTTGTGCATCTGGATCTCCCAAGTTTGATGCTACTTCGAAATAATAAGCGGCTGTTTCAAGATTTTTAGGAACCTTTACATAAGAGAGGAGGGGTTAACATATATAATAAAAGACTTTTTTTGTTTTTACTTACGCCCCATCCATGCCGAAAACAAACACCAAGTTCATAAATAGCTAATACTAATTCAGATTTTGCTACTGATACAGATTGAGCTATACCAGTTTGTAACTCATGAACAGCTGATTCGGCCGCACTTTGAAGATATCTTACTGCTTTTACTGAATTCTTTTTACAACCCTTAAAACAAAAAGGATTAGACAACTATATAATAATACAAGTGAATAAGAGTACTAACCCATCCATGTCTTAATGCGATACCGTAAAAGAATAAACCTAACGGAGACCCAGTTTCGGCAGATAATCTCCAATAATGAGTAGCTTTTTCTAATTCACCTTTTTCATGATAATTCATACCCAATTGAAGCAGAGATTCATTATCAAATTGATCTTTATGGATTGATCTACTGGTTGGTATTGGTGATGATATATCATTTGAGTGAATACTTTTTACATTGTGTGTTGAATTAGAAGTAATTGAAGAATTAAAAGAAACGTTTGAAGAAGAATTATCTATATTGACTGAACGAGGTCTATTATACATGTCAGAATGTTGTTGGATATTAATAGGTGCGCTAGGACTGGCATATTCTTCTACACAGGTTGGTATCTCTACTACTAGGTTACTCTTGCTTTTGTTACTAAATAGTGAAAACCTCTTTTTGGCAACTTCTTTACTATTAGCATTGTCATAATCCATTGACAATGCTTTTCTTAATCTGTTCATTTGAGGAAATTTTTTTTATGAATATATAAAAAGGAAAAAGGGAAAAAATATAAAAATACACTCACATATTTATATTTTAAAGCTAAAAAAAACCTATTTTAGTAATTAAAATTTAATTGCCCTGACTATCATTAGGAGAATAAGAGATAGATCAATCAGGTTGGGGCTGATTAAACCCTACACGAAAATAGCCTTTTCTCTGTTACTCATTGTAATTTCCGCACTCTTACTGCTGCTATATCTTTGTCTTCTGGTATCGGGTGTGCTTGTATACAGACTTCTAAAAAAAGAACTTGGAAGTAGGCTCATTATTGATAGTTGATCCGAATCTAATTTTAAAAAATCAAGTGACAAAATCGCTGATGTCGGATTTCCAAATTACAATTGGCTGGATCATTTTAAGAATAGCGTCGTTCAACCTTCATACCTCATCTAGGCTAGGTTTTATTTTTTTTATTTTTGCTCATAACTTATTTTGCTACTGTATGTTATTTCCCCTTCTCTCTGACTTGTATCAATTAAAGAAATGCCATTTATAATTAGCTATTACATTGATAATCAACGAGCATCGACCAGCAGTTTATCAAAAATGGCACAAATATCGTGCAACATAATAAACGGATCAGGCTAGTTGTTTCACGGAATGCCTTAAAACAGATAAGAATATTTTACACCCTCAGAAGTGAGACGTACCACATAAAAACGGCTACATGAACAGTAAGCTGGAAAAAATAAGCAGCTTCATATAAATAAAAAAGTAGTATAATGCGTCCTACTAAAGTCTAAATAAACCCGTTACTTATCATGAATAAATTGACTATTTTATCATTATTTTCCTTTTTCCCTTGTTAATTTTGCTTTTTCTTTATTGCTTTTGTTTTCTTATGTACACAACAAACGGGTACAGTTATCTTTGCATTAGGGTAATATTATTCTTTTCTCTGAACACGTAAATAGAACGTGTACGAAGGTTTTTCTTTTGATAGACTAAACTTTCGTTTAAAGAATCACCGATATTTTTTAGGACTAAGTAAATATACTTCGAGAGTTTACAAATAGCTGGCGGCGACTCAGAGAGTTTTAGGGCATCACAGATCTGGTATTGCCTAAAGATAAAGAAATAATCAAAGGCATATTTTCAAGAAAAACATGTAGAAACTATCAGCCGGAAAAGAAAATAGAAGAATTAGCTTTATCATGTAGTTATGAACAGTAATTACCGAGTATTTTTTTCCAAGGAAAGGTTATTAACAACTTTGTATTAGTTCCGTTCATTCTCTTATAATCGATACAACTGATAAAACTTGGAGCAAATGCTTTACTGATGATGTGCCAATTGAAATTATAACGTTTAAAGCAAAGTCATTTACGTATGTTGACAACTCTATTAAATTTTTAAATCAATTTTCAAATGCAAGCGATTTTAAAAAATAATTAAAAGACGCGTTAGAATGCTCTTCTTGTGAACAGTACTGAAGTATTTCAAAATTCTCCAAAAGAATTACTTAAAATTGACGAATCAATCAGAAGGTAATTAATCACGAAGAGTCCGGTCCTTTGTTGATACTGCTTTCGACTCCTCAAAGATTGATTGCAGAGGGTAATAGTATACTTGACTTTAACTACTTTTATTTACTAATCATTTTCTCTTTCCATTTACTTTAGCTGAGAGAAATCCAGCGAGACTTCGGCTACTTCCAAACTCAAAGAAAGACTCCTCGCAGGAGAAAACAGAAAGAAAAAAAACAACAACCATGGGAAAGGTAGCTCTTCTGGTTTTTTTTAGACAGCAATTAGAGTATGGCTGATCTGAATGCGGACGGTTTTGAAGACCAACCCAAGGAACTGAACGATGGCGCAGTCAGCAACAGCAGTAGCAACAACAGCATACAATACGTATTCCCGCTATTATAAAAAACATAATATCAAAGATAAAAGAAAAAAGGATCACATGTGGAATAGTATTGAAGATGCAAAATCCAAATTGTTATATCCTATTGTTGTGCTACAAAATTATGACACTGAGTTAAATAAATAGTTATCAAACAAAATCATGCGAGTTATGAAAGATATGCTCAAGTCTTCACCGGAATCAGTTTGTGATTGAAGCACTGCTGTTTTGATTTTCGGTAAGTAGCTAAATAAATATCTACACACATTTCACGTTTATTCGCCTCATCAAATGCTAATATTATTAAATGTTCATGTAGAAAAAAAAACTAACTTTATTGACATATGGCGCTCCTGCTGGGCAGGTAACCAAAATTACACACGGGAAAGGGTATTTTTTTAAAAAATACGCACACTTTTACAATGATACAAGAATGGAATCATTGTATTTGCTAGAAGTGAGGGACAATATTACCTATAAACTTTTACCCATCCTCGAAGCTAAATTTACTATGGAAATTGTAAACGGACTCGTTCGAAGAACGCCTGGAAATCTGGAGATTGACAGTATTACCGTACTATACCCAGAGGGAAAAAAAAAAAGAAAGATAACTACTGCTAAAGAAAAAAGTTCACTGAGATACCGGACTTATAACAATCGCTCACACAAGAAATCACTGCAATTATAATAAATAATGTTTTTAATTTATTAAGAAACAGAAAATGCGTTTTGAGCCCAAGTTGTTTAGTACAAAGTAGATTTTTTGGAATATATCTGATAAGAAAATTAAAAACGAGCTTTTTTGTTTTTTTTCGACTTTCATTTTCGGGGCCAACAAAGAATTTCACTAAATTCATCAAGATATCGAGAACCAAGATGCTAATCAAAGATTTTGGTCTGGTAATTCTAAAAGTGAATAACGCCCAAATAATTCGTTCTTAGAATGCTGCAGCTTTAGGTATAGGAATTGGTCCTTCCTCTGGTATTATGGAGGATGATGGTGGCAACAAAAATAGAGTTGGATCTGCAAAAGAAGCAGCAGAAGCCGTGGCTTATTCTTTTAATGGCACGGGTCATAATAACGAAGTTATGTCTTTTTCTAATGCAGGTATTATTGATACTGGTGGTGGCGGTAGAGGTGGTAATTAAATTGGCACTGCTAATATTGGAAGTACTCTTGTAATTGATTCCAAAGTCTTGAAACAGCTACCAGAGATACACCTTACACTTCTTGAATTACTTTTTATGTTTCTATGTTGAAGCATTTTACTAGTTACAAATACCAAAACTATAATATTTTTGTCTACAAATAAAGAACCACTAGGCTTAAACCTAAATAACCTTGAAAGGAAAATGACGGAATATAGAATGCGCTACATGCATTCATCGTACGCATTTTGTTTGTTTTCAAATATTGTAAAAACTTGTAAGGTTCAGTACTACCTTGTGCCACATTTTTAAACAGGTTGATAATTTATTGGTGCTGGTTATTATACTTAATTGTATGCAGTATATAAGGCAATACGAGAAATCTATTTACCAAAAAATTCAGGAGTACTTTACGCCATGCTAGACTAGTTACGGACTGCTATTTATCATCTAATCGTAGAAACTAACATATATTATAGTTTGACATATTGTTCGTTTTTTTGCTAAAAGAAATTGTCTATAAAGACTCTGAAAATCAAAAACTTTTTTCTTTCAGTTCTAGTTTTATTTTAGTTATTGTCAAAAAAATGCATACCTCTACACTTTTCTTGGTAGCACTCGCTAGTATCATGGTTACTTTTTCCTCAGCAAAGCCTTTAGACGGAGGAATCTCTGCTCTAGCTATTGGTAATATTGCTGCTGGACTTCCAGTTGTTGGCTCTTCTGGACGTCCATTTCCCGTCGGTGACGCCGCAAAAGGGGCCATGGGGGCCATGGGGGCCAACTAGGGACCAAATTCTAATTCAAGCCTTGAGTTGTAAAACACATAACTCATCTAAAACCCATATAAACCCCAAATCCACAATTCTATATATTTTCCCTCTTCCTTCAATTTACTTTAACTTCCAAATTACCCAACTAACTCGTAAAATCAGTTGTTTTCTATAATTTAAATAAAGTTTTAGTTCTACATTTCAGTCTTGATTAAACGAGTTCTGTTTTTATAGCACTTTCTATATTTTCGTATATTTTCAAAGCCATATTTTAATACAATGCCCACCTTCCTATAATAAGTATAATATTTTTTTTAACAATAAAGATACATTATTATAAATTGGCGGCTCTATTTAAGGGCGGTTGAAAACTGGACGAGATCCACTCTTATATAGAACAGTGAATAATCAAAAAAGATATAGAACAACAAGCAGTTTTAAATATTTGATATTAAAGACAACATCATAAGGATTAACTTTTACTAAGTAACTTGGGCGAAAGGATCATTTCCTGACGTTTAATTACACAAAGAAAACACCTTATTTCTATCACTATAACAATGAAGTAATGCCTAAACATTCACTTAAAACACGCGTTTCGAAGAGGATAACGGATAAACAATGATAGACTATTAACACTCTAAATAGTTCTTTAACCCGCCCAAGTTATTATACAAAAAAAATATGCTGTGCATCTTTTTCAATAGTTGAAAAATAGCAGATCTATTTATTAAAGTACCACATAACAATCAGATGTAATTGCTTTAAAAAATACTATTAAAAGAATTATCTACTGCAGTTTTTTTTTCATATCGCCAGTACTTCTTCGAGACGAAGTTTGAATATTTAAGCTCCTTTTTGCCAGTCATAAAATGCGATAGATCAATTTTTTTCAACATTCAAAAAAAAGTCTTTTTCATTGACTTTATTTTACAAAATTTAAAGTCAAAAGATTATCTAACAAAAAGAAAGAGCTGTCTCAATAATTTACGCGACAGATACCTTGTTTTCGAGTTCGTTGCTGCAGATAATGAAGAAGATGCTCAACCTGTTGAAATCATCGAAGAAACAGCTGTCCAATCAATTAACTCTGCGTAAAAGGATAACACTCCAAGATATCAACGAAAGTTGAAGCGAAAAAATCGAGACATGACCAAGGGAAGTGCTAAGATTTCCAGCTATTTCAACAGCGTGGAAACTACTACAATGGAAACTACTACGACAACCAAAGAAGAACCTACGGTATCCGAGTTGAAGAAATTGAAGGACGCTTACCGCCCACCGCAGTAGAATGATTCGAGAAAACGCAATGAGTTATATCGAATCCGGCAAAATTGTCGAATGCGCTCAAGGCAAGTATTCGAAAAGGTCTTCTGTTTTAGATGATAACGACATAAAAAAAAAAGGTAATTGAGTGGTTTCGTTCTGTACCAAAATTTCAACGAAACATCCGCGGCATTCAGAACGAACTCCGTATTGTGATTCTTCCTGCTGCTACTCAAAGAAATACTTTGAGTGTAGAAATTGATGCTGATGGGGCCTTTGTTGCTCAAGTTATTTGTCTTAGTCTTAAAAGAGAACACATCTTTTCAAAGAATTGGGGTTTTTTTTATATAAATACGAACCCCATCATCATCGTGTATGTTTCGTGATCTATAAAATACGTTTATGAAAGAAGACCGCAAAGACGACATACGAATAAATAGTGGTAACCCAAAAAAATATTTATTGTTATTATTACAATTTAGCTTCCAAGAATTCAGCTCTGTTCTTTTGCTTAGAAGCAGCCTTATTATAATCATCTTGTGTGATGGGTCTAGCTTCAACTGCAGGATTATAACCAACGCGAGGTTGAGTAGGAGTTGCACTTGCCTTCTTATAAATGGTAATAACAACAGCACCACCTAAACCAACATTATGTTGAAGTGCATATTTTGCATTGGCGACTTGACGATCTCCAGTCCAGTTACGCAATTGCCAAACAAGTTCTATATATAGATTTTTAAGTATATCATTTTATAAATATATAAAACAAACAACTTGTTTTTACCTGTGCATTGAGCAAGACCAGTAGCACCAAGAGGATGGCCTTTAGAAATCAATCCACCAGATGGGTTAATAACATATTTACCACCGTATGTATTATTTCCAGAATCAATCAATGTATGAGCTTTACCCTCAGGGGTTAAACCAAGACCATCATAAGTCAAAAGTTCATTAGCGGAGAAACAATCATGAAGTTCAATGACTTGAACATCCTTAGCAGTAATACCAGCGGCTTGATAAGCTTGAGCAGCAGCACGACGAGTCATATCAACACCTGCCCATTCAATAGCATCGTCAGTCAACATACGAGGAGAATCAGTAGCCATGACTTGAGAAACAATCTCAACGGCTTGATCCCACAAGTTATGCTTCTTGACAAAAGCTTCACTAGCAACAATGGAACATCCAGCTCCATCAGAGGTAGGACAACATTGAAGTTTGGTAAGGGGACCAAATACTTTAGGAGATTGTTCAACTTGCTCTAAAGTATAGATATCGCGGAATTGAGAGTAAGGGTTTAAGGCACTGTGACGATGGTTCTTTTCAGCAATTTGTGCTAAATGACGAGGAGTGGCTCCATATTTCTCCATATATCCAATACCGGCATTACCAAAGATTTGTGCTGCGGGTGGTGCCTTGGGATCAAACCCACGTTCTTGTGCCATAACAATACTGACATGATCTGTAAAAAAAATAATGCAAAAAGAGATAATTAGTTATTACACTGTGGGAAAAAAGGAGTAAAAAAAAAAGAAAAAGGAATATTGGTTTTACCGAGAGGATTGGTGCGGTCAGAAAAGGTAGAAGAAAGTGAGCCTCTTGCCATTTTTTCAAAACCTAAAGCCATAGCGCACTCTACTTGTCCAGCAGCAACTGCATTACGTGCTTGATAAAGTGCTGTGGATCCAGTAGAACAGTTGTTGTTGACGTTAATAATGGGAATTTGAGTCATACCGAGTTGGTACAAGACACGTTGACCGGCAGTACTATCACCGTAAACATAACCGACTGCAGCATATTGAACGGCATCGTAGTTAAGACCAGCATCATTTAATGCTTTGACGGCGGCTTCAAGTGCAAACTCTAATATATAATAATAGAAGTTAGTATACATATATTCTATTTAAAGTGCGTGTTTCTTACCAGGATAATCAACTTCACCACGAGGCTTGATGAATTTGGACATACCAACACCGATAACATATACTTTGTTTGCAACCATTTTAAATATAACTTTTTTGTTTTAAGAAATAATGTATAACAAAAGAAAAAAAAAAGGAGAAAAAATAAAGTGCACTTTTATATAATGTGGGGAAAACTTAAAAAAAACAGTCCGTCACATGTAAAAGTAGGCCCAATCAAGGAATTCTTTTATATAAGCTCAAATGTATCAAAACTATAATAAACGTTAAGAGACGCTATTGGGTTTAGTTCAGTGAATCTGGATATAAATTTAGCGTTACACGTTAATAGAAACCACTTTATTTTTCCCTTTTTTTTTGAAGTAAAGGAATGAGTTATGCTTGAAAAAATGGAAAAGGTACCCACAAATCTGACTGAGACATAGTCCCGCATTAATCAACCAAATTTGACTGTAACATGTGCAGGTTAAATTGATGTATGTCTTACTTTGAACAATATACTACCTCATTTTGCATAAAATCCACCCGCTAGGCATCCTAACCCGATCATACCATTCTTACTAATGAACACTTGATCAACTACGCGTATACGATGATACAAGAGATTCTTTCCAAGATTGGATAAAGGAGCTTTTGTTGCCGGGATCCATTTAATTCAGCAAACATACTTAGGTAATGTAAATGGCGTTCAATATTCGTAGTTACTGCGATTAAAACAGATTTATGCAAGGTATCCTCTGTTCTCTTTCGTTTCACAAAATTACTCTTTTTAAAATTGAAAAGATTTGTCATTTAGAGACAAGAGCTTTATTAATACTTATATAAAATTGGGAGGTTTTTTTTGCTCTTGTTTCTACTATTTTATAAAACAACTTATAATGTCGCCAAGAGAAGTGCCAGCTAACCAGACCCGAGCCACGCAACGGTTTCGGATTACATGTATCTTCTTGTTGTGTGGTTCATGATATGTTCCAGAGGATACATTTTCTCTGTACATACTGTACAATCATTTACAAATTCTGATTTCTTCTGAGACTGCAGTTCGGAAGCAAAATATGATTAGTTACATCTGTAGAAAGTTTATCTTAAATAGACATACCTGTCGTTGCCACTGAAAAAAAAACAGTTTTTTTTTTAGATAAAATAATAGAACTATTAAATAACCATCGTAGCCGCAATTAGTGAAAATGGTGAAACCCCACATCCTTCAACTGATGAGAAGTTAACCCTTCTTATTAAATCCTGCTGCTGTGATTCACAGCATACTTATTGGAAGTATAAATGAAACAATTTACGTCAAACACGCGAAATAATAAAAATAATGTGACTGCAAGCACTCTTTTGGTAAGATGAGCGTTGATCATTCTACTCAAGAATAACAAAAGGCAGCTGATGGTACGCGTAAATTAAACATATTTAAAGATAAACTCGAATATGAAATCGAAAAAAAGCTTACTCATCCCGGTTTCATTGATAATTCGATTAGCATAAGACTTATTTAATACGTGGGCTCCTATAAAATAAATGTATACCGTGGGTATACATATACGGAGGTTCACACAATGACAAATCTTTTATTATTTAATAAGAAAGTCTTCTAGTTTCTCAATTAAAAGCTGACACCTCACGTGTAGCCTACTGTCCCAATCGGAATCACCAGTATTATCAGAAGTAACCGACTCATGTTGTTGTTGGCCATGATGATGGTTATGTCTATGCGCTAAATGCCTTTCTGATTTCTGTATCCATTCTTGGGCTTCCTTGTATAGTTTTTCCTTTTTTTTGATATCGTTAGTTTGCATTAATTGAAAGCAACAAAGTGCTGCCATTTCATATAATCCATGCGGTATCACCCATCTGTCTTCACTAGATGCATCTTCAGACCAAATCGATTGTCTTAAATACATGTCTGCTAAATCATAATCACCCAACTCTCTAACACTAACACCTAACAAGAGGTAAAGTTGCGACAGATCCGATCCAATTTCCTCTTTTGTTAGTGTAGCTAAACTTGCTTCTATGGTTTGTTTCATAAACTCGAGCGTATTGGGTGTTAATTGAGAGAATCCGTTCCAAAGATAAATCAGTTCCCAAAGCGGATGCACTACTACCACCCGTTTTAAACTATTACCATCCAAACCATTAAAACTACCTTCCTCGGTCTTATACAATTGCTGTCTCTTTGATTTCCAATGTTTAATCTTTCGTTCAGCAAATATTTCGTTTGGTAACAATCTACCGCCTAAATGTCTTTTTCTTTTCAAAATGCCTGGAATTTGCATAAATTCAAGCGCGGATTTATCATACTCCTCATCCGCAAACATACAACAGGTTGCTATATAGTGATAAAATGCCCTAGACCAGTTATTCATACTTTCTAGTCTAAAAAATGTTTCCGCCGCTTGAAAATAATCGCCTAAGAATATTTGACCCCTTTTTTTAGAAAAGGAGTTGTGTTAGGAGGACATAGTACTTTTTTATACGCACGAGGGAGCTATATCAAACTTACCATCCCATTTCATAAACTGCTAAAGCTTGAAGTTGAGCTAACTCACATACAACAGGTTTACCTTCTTTTTTCTTTAACTTTTGTTGCTGCGTGTTATCTCTACGCCTAGCGTCTCTTAAAATCTCTACACCTCGTCTGGTTTTACCTTCCATTTTACATAGCTTTCCTTCCAGTAATTTCCAGATTTTCCCATGAGGAAACAAACTCTTCATCTGATCAAGTATTTGTCGGGCACTTTCTAAACTAAGTGAATTAGGTAATAATTGTGGGTGAATAAATAATGATAGGTTGGTATAATATGCTAATAATGAAAGTGCTGAAAGTGAAGAATAAAGTCCTTGGTTTTTAAATGATCTTTGTAATAAATGCAGTGCGAATGGTCGAGATGAATGAAATCCTAGTGTATTCAAAATTCTATTCACTATAATAACAAGTTTAGTGTTATATATAATAACAATAACGTATATATTTTACCTCCGGGTGGTAGTAACGAAAATATAAGACTAAATAAACCTGTACCAAAAAATATACCACTTTCAATTGCATTATCAATAGCAACAAATGAATCGCATGAAGAAGACATATTCTCAATACTGCATAATAAATCTAGATTTGACATTGGTCTACGTTTTAGCTTAGTCTGTGTGTTGCTATCTATACTTGATTTTCTGGAACTAGAAGTAGGTGGTATATGAAATAAACTAATTCTTTTGTCATTCCAAGAAGCTTTTACATGTGGCGAATTAGCCAGTAAAGAAGATAAAGATATAGTATTGCCTGAATGTTGCTGTTGCTGTGGTTGTTGTTCAAAAGGAGTTGCTTTTCTCCCTGATTGTTGTTGTTGTCGAATCGACGATGATTTCAATACAGAAGCATATTCCGATGCCTTTTGTCCCGTAAGCGATTCAAACATTTGTTCATACAACTTGTACGCCTTTCTTAACTTATAAGCTGCCTTCATATACTCTAACCAACTATTTCTTAAAAACTGTATGGTGGAAGACATCAGCATACAATTGGTTGCTAATAATTCATATTGAATCTCGGGATTTTTGGTCTTTTTATTGGTAAATCCTTTTTCGTCCGTAAAAGATAAAGTATCGTCTGTTTCTTCGTCATGACCCTTTCGGTTATGCCAACTCTTTTTTCGTGCCTTTTTGGCAAATTGTCGTGCTAAAACTTCAGCGGCTGCAATACGGTCTAATGCAATCAGGATCTTTTCCGTTTCAAATCCTAGCATGGCTTCTACATATGCAATGAGTGCAAATCCAACAGCGTGGAAAGGTGATTCTTCATGATGTTGTAAAAATATAAGTTGAGCTACTTCGAATTCATCATTAAAAAAGGCGTCCTATTTATTGTTTTAATGTCAATTTTTTTTTTTTATACGTATATTTTTCTTCTTTTTTTATTGTTACCAAACCCCTCTGAGTTTCAGTGATCCAATATGCAATGAGCTGTGGTGAAGGTAAAGTTGGATCGTCTCGTGATGAGGCACTAAGCCCTACGAGAGCTGCTGTATTGTTTGCTGCATACTTTATTGACGAAGTAGTTAACCGAGATATATTATTTAATTGACGAAGCATACAAAAATAGAAAGGGGAAAATATAAAGAGAGAGAAGAAAAAGAGGTTACTTCCCCTATTTTTTTTTTTTATATATTTATTGTTTAAGCTTCAATGTGGTACAGAGTAGTTTTTTTATATTGTTCTTTTTTGTTTGCACACACACACACACAAAAGCTTAGCAAGATCAGCTGCAGTGATTTACAAGTCAACTACAGGCATTTGAGGATATAATTCTCAAACATGATGTATTCCATTATTTTTATGGAAACACTTCACTTACGATTACTTTGAAAGTCCTTTTTTTAAAAAATCATTTAGACTTGTAACCATCGTTCCACCACAGTACCAATTAAAGGATTTCGTGCTTTCAATAAAACAAATTAGCTTGATACCTTCATATTCCTGCTAAGCGTCTTTGAGATATTCTTTTTTTTTTTTGTATTTGAAAAATCATTTTTATAAATTGTTTGATATTAATATCTGTCTTTTTAAAAAGAAGAGTGCGAGAGCATTTTTTTATTTCAGCGTAGGTCTCCTTTATAGACCTATACAACTCTTGTTAAATCAAGACCTAAAGAATTTGAACTGTAAGAAAGGTGACGGTATCTACATAGTACCAAGATATCTTGTATTATTACGAGTAGAAGAAGACGTTAGTTGGTTATTGATCGAACTGTCCGGATACTTCAAGGATTGAAATTATGGCATAAAAAACGTAAAAAAAAAAACGCTCAAGTAAATTATGCTGAAGTACAAATAAACATCTATTCGAACGCTTCAAAAGATGAAGGCATTTTCAATTCAGATTAAGTCTACAACTGAAGACGACTCTAATTTGTTACCAATCATCCTTAAGAAAAAAGTGGAAGGCGTGGTCAAAAGAAAAAGCCCATTGTTATGTACATGAGTTACAGTAGACTCTTTGAATGCTTACTCCGAATGACAATTAGGGCATAAATTTTTACTTTTACCTCTTGTTTAATTGTTAGCTTTTATGTAAATGTTTAATCCGAATTGTATTAAGTTAAAGGTATATACAGTAGCGGCTTTATTTGAGGATGGAGAAATCCGCCCTTATATCAAACAGTGGATAGGATAATTATATATCCAACACAAGTTTTAAATGCGCTGTATTGATAGATTCAGTTATAAAAACTTAATACTAAACCTAAGGGGCAAGAGGGGGGAAAGGAAGCAACTATGCTAAAGAAAAAAGATCAGCTTGAAATCACTGCTAAGAAAAAAGCTCACTGAGATACCTGAGTTTAAATAATCGCTCACATAATAAATCACTGTTGAAATTAGCAGCTATAATAAATATTGGTTTTTATTTTTTATAGAAACAGGAAACGCTTTTTGGACTCAAGTTTTTTAATACAACATAGTTGTTTTAATTATATCTTTGACAGAAAAATTAAAAACAAACTTTTTTGTTTTTTTTTCGATTTTTATTTTTGGGTGTCAACCCCTTTTGTGTTTTTGTAGTTATTTCGTAATTACTCTAGATCCAATTTGTTTATCTTTGTGGAAAAATTATGCATGGTATTAAACTCGTTTAGAAACTTTTAATCCATTTTAAATCATACTTTTACTGCAAAAACTGAAAGAGTAATCGCTGTTTTAGACGTTTTTTTTTTGGGTAAAAAATACACTTTTTTAGTGTAACATCGTGTAACCATTTTCAGAGCTTCGCGATTACGTATAATGTAGCTTTTTATTACTGTGTTTGGTTATAGCACTAAATGTAGGTATTTAAAAACTATATATTAGATGTTTATAAATAAAAGTGCTACATCCAAAATTGAATGAGAAAACGCGCTTTAAAGAATTCGCTATTTTAAGGACCGCTTAACTCAAATTTTAGCGGAAAAAAAACGTCTAAAGCGATGATTACTCGGTCAGTATTTTTTGTACAAATATAAATTTAAATGGAGTATATGCGCCTAAACAAGCACTTTATTATCATTGTTTTTTTCACAAATAAAGGCAAAGTAGATATCGCTTAATTTTAAAATAACCACAAAAACACAAAAGGGGTTGACCCACTAAAATGGTCAAAAATTACCAAAATGACCGATCAAAAAAAAAGTAGAACAAGTCGAGAAAAATATGAAATAACAAGCAGTTTTTAATTTTGGCATTGAAGAAGACATTTTAAAGGGTAACTTGTACTAAGTAACTTAGAAAAAAGAATCATTTCCTGATGTTTAATCATACAATGAAAACATCTTATTTCGATCACCGAAAAACGACCCTTTTTAGAAGTTACTTCTAAACCTTTACTTAAAAAGACGCGTTTTTAATAGAATAATGAACAGTAAATAATAATTTATAATACCCAAAATAGTTTTTGAACTCACCCAAGTTATTGTACAAAAAAATATGCTGTGTATCATTTTATGCAAGAGCTCAAACATTAAAATTATATTTAATTCTATTAAAACTTTTATTGTTCTCAATTAAAAAAGTACAGAGCTATTTATTGGAACATCACATAACAATACATTTAAAAATTACTAGATATGATATATAGAACTAAAGTATACCTTTGATTTCACTTTATTTGGCTTACACTGCATTCCTTTTCAATCTTTCGTCGCTTACTAACCGTCTGTATTTAATTACTTTTCCTAGTGGATTTTTTAAAGATTCACTGCTGATACACGCTCCATTCTAGTATAAATTCATTGTCTTTTCGTTTTAATTACTTTATAAGGTTTATTATTGATAGTACCACCAGGCTCAAACCTAAAAAAAAACAAACCTTGAAAGGAAAATGATGGAATATAGAATACGTTACATGAATTCATCGTACACATTTCGTTTGTTTTCAAATATTTTAAAAACTTGTAAGGTTTAGGACTACCTTTTGCCACATTTTGAAACCGTTTAATAATTTATTGACACTGGCTCTTATACTTGATTGTATGTAGTAGATAAAGAAATACCAAAAAATTCAGGAGTACTTTATGCCATGCTAGACTAGTTACGGACTGCTATTTATCATCTAATCATAGAAAACAATATATTGGTTGTAGTTTGACATATTGTTCGTTTTTTTGCTAAAAGCAATTGTCTGTAAAGACTCTGAAAATCAAAAACTTTTTTCTTTCAGTTCTAGTTTTATTTTAGTTATTGTCAAAAAAATGCATACCTCTACGCTTTTCTTGGTAGCACTCGCTAGTATCATGGTTACCTTTTCCTCAGCAAAGCCTTTACATGGATATCCACCTGACGACTTTTCTAAAATTCCATTTGTTGGCTATATTGGTAGTACAGCAGTTCCGCCCGTTGCTGAACTCAAAGAACAGGTCCCTAATGTACAAATGTTGAAGAAATGAAGACTTCTAATGTGGTACATGCCCTCTGAGCCACGCTTTATTTTCCTTTAATAATAATAGAATATATATTGGATTTATATTTTAATTTTTTTTTGTAAAGATTTATCTCATGATACTCTCCCTATCAGTTTGATTGGTATTTCTTTGTTTACGAGTAACACCTATTGATAATACACTTTTGAACACTGGAGGCTTTCATACAATCTCTACATAAATTAAATAAACATGTCTCGAAATTAGTTGAAGACTTCTATTCGGATTACATTGTGGGACGAGTAAAAAAAAAAGGTTATTAAACTTTTTCCTGTACTTGCTGCTAGGAGATCTGATGATGGGAAAGGCGGTACTTTTTTTTAAGATTATGATACACAGTTATCAAATAATTACGTTTTCTTTTAATGTGAGTATTGCAACGGAAAATTTTTTTATAGGATCTATTCTATTCTAGCAATGTACTTTGTGATATCGTACATGAGAGCATACCAAGGCTGTGCATATCGATTATAATATTTAAAATCAAATGAAGTAGTATCGATAAAATTCTTGTGAATCGATCCAATAGGCGAAGATCCTGCTGGTAACTGATCAATTTGTATATGGTTAATCCTGCGAATGTCTTCTAGGCAAGCTCTTAGAGTTAATCGTGATTCCTTCACAACATGTTGGTCATGAGTCATAAGTAGTAATAGTAAGCCTTCAACTGAACAAAATAATAAATCAGTTGCCGAAATTTTGTAAAAACCTAATTTTATATAACTTTAGTAAAAAATATTTCGTATGAAAATAAAAAAAAAAGACTTACAACTTTTAGTTCCTTCTATTTTTGATAACTGTCGCATAGCGTGAATTAATAACCTACATCCATCAAGTGTGTTTTCAAGAGATCTTTGTTGAACACGAGAGCACAACTGATCGTAACCTTTACTGGAAGGAACAGGCAGTAATAAATATGAAAAAGTACTAATAATAAATATTTGAAAATGTATAAATACAAACAATTGAATTCGATCTGTTGTTTTATTGACTGCTTCAATACATTTTTGAATATCTTTAAAATTATCACATAAGCGTAATTCGTTTGGGATTGTAGCAACTGATGAAGTTACAACATCCTCGAATTGAATAATGGATTCAAATAATAAAGCATACTCTTTTCCTTTTCGAGCTCTATGAATATTTGACTTTTTTTTTATGGTTAGTCTTTTTTTTTTTTAAGGAAAAACAAGTATATGTAAATTTACCATAAACTGCTGTATGTACGAGTGACTAAAAAAGCTCCCAAACCAGTTTTGAATTCTAATAACTGTTTTTGTTTCTTCAAGTTCATCATCTACAGCGACCCATACAGGGTTAAAATGAAAAGACTCGTCCATTGGACGATCAAATAAGCCGTTTAGCAGACCTCGTAAAGACATTGTTATGGCTATATGCCGCGTAAATAATGCATAATCCACTTGATATTTATAAGATGGAGTTTGTGGAGGATCTTTAAATTCGTTTTTTAAATCCAAACAAATCTGATACGCTATCGCAACCAATTCATCACCTTCCTTGTGTTTAAAATTTACGCTCATATAGCCGCTCAACATATTAATACCCATAACATTTTCTAATCTCTTTTCAGGTACATCAAATTGATCTAATATCATATTATAAGCTTTTTCAAAAAAGTAATCGGCCATTGTTTTTCTGTCGTGCGGAGTAAAGTGAATATGATTACATAGAAATCCACAAACTCGATTACAAATACACAAAGTCATCAAGTCATCTAAAGGGTTTTCCAATAGTAAATATTTTTCCATAAATGTTTTTTGGTGAACCATTGGCGTAATTAAATTATAACAAGTGAAATAGGTCGAGACTAAATGATCTATCATATCTGGCTGCAGTAATAAATAACCTGGTAGGTGATTTGAGTCTTGTAATTTGAGTTTTTGATTAGCATATTTAGCTAGCATTTTGTTTAAAAATGGTGTTAATCCATCAAAGGATTTTGATGAAAAATGCATTGATAGTTCGGTTCCAGACGAACTGCTTGCACTGCTGTAACAACTGATGGGTGATAAGTACGGTATGTCGTTTGACTGAATAAATAATAAATCGCTTATGTTCTTTATTCCAGTTTCGATTTGGAAGGTACCGTTCTTTATTTGAAGTTGCCAGCTATGTTCCAAGTTGGTAATCATCTTTTCACGCATAACACGATTATGACTTTGAATGACTCGACAACTTTGAGTTTTTAACTGGGTTTCTAGTTGATAGATAGTTTGTTCCATATCGAAAATTTGTTGCTGTAATTTTTTTCCTTTAATTAAATCGAGATCTGAATAGAATTTGTTGTCTTTTGGCTGTTGTAAACATTCTCGGTCAAGCCTATCACATCGAGCGCATTTATTAGAAGATGTAGGTATACACCTACGACGTTGTAAACGGCATTCTAAATAAACATAGCGATATTAATTAGATATATATACATATTTATAGTATATGAAAAAAAAAGACAAACCAGCACAAGGTATCTTTCGAGTACCAATCATAAGAAAAAGAAAAGAAGTAAAGAAAAGGAGGATTGTAATTATTATGAAAAAGTTTTTAAAGAGTTACCGTAGCACTTAATTCTAAGCCCTTTCCCATTTACTCCAATTTAGGGATGATTACCAAATAACGGTACCGCTTTGCTTGTATTTAAATAATTACATCAACATAAAAATGGCTCACATAGAAAAAAATAAATAGCATTTCTTTCTAGTACGCCTGTTCCCAAAAAGCTCTCGGAACAAAAGAGGTAGAATCATCTCCTACTCACCTACTTACCTCGCCAGAAAAGTGCAAATAGACGACCACTCGAATGTAATGTTCTCAACTACCAACATCCTCCTATATTCCCTAATTTGCAGGTCCGAGAGAAAAACGTACAAAAAAAAGTACAAGATAAAGGGGTTTTTTTTAAAACGTGAATAATTAGAGCAACAGCAGCTTAAAAAAACGTGCATGAACAAATACACACAGACAGCGCTTTACTAAGTCTTACTGACATTTTTTAGAAGACGCTTGGTAACATAAAACACCGAAACATCTTACAGGAGACGTATATCTGACCAGTACTCTAGAATAGACCAACAAGACGCATCCTTCTTTAAGACGTCAGTACTTTCTGATAGGCACAATCAAATATACACAGAACGAGTATGCTTCCAAACATTATACTTCATCGCGCCCTTCTGGACATTGATACTGCTTAAAGTAAAACGTGTACAGTTTGGGGGAGATTATTAAAAATGTAAAACAACAGATAATAAAATACTAGTAAGAGTAGTGAGTACCAGACTGTTTAGTAATCAACTGAAATGGAACTTATTTATTAGATTACGCGAAGTGGTACTAAAGCGTCTAGTCTTCACGAAGGAGTTATCAAACAATGCTATTAAATCAAGTGGATAATCAGGCAAAGTGATAGAAAAATAATAGTTTACACCTCTTGGAGCGTATATCAGTAGTGAATCTTTAGAGAGATGGCTAAAAAATGTAATTTAATACAAACGTTAGTAGCTAAGCAATGAAAGATAAAATAAAGGGATATAGATAAAACCAAATAAGTGAACACTAAGGTATTTTAGATCTAAGTTTATTTGAAAGAAAAAGGGAAGAGAGGTATTTATACTTTTGGCTCAAGTTTATGTGACAAGAGTCAGGGAAGTGAATTTATTCAAAAAAAAAATCATTTTATTTTTTGCTCCGTGGCTAAATCATTAAACCGTACGAAACACATACAATTTCAATTGAGCAGTAAATAATCTATTATGTGGCACTAAAATAATAAATAAACAAAACTTCGCTTATAACTTTGAGCCACCTCTAGGTTGCATTCTTTCGTAAGAAGTTTGAGACAAATAATCAATAGGGTTTGCTACGAAATGATCCTTGATGTTACGAATATCAACCATATCAGAAGTAATATCTGAAATCTTGGTAACACCCATAAATCGCATCACCATTTCAAATTCGCTCTAAAATAAGTACATATACATATTAGATTATCCGAGCGCGACACATAATTTTAAATATGTTACCTGGAATAAATCTAAAAGTTTCTCAACACCTTCAACACCATATGAAGACATGGCGTACTAAACCATAAACTGGTTAGATCACTCGATACACTGTTTTACGCGTATATATAACTTACCAAGAATGGACGTCCAATACCAACACCCTTTGCACCAAGAGCAATTGCCTTAAAGATATCACTACCACGACGAATACCGCCATCGATATAAACCTCGAACCCTTCATCCAAATTCTCTCTCTTAAGAGCATCCATCACCTCAGCTAGAATTTCAATAGCCGATGGAGCAAAATCCAATTGTCTACCACCATGGTTAGACAATACAATACCTTTACAGCCATACTTGGCTGCCAAGACAGCATCTTGAGCGGTTTGAATACCCTTGATCAAGATGGGCATATTGGTGATACTCTTGAACCAAGCGATATCGTCCCAACATAAAGAAGGATCGATAAAGTTACTGATAGCTCTTGCTGCACCTTGATCACGTACGACCTCAGTAGAGTTACGGGAAATTTCGTCAGGAGCTTCCTGAGAATATTTTTGTCGCATATCTTTCTCGCGGTGACCTGCGGGGAATTTTAATAAAGTTAGCCCTTTTTACTCGGAGAGAAAACAAAGTTATATTCTCCTTAATTTTATTTTTTTATTTTTACCTAGTTGAGGAGCATCAGCTGTAATAAAGAGACCTTTCATACCTCTCGATTCAGCATGTCTAACGAATTTCTCTGAAATTTGACGGTCAGAATTAACATAGAGCTGAAGCCATTGAGCTTGGTCGGGACCTGCGGCATTCACAATCTCGTCAAAGGAACAAGAGGCTAAAGTAGGAATCATTTGGATGATATCACGTGTTTTACAAGCCTTAGTCAATACCACTTCACCCTCAGGATGTCCTAATTTTCCCAAGGCTGTAGCAGTAATATAAAGTGGCAATGATGTTCGTGAACCCAACATTTCGGTAGACGTATCCACATCTTTCACGTTTACCATGACACGAGGACGGAACCAGATACGATGAAAGGCACTGTGATTCTCTCTCATTGTAATCTCATCATCAGAACCAGAAGAGTAGTAAGCCCAAGCGTCGGATTTTAATACAGATCGAGCCACAGCTATTAAAATAAGGTTTCAGTTTTTTTTAACTAAAAAAATTATGTGTGTGAATATAACTTACTTTCAAAGTCAAACGAGTTGTACATTTCTTCTAATCTGGGCATTTTTTCCCTGGCTAATCTTACTTGCTTATCTTCTTCCGTTTCCTCTACTTTGACGTGAGAAAGCTTTTCGAGATCAATGGAGCCCATACACACTTCGGGAGCCAAGAAACGTTCAACGATATCTGGGGGATGGATAGGTTCAAAGGCCTTGGTGGCGTCCTTTCCTGCGTACTTCATGATAATCTTTTGGCCTCCAGGATGATCAGGTAAAAATTGCGTAAGATCATATACTTTACCGTGAATGATGACCCATATATCACCTATTTCACCATTCGTTAGTTTCAAATATATACATATATCAGTAACGACAACTTACTCTTTTGGTTATGCTTGGCCACTTCTTCAGGGGAAATAATACGGCTCATAATGTAAGAAAACTATAAAATAATAGCTAAAGTAAAAGAAAAAGAAAAAATGGGTTTTTAGACAAAGGCTGTCTAATAAGCTGATTTTTTCGTGCATTACACAAAATACAACAATAGTTACTCCGAACATTTCCGAAAAAAAAGATACAGTTTTGTTATTTGTCATTCTTTTCTTTTAGAGCAATTTAATCAGGTAGATTGGATAAAGAAATACAAGTTTTTAAGACTTGTTTTACGTGCACCACTACACAACTTGAAAAATAAAACATAGAAATACATATACCTCTTATCTTTGCACCCCTTCTTCTTCAAGGGTTACCGTAACGTTACAGAACTTGTGCTACTCATCTGCAAGATGATTTCCCGAAAACTGAGATATAAGTTTTAGGGACTGTTTTATTAAAATATTTATGCATAAAGAAAACTCTTTGCCTCACTGAGTTATAAGTTTTTGCTCAGCTTAATTATTATTTTTTTGGAGGACCTTTTGAAACCCAAAAACATCGACATAAAAACGTACAGACTACTTGAATAAATCAGCATTATAGTAACGAAGACAGCCGACTCAGATCATACCAGCACTATAATAGATACCGAAGAAACATTACCTCTCTAAACGAAGGAGCATAATCCTAGATCTTCGAAACAACCAAGTACTTCAACAATGTCCTCCCCCAAACCAGCAACGCTCGCTGCCAATAAGGCACCTTCGTCCCAGAAACCTTTATATTCAACATCACAATCCTCCAGCCCCATTGTTCCAGATCTCTACGATCCTTCGAAAATACATTCGTTACTTCAAGCTGTTATTAACCAAGTGAATGACTTGTCCCGAAATGTGGATTCCATGAATCTACGTATGGATAATGTCGAACTACGTACGCGTAATATAGAACTTCAGACCTCTCTTGATACTGCTCTTGCTAGAATAAAGGAAATCGAAGCTGCACCTCGTACAACGCTTCCCACAACTGCTGTTCCAGAGACCAAAGAAACTGACATGCCCCGCCCCCCTCAAATTACTGAAGCACTTGCTCCAGAACCAGGTTCCTCTGCCCAAATTGTAGCTTCACCCGAACAGTGTTCTACTCTTAGCAAACCCAAAAAATTCAACTGGGACGATCCTCTTTCACCCCCACCGGGATTTCAGCATATCTATCTTCGTTATCGAGGTTACCAAGGCCGAAAAAAAGATGCGGACATACGAAAACGTCTCTCTATTATAGGAGTACAAAATAGTCGTGTTATAGGGATTACAAATGCTGACCACAGTGTTATTGCACTCTTAGTTCACGACGAGTATGCACCTACTTTGATCTCTATCCTTGCTGAGTGTAAAATTAACCCAATAACTGATTTTCCTCATTGTGCCAAAGACATATCATCATATGTTAACAAAACGATTCATGACTGTGCCAAAGTCACGCAAAAAATTAACTATCTTTAATTAAAGGATATATTGATGATGAAATGCACCATTAGGGAAAACGTCCTGGATCTATATATGGAAAATCCCTCCTAATAAGAATAAACCACACCTTTATTCTTTATACTTGTTTTGTATTTCTGTTCAAATAAAAAAAGGTAGTTTTCCGTACCCTTTATTCTCAATGAAACCTCTTCGGTTTTGTAGAAAACAGTTTTAAGCACTTTTGACTTCAAGTTATTGTATGCAGCCACAAAAAGAGACATTTAAGAATGACAAAAGTCAATTTTTTTTACAGTTCAACTTTTTTTAATTATTAACATAAAAAGTTTAATATAATTCGTAATTGTACCTCATACATTACAAATGTTATTGGGCGCTTATATTATAATAGAACCACTGGAATACGAAGGGGTCCCGAAAAGTAGTTTCAACTGTACCTGTATACTAATGACACAAAGAGAACCGTGCACAAAAGTGAGAAAAAAAAGCAGATAAATAATAGAACGGTCCAATTTTTGTTAATCGATATAGGTGTACACATGTAATTGGAAAAAGAAAGAATCGAACAAGTCGAGAAGCTGAAAGTGGAAATAATAGTGAATGGGCTAATATTTAGACACACCCACAAAAAAAAAAAAAAAAACTTCTATTTACCTTGATCCGATTTTTTAAAAAAAAGAAACTGGTTTATGGAATCAGGAACACGAGCTAAACCCAGTAGTTGTAGCATTCTGTGTTACACCTTGTGAACATGTTGCACACTTACAGAATAATTAATGGCTTTTAATAAGATTGATCCGTGTACAGTCGTTAAAAAAAAGTTTTATATTTCCTGGTACGTGGAAAATGTTTAGCCGGCTAATACTTGTTCGCATGATTTATTTTTACACGTTCAACCTCGTTCTATTCATTTGCATAAAAAGAATACTTATGTGGATCAATTTGGGACAAAAAGTACACATACGTACAATAATAATGATTAACTAAAGTATATGTAAATACGAGTATTTATGAAGCTAATGATAGCATAATGACGCCATGATTAGTAACCCCACTTCCTATTTTATCATCCTTTTTATCACATCTTAAAAAGCCTTTTTTTTTTCTTCTTTTCTTATTAAATATAATTATTATAACTGATACTGTTCTTCTTGGAGTAATTACTTCTGTTAGAGACTTCGGGCCCATATGGTATCAAGGGCAATGACCGTTTCAGACAAGATCATGTCAAAGGCTCCTTTGGGAGCCTTAAAATTTTTAAGAAGGGCCATAAAAACTTGGTACTTCGCGACGGAGAATACCTTGCGACAATTGAAGGTTATGTTTGTTCATGCCAAAGGTAAATTTCCACTTTTTTTTTAATTTCAATATTACACCAATATTAAAAAGTTCTTTTGAAAATCCTTAGGAACCAAAATTCTTTTGTGGGCCCTGCAAATTACAAGCAAAGATGTACAGGTCCTGGACCATATAATGAGCGTTGATATACCATTACATAGTAATCAAGTAGGGAATATTCTTGATCTTGGGAACTTTTCCTAGAAATTAAAAGTAAGTTATCCAAAAATTTACACCTGATGAATTAGCAAATAACATACTGTTACAGGATTGTATTCAATATACGCGCAGGATCCTCAATAAGATGAGCTGAGGGCATCAAGATTATATTATGTCAAGACATATAAATACTGAGATTGATGCAAGGACCAATTTGTCTACTTTCGTCGAAATGGACATACAAAAGCCTGTAAAAGGTAGTGAATATGGATTGCTACTTCCGGAGCAATTGGAGGAATGTTACATTCACAAAACGTTTCGACGGAAGAACTGTAAGGTGAAGGTCGAAGAAGAACTGTAAAGATAACAATTACTTTTCTTAAAGCACCGCCGGGTATAGCACAAGGCTATGAGATCCGTTAAATTTACTTTTTTTTCCTGCTCTAAAAAATTGCAGCATAATAAATGAATACATGATATAAACTCCATTAAAAAGTACACATATAAAAAAAACTTACTGATGATATGCATTGTAAAGGAAAAGAGATAGATCTGTACCGCGCGTACTTTCCTTATAAAAGGCGCAAGATAGAGGCCTGTAGCTTATAAATAATGTGACATTGAGTTATGTACACCAGTTGTATGATCTCGTAAAGAGTTTAAACAGTCTTTATAATTATATTATTAAATCGATAGAACAATAGAATGTATCTGGGAATATATGTACGTAAGTTCATATGAGAATATAGAAATCATCAGACTTCAAAAAGGTCATGGTTTTTTTTGCACACTTAGTTTTAAAGAGCAAAAAGCCTTCACTCGGGAATGCCAATTTGGCCTATAGCCCAAACAGATAACTACAAAAATCATTTGCTAAACAAACTGCCATTCATTTTCTTAAAAATGGACCAGCTATACACTGTATATTAGAAAAAAAATTAAGTGGTGAGATTTATAAAAGGGGGAAAAAAAGGGTATGCTAACATTAATAGAATGAATGAGAGATAGTAAAAGAGAGAGAGAAAGAGAGAAAGTGGAAGAAAGTGCGGCACAAAGGGTAGGATAGAGAGAGACAAAAAGATGTATTAGGAAATAGTAATATGTTTGTTGTGTGTGTATATTATTTAAGCAGATGATGGGTCTATCATGTTATCCAGTACAAGTTGAACATCATCAACAACTGTCAAATCCTCCAAAAAGGCAATCAAGTCAGTTAATTCAGTATCATGAGGGTCATTAAACCAGGTTGAAACAGGTACAGCATTCGATGTATGAAAGATATAACTCGCTGGTGAATTATCGAGAATAAGTGTAGATGCAAGTTCTCTTCCAAGTTGTGATAAATCCTATATATAATATTTCATTTTTAGCCAAACACACAACTAGAAAGACTGACATTTTCTCTCTCCTTACCTTGACATATGTTCCTTTATGATTAAAGCAGGACTCTCTGAATAATCTATGCTTTACTACTTTATGAATATCGAGCATATCTAATACAGGATCAGCATATTTTGCTAAACTAGCAGTAAATACAACGATCTCGTATTTTTCTCCCATTTTACGCATAAATTCATCAACTCCAGGTCTCTTTAATACGTATACATTATGATACTGGTTATCAATTTCGACAGGTACAACAAAATCAGGATTGGAAATAATCTAAAAAGTAATTCTTAAAAAAAAATAACTTAGGAGTAAAATTTTATGTGCACTTACTTTGAAGGAACTATGAACTAAAGTCTCATCAAGATCGAGTACAAGACATTTCCTTTCGTTATCTTCATTAGCTAAAGGAGGTAACAACCAAGCAGCGGGTCCCTGTATTATTATTATTAGTATTTTGAAAGAAAAAAATAAAGAAATAAAGAAATATTACTTACGACAGGAGAGGTTTGAGGAGAAAGTGGAACGGGAGAAGTAGAATCCTCATTTTCAAGGTTTTTGGTAATTGCAGATTCTGGTTTCGTAATAATTGGAGGAGTAATGGGTTTAATAATTTTAGAATCTTCTACATTGGTTGGGATAATTTGCTTTTCTTTTGATTGAGTACTATTTCTATTCTTTTTACTGTTTGAAATAGAAGATTTGTCACTGTTATCGAGAAATGAACCAGCACCTACTGTGCAACATAATAATAATGATAGAAATCCACCCTTTTGAAATGGTTTGACAGAACCAGTTGGGGTACCAGTTGTAGTAGAAGATGCTCTATTATTATTACTATCATTTGATTGAATTGGTAAAGGAGACTTTACGTATTCAGGATCAACTTGTTTCTTTCCTTTTTCTATACATACACAATAATTTTTTTTTTCTTGTGTTAAATTTTGTCCTACACATAAACACACTTATTATTACCTTTCTTTAGCTTACTACTGCTATCTTGTGGTGCTACTTGTGAAATATTATTGGCCGTTGGACTATTACCGCTCTTTACTTCTTCCGAAATGGGTTGCTGAATCGTAGTAGATGTTGTTGACATTTTTACTTTTTTTCTTTTTTTATAGTATTTTATAAAAATGTCGAAAAAAAAAGGGATGATGGGAAAAAAGAGATCTCTTTTTCTTCTTGCTTCTTCTTCTTACTTATTGATGTTATTAAAACTTTTTTTGTTTCTTTTGGCTATCGAGCTTACGAAAGAAAAAAATATATAGAACAAAAAAACGGTAAAAAAAAAACGGTAAATGTGCAAAGGGAAAAAGAATAACTATAATATAAAAAAAAGGATTTATTCAAAAAAAAAAAAAAAAAAAAAAGAAGGCTGTATGAATTTATCACGTGCGGCATGACCAGTTTAAGCGGCAAAAGAGCCCTTAGATTCCATATTTAATAAAAACACGCTCCACACCTAATTCAATGAATATCTTTTACGATAACTGAAGGAAAAAAGATTGGGGACATGCAAACGACTAAAGAAAAAAGAAATTGATTGCTTAATTATTTTTTTGTTGTCGTTGTGACAGCTGAAGTATTTTACAAGATTATTATTATAACAAGAAATCAGATCAGAAAGAAAAAAGTGATACATGATTTGGGATATATATAAAAGAAACCACTTTGTAGATGAACTGCAACAAAAGGAAAAAGGGAGAGCACCCAACACTTTGTGAAACCTGTCATACAGCACTATTCTTTTTTTTTCATATGTACGCGTGCTACGAACATTTAATTGCACATTGATTCAATTAACTTTATAGGCATCTCTTGTACTGATACAGATCATATATTGCTTTTTTCCCTCCTCGTTACACTCATTCAACCCGATATGTGTCAATTTGTCTTTTTTCTGTTCTGCGAGAGTAGTCTCACAACCAAACGAAATACTTAAACAACCGCGTGGAGCAGCAGTCAAGATCTTAATTGGATAAAAATATTTTTAGTATACGTCCTTTTTCACTGCAAATGTATTTTAAGGCACTTACCGAATAGCAACTGCGTTGCTGTCCAGTCCACTCTTGCGCGTTAGGAAGGTGGAGGTTTTATTTTTATACTCAGTGTCGCATTGACTGAATGTCGTTCTAAATGCTGGAAGGGTTTCTTGGAACAAAATCTTTGCTAAGCCTGAAAGACCAATTGCCAATGCGGACAAGTCGTCTCGACATTTGGCTGCTTTCCCATTCTTCAACAAGACACAACTAGGATTCCTACAAAGGAATGACCCTTTGCTTTTGCGGTATATGGTTTTTCCTTTTAATATCCTCGTATGCGTTGGATGATCTAACTTGGAATAACAATATACGCACGTTTGAGATGTCATATTCTCATTTGTTATGACAGCGTGCGTATATTTGCTGTGTATCTCCTGCTTCCATTTACCGCCGTACTTCAAATGGTCTTTAATGTGTGATCCGAAGCCAAACCCCCTGTCGCCGACAAACATGATCAGTTTAGCCCTTTTACTCTTGACGTTCTTCGTAACAAATTTCCTTTCCCTTGAGCATAATCTATACTTATAGCTTTTAAGTTGTATTTGACTTGATCTAACTTTCCGAATTGAATTGTTTGAATAATAAAAATCCTTAAATTGACTTCTCAATTGATGATGTTTATTATGAATTACTTGAAGCTCGAAAACATTTGATGCAAATTGAAGAGAGCAGTTCTTCATATCTTTTTCAATTCGATCTATCCTTTGGCCTTCGGTATTCCTTTTCTTTCTTTGCAATTGCTTCATTCGTTTGAAAATACCACTACCGGCCTGAATTTCTTTCGATTTAATAACTCGGCTTGGAGGTAAATTTAAAAAATTGTCGTCTTTATATTTGTCCATAATGTCGTCCGCGTTAATATCGTCTTTATATCAGATTTAAGTTTAAAAGTTGTTTTGAACAAATCTGAACCCTGCTCTTTCAAGTCTTGCAAGTGTTTATAAATATTAGCATTAATTCTCTTGTCCTCTTCACTAATACCAGTGCCTTTCTTCCATGAGGGCTTGAGTTGTTTTATCTCCTTCCAGGGGTATACTTTTTTCAGAATATCTTTCAGTTGGCTTTCGAAATCTGTTTTTCCGCCTGTAACATTTTGATTTCATCAGCGGAATTTTCTTTCGTTTTTTTTGCTTCTTCTATAACGTCAATGTCGTTCACCATCCTGTCACGATAAAGTTGGTATGATAATAATGATGGTTTTTCAAGGTTCAATGAAACCAACTTTTTACCCATGATTTGTATACCCTTAGCACCCGGCTGTATAGTAATATTATGACCAAAGTCAAACCCACCGGATGAGCTGCAGATGCTCTTAATTTTTTTGATATCAAAAATAGAACCCAAAATAGCATCCTGTTGGCTTCTAGCGTCTTCTTCCGACTGAAATGTGTATCCACCATAGTCAAATATATCAAGTGCAACTGGGTCTGCTCTAATCATGATATGATATAGAGCTGGTCCGTCAATACGAAGAAAGTTTGTTTGGGAGAAGCTAGATAGAGGACATATTATTTTTGGTATGGCTCGTATTTTCAGTCTTGATCAGAATATCATTTGCTAAAAGAACAAGAGACAGTTGATGTATGATCATAGAGTCTTATAGAAAAATATACAAGAGAAAATAAAAGCTTTGGACTTCTAGTAGTTGTATCAGCAGCTAAAACTTAATAAAGTAACTTCAAAGATGATCCTTTAATCAAACGGAAGTATATCAGTAAAGGTATTAAGAAGGGATTACAGTAAAACTAAAATGTGAACGCCGTTATTTTCCAAAGTTCTTAACCAATACCTTGCAGAAAAGTTTGTGCTACTCTAATTTAAAAGAACGTAACTTTTATCAAAAAATCCTTTAAAACTGCAAAATAAAAAAAAGACCTAAGGCAAATAAAAAAAACTGATTTGAAAAACTGTTCAGAAAAAAAGAGTTTCCAATTTTTATATTTTCATCTAAAAAAAATAGGCTCTGGAAAAAAAGTGGCTGCACAGCCAAAATGCGCGGTAGTTCAAATCTTTTTTTTTTCTTTTTTTTTTCACGCACGTACACAACAAGGGCTAAAACAAAATAGATCTATTTTTTTTTCTCTTTGAATCATCTGTAAAGTAAAGAACAACAACACCAGTAAAAAAAAAACTTGAGAAAGTACCCAAGACCTTTTTTTTTCGTTTTTATTTTACTAGACTTTTCTTATAAATATTTTATATTAAAAAAGCAAAGAAAAACCAGTTTTTTAACAAAAAGAATGAATAATTCTTTACCAGACATTTTAACATTGCGGAATAATATTGAGTTCGCTTCCATTTCTCAATTCTTCCATACATTCCAGTCAGCCTTTCGACCTTGGCCCGTAACAAACCATGACTTAGTTTACTCACGCAACATGGAAGCAAACGATTATGTGTTTGAAACTGAGGTAATTATTCATTTTTATTTTCCTCTCTCTTCTACATTGACAATGGCAACAAGTTTTATTATTGTGCAACGATTTTTTTTTTTTTTTGCATAATTTGTTTATATTAAATAACTTTAAAAAAAAAATTACATTGTAGGATCTTGAACGTATGATATTAGAACCATCGGAAAGAATACGATTAGAAGACTTGTTTGTTAGAATGTTACGACTTGCTACCGGAAAACGTTTTATAAAGTAAAAAACACACAATATCTTACCATATCCCTTATTATATACTAATGTATCTTTTTAAAAACTAGTTCTTCCACTTGGCAAATACACTTTTCAAAAGAATTCGAAAAAAAATTACCTTTGGAACAAAATCCTTTTATCAAAGAACAAGAAGAATTAACTGAAGATGGAACAGTAATAGTAAACAAAGATGCTGTCAATTATTTCACCTTACCTTTAGAAACAAAAGTTCACTTATTACATTTGCTTTGCGAGGTACATATACATACATTCACGCGTAAAATATTTTGACATTTAGCCATGTATATTCATTAAAAAAAATAGTGGCAATTGGATGAACCAGAAAAGTTTAGAGAACACTTGGATAGCGAAGAAGATGCAATACAATGGCGCGTAGATCCTATCGGTTTCGACAAGAAGGGGAGTACATTCTGGTTATTTGATGACAACAGATTATACAAGGAAACACCGAAACCCCCTGCCGCCAAGAAATCCAAATCTAAAAAAAAGAAGCTTGCTGCACCAGCTGGACGTAGAAGCTCGCGTAGAACTAATGTACAAGCTGAACAACAAGAGCCTGAGGAAGAAAGCGAAGAAGAAGAAGAAAGCGAATGGGTTCCGTGGAAATTGGTATGTGCTTCAAAATACGAATGGGAACAATTTCCTTCCAAATACGCCAACAGTAAAAACGTAGACGAACAAAGACTTTATAAATTGCTCGTCAACGAATTGATACCAAAAATCATACCTGTTCTTGAAGAACACGAACGAGAAATTAAAAAGCAAGAAGCTCTCATACACCGTAAAAGAAGTTCACGTATCTTGTTTAAAGAACTGGAAGCACTTGAAAGATCTTCTAGCATCGAACCTGAACCTAGGTCTAGTAGAGCTTCTCACCGAATCGAACAAAAGAGCTTGGAAAAGGAACAGCAGGACATGGAAAATGCCGCTAAAGCCAGAGAAGCTCGTTTATTAGAACGCGAAAGACGTATTATGGAACGTGAGTATAGAGCAATGGCGCGCGAGAAGGGACAAAGTCAAGAACCAGAGACCCTCGTCGTCAATGGAACCGAACCCAACTCTACTACTGTAAATTTAAAAATGGTCGTAACCGAAAAACCAAAGAAAAAGTATAAAAAAAAGGAAAAGCTCGACGCCGATGGTAATCCTTTACCACCAAAGAAAGAAAAATTGGATGAACACGGTAACCCGATTCCTAAAAAGAAGAGAGGAAGAAAGCCCAAGCAAAAAAACCCAGATGATGAGAATTGGGAATTTGATTGTATTTGCGGTGTTTCCGGTAAAAACTTGGTAAATATAACTATAAATTGCTGCATAAAAAATTACATGTATTAAACCCCTTAATTTGATTTAGGATGATGGCACTCCCATGATTGCTTGTGAAAAGTGTAGTCTTTGGCAGCATATCATTTGTCTTCAAAAATCAGGTCAAATTGGAAAAAGTAGTAGCTTGGATGATATTAATTTTATCTGTCACAAGTGCGAAGCAGACCTTGTAGATATAGATATTGTAGACGAAGAAGTAGAAGAACCGCAACAAAAGAGACAAAAGATCGATGATACATCAATGAATAACGGTAAAATAGATTTACCTCTTGTTCAATCGTCTTGGCAACAATCTTCTGCAGTAAGAGCTGAACCCCCTATCAACAGTAGTAGTAAAGATCACATTACTCCTGTGAACACTACTACTACTACTACTACTACTCCTATTTTACCCAATCCTATTAATAATTCTACCAATAATATTTATATATCTCTGCAGTCACTTATGAGAAGATCTGTGCCACCTGTATCTACTGAATCTACTCCTATTGTCACACCCTATGCTAATGTTGGACAACCTAATTGTACTGCCGATGTATTACCGCCTATAGTAGTCCAACCTAACCCTATCCAATCACCACCAAACCCTACTGTTGTCGCCTCTTCTTTTCAAAGTATGCCTGCTGTTCAAGCTCAAAAACTTATTCAACAAGTCACTCAACAACCAACTGTTACTGCTCCTTCTGCGCCTATTATTGAAGCAACTGCCGCATTAGAAGAAATCTAACACACTATGTAGATAAACCATTCCTGTTACAAGATCTACAAAAAGGTTACTACTACTACATCCATCATCCGTAATAACCTTATTTTTTTACTTAGACTGTGCTTTTTTTAAAAAACACTCCCCCACACATAAAGTATAATAAAGAATCCCCAAATAAAGAAAATATATATACTTTTGCATTTGAATATCTCACACAGCACACGCACGTTTTTAAAACTAAAAAAGATAGTCAATTACAAATACTCTCACAGGTTGTAAATTCGTCCATTCTTCTTTTTATACTACGGCAATGTTTATTATTTTGAACGTCAAATTTTAAAATAATCTATTTTACTGCCAAAGCGCATAACGCAAAAATAAAATAAAAAAAAAAAGAGTATATAAAATGCCAACAAAAAAAAACTATTTGTTATTAACTACAAAAAAAAAGGAACGTAATACAAATTTATTTTTTTTGAAAATCATATGCGTAAAAAGCTTGTATTGTTCAAGTCTGTTTTTTTAAAAAAAACATATATTTTCCATCTTTTTTCAACAGAAAAAAAAAATCCCAGTCTTTTATACTTTTTCTTAACTCTTAAAAAACATAAAAAATGGACGATATTCGTTTAGCCATTAAAAAAAGCTCTCCTCCAGGCATGGTTGTACACACATTAAGAACTGCGCTTACCATGCATCCCAAGGCTGCACGTAACATCATAAAGGATCTCACTCGTCCCTTGAACGATCAAAAGAGATTTATTCGCAAATTTGATAACGAGCATTGGAAGGGCTCTTTAATTATGTCCGAAATGGTTCGTTGCGACGACGACATTGCTCTCCAAAGATTGAAAAAAGCCGATATTGTCATTTTTGAAATCCACGGTGGAGGCTTTCGAGTAGGTCACAGTACCATGTACATGGACTCCTTCATTGCTTGGCTTCGCTTACTTAAAAACAAATATAATTTATACGCTTGTATCATGTCAATTGAATACGGTACGTTATACAAATAATCATTACGCTCAAGGTCTTTTTTTTTTAAAAAAAAACTAAATATTTTCATGTATTATATAGGTCTTGCGCCTAAACACAAGTATCCTGGTCCTTTAAACGAATGCACCAAAGCATTTGACTACCTCACCAAAGACCTTGGTGTTTCTCCCTCAAAAGTAATCTTTTCTGGCGACTCCGCCGGCGGTGCACTTTGTTTAGAGACATTAATACGTACCTACTCACCCGGTATTCTCGGTGACAACATCGACAGTCCCCGCGAGAACTTCAGCATGCCCTTACCCGCAGGTATCCTGTTATCCTCGCCACTGGTCTCCGCAGAAACCTCTTCCGAGTCATGGCGCCTATTTGAAAAGAAAGATATCGTCAGTGCCGCATTAGGAAAATTGATCTACAAGGAGTATTTAGGCTTACCTCATGTCAATATTGAAGATTTACCCATCATGAAATTACATCACATTCGTAAAAACTTTGACCGCTTCTTACCAAAACATGTCATGGTGTTTGCAGGTGATAAAGAAGTGTTGCGTGACGATATTTTGGATTTAGCAAAAGCTGTAAAGGATGATGGGAAGCATAACGTGCTGTTGTTTCAAGAACATTATGCTCATGACTGGTTCATGATCCACGAGATTATCAAGAAGAAGGATAAAGCCATGATTGATAAGTACGATGAAATGTTTGTGGATTTTGCTGTGGTTGCTGTTGACGAAGCTAAATCGAGCGCATCTTCTCCTGCTAGCTCGATTATTAAGGAAACGTTAGATAATAAATTGAGTGGAAAAATAATCTCTGTCTCAGAAGCAACGCCAACACCAGAAATCAGTTTCAAGTTGGACGATACTTTTGACTTGTTTGATAAAGTTGAGTTTCCAAAACCTGCTCAATACAGTCCAAATACAATCTTATCTGAATATACCATAATTACTGACACTGTTTCTCACACCCCTTTAACAACTTGAATGTATTTAATAATTATAATAAAAATATGTATATTTAATTTAGTAAATCTTTTTGGTCAATTAATTGTTATACCATTTTTTTTCTTTCGTGTAAATTTTTATGACATTTAAGGGATATGCAATTGTGTAATGGTGCTCTTTTTTTTTGCCCAAAAAAATTAAGGTAAATCACATTCTGAAATAAAAAAAGAAAGCATAAATAGAACAAATGCTTTACAGTAATACCGCGATATTACGCTAATTGCCGCTACATAAGGCAACCATGTGTAATCATGCATTATAAAGTAGTAACCAGGTTATGTTGTACTGCTTTAATTGCGTTCTACTAAAATTCTGTTTTATGTACTAGCTCAAATTGCCATTTGTGTTACTTTCCTTTTAATAGTTTTTTTTAGTAATGTATCTTACGTAAAAAAAAACGAGAAATAACTTTCTTCTATATCTTTCCTCCGGTTTTTTGTATACGATCAATTAACTATTGCTGTCTAATACAAGGTACAGTGTATGATCGGCTTTCAGGAATATAAAAACTGCCGCTATACTTTTTGAATCAAATTTAAAGAAAATACTTATCCTAGTTTGGTCATAGACGAATGGCAATATCTAGATATACTTCTACGTAGACGAGGCTTATGTCAAATTGTTTAAACGAACGTGGAACATCTTAGGTCAGTCTCCAAAACACAGAGAAAGCGAGAATTTTGACGCCGAAAAACATGAGCTCCTCACAGTTGAAGAACAATATATTTTTTTAAACACATACTTTTTTTTCCAACATTTATTACAATTATATCTCCTTTAAAACGCTCTCAGTAATTTTCTCGGACTATATAACTACTTAATATTCACACGAGTTATTCTCTTTACAAATTTAAAATCCGTAGGGACCACCGGTATGCACGTAGAAATATACTGCTTTCGGACCACAGCGTAACTACCAGATCCTAAGCTACTTTTATACAAATAAACAAAGAAATATCTTAAGCTACCCGTGGTCCCAAGGATTTGCGCTGCGGTCCCTAAGAAAACCAATCTATTTTATCATAAATTATACAATACTAGTTACTTTTTTTTTCACGCACGGGTAACTATTGTTTTCGTATACATTGAACCTGAAATATCCGTACTTGTTTACGAATAAACAAAATAATAAAAAGCCATAGTTTTTAGGTTCTACCGTGTAAGTTGGCGGTGCATCAAGATTTCTATTATGAGAACATATCGTTTGGTCGGCATGTCGTTGCATTGAAACGGCTATCTCTAAATATAAGTACATATCCACACTTTAGAGAAAGTTACCTGATGTACTTCTAAACCTTCACTTAAAAACACGCGTTTTTAAGAGAATAACGAACAGTCAACAATGGATTATAATACTTGAAATATTTCTTGAGCTTACCCAAGCTATTGTACAAAAAATTATGATGTGTATCTTTTTCTGCAAGAGCTCAAACATTAAGTTCTATTAAATTTTTTATTGATGTCAATTAAAACAGTATAAAGCTACTTTTTATAGTACCACGTAACAATACATTTAGAAAATACTGGCTATGATATACGGGACTAAAATTTTGGCTCTCTTTATGGCTCACTTTATGGCTCTCTCTATAGCTCTCTTTGTGGCTCTCTTTGTGGCTCTCTTTATGGGTAGAAGCTTGGATATGTAATAACATAATGTGATGGTCAACCTCACCACTTTGCTCTTTTAAGATGTTATCTTTACCATTTTTGTAAAAAAAAAGTTGAAATCAGGGGGAAAATGAAACGAGCTTTATTAATAATAAGAGAAACAGAGAATATAATACGTGTCTTAACGCTCTGGTTCGTTAAGAGCTGGAAGAAAAATATACACCTCTCCTAGAGTCGCCGAACATAGGTGAAATTAACTTTATAATAAATGATCCTTTATACATTATCTTCTGTTTTCCTAATATTATGCATACAATAGACTGAGGATACTTTATTGGTGTGGTGATATGAACTAATTAAGCTATAGATTGTATGTACTAAAAGAAAATATAATAAACAGTGGTAATATGTAAAGGTTTATAATCTGTAGACGTTGGTAATGTGAGGTTAGTAATATGTCGACGTTGGTAATATTAGCTGTTGGCCTTTCGCTTCTTATTTACATATTCCTCAGAAATAGAAGTCGTAGGTATGACTATATCCTTAGGCTTATTAAAACAATTCTGGAGCCAATCGCTACTAGCATCAGCACTAACACGAGCTTGATTTAATAATATTCGGCTTTTAATTTTGACGACTTGATGCTTGATTTGCCAAACTAATACCAATAACGGAATGATATTTGCACCAAAGAGAGAAATATCATCTGAGACATCTTGCTCAGCTAAATTATTAATTCTTGTAATTCGTGAGACCGGTGTACTGGACACCAAATGTTGCAAGGTTTATATGGCTAGAAAAGTTGTATAATACTAAATTGTCCAGAATATCCTTTATGGCCTCTGGAAGTTTCATACCTCTTTCTTCCAATGTACTGGTACTTGCATGGTCAATCTTGGTTTCACCCACACAGTATTCGTATATGTGCTGGTGTCTTTCTCTCTTGTCTCGGATTATCAAGTCACGCTTATAACCAACGTTTGAACTGGTGGGTTTCCGAAATAAACTTTGCGCTAAAAAGAAACATTACGCTTAGGTATTACTACCTAACAATTTGGTATTGTATAGACGAGAGTTGGTCACAGGTGGTATTAATCCTAATATAATAAATCACGCAAGTCATAATGTTTTCTTGAGTAAAGCTATTAAAGTTTTACCTTCGGAATCAACATAGTGTCGTGTCAAATTAAAATTTCTAGTGAAACTCACTAGAAAATCTAATTTTATATATATGACAGTCATAAAGGACATAAATGTGCTGAACATTATTCATTGTGAGTAGAAGCAGCAGGTATATATATATAAAAAAAAAGGGAAAATCTTGATACGATCAACTTTACTCGGTCGATTAAAAAAAGCGTACCATATTACTTTTTCATTTACCTTTACAGATGACCATCAAGAAGAACCGAATCGGTTTATAAGAAAACAAAAACAAGCAAAACGAAAACATTAAAAGTAAATAAGTGAAGAAAGACAACCTTCTGAGAGAAAAATAATATAAATAGCTGATAAAATACTAAGGTCGTCTATTTACTTATGCGGAAAAAGTAAGTTTTTAACGTTGATAAATTTGTATATCATATAGTTCTATGAGGGAATTTATATTTTTAAGTAAACACGTAATCCTAACTAACTATCAAAAAAATAGCCATGCCTTGAATTTTCTTTAAAAAGTATATATGATCCGTATTACCAATGAACCGAAAGAAAAAAAGAAAAAAAGAGGGTTTTTTATATATATAGTGTACATAATAATTTTTTTATTATTTATATTCATTTCTTTTTTTTTTAAAAAAAAGAAAACGTGAGTGAGGGGGGGGAGGGGGATATTTATGTATATTTTGTAAAATCAAGTAAGGCTTCATAATCCTTTCCGACTTTAGTAGCATCAGGAGTTTGCTGCTGTTGTTGTTTTCCATTCAACCTTTCTTTAATACGAAGAATATGCTTTAATCTTTCTCTCCAATGGGACACATATTCTCTTTTACCTCCTGCACCCGCTTGTGAGAACACCTGAGCAAAGATATTAGCATGAATCGCCGCCAGCCTTACGAATCCCGGTAACGATTGTGCCGATACCAACTTGGGTTCACTCATGGGCCCAATATCCGGCATATCAGGCCTTCGCTGCATCTCTACCTTGAAAAACGTATTCTCTGCACCGATCAAAGCATGCGAGGGAGACACCGCTTCCGTCGATATCGAGTGAGGCGAGACAACGATATTAATAAAGTTGAACTGAGAGGGTAAAGTATCAAACGCATAATCCATGCCACTGTCATTATACACCACCGATACGAAATCGTTACCAATATGACGCTTCTTTGCACTGCATTGAGGATCGCGCTCTAAATTCGTTGGCATCAACGTCGCCACATGAAACACGGCTTCCGTCACATCGTCCTTCCAAAAGTACGCAAACTTGCCATCAATATCCATGTCTCGATCAAGACCACCGGGATTTCCTGTGCGCCCGCGCAACCTTTGAATCGTACCAAGTGCATTTAAAAATCGAACATAGTCTGGTGATCCGTACGTATTAGCCAAGATTTCCAGTTCGTGACTCTGTCCTTTTCCTACATAGAGCACACCGATCTTGTGAAAATCAACCACGGGCGTACGATCAAAGTTCGCTAACGCACGCGCTGTTGCTTCATCGTCGGGCAAAGGAGGGGACAAATCCATCGACTTCCCTGCGGAAATATCCGGATAATTATTGAACTGAAGGTATAAAAACCCTGGATCAATTGACGGTTCCACCTTGCGAAGATGATGGTTATTGCTAAACGAAGAAGTCGATTCACCCGTAGCAGATTTTGGTTCCGACAACACTTCACGTACATTACTCTCTGGTGTCTTCTTATACCCTTCTTCTGTCATAACACTGGTCTCCGAGTCTCTATTCAATAGATCGATCAACCCCTTTTGCGTCAGTGACGTTCTACGAGGCGACGCAACTTGTTCTGGAGTTTCTGACGGTGTCATCACAAGCCCGTCGGATCGCAACGTAACGTTTGTACTAACAACCGATTGTTCCGAGGGCCTTCTTGATGTAGCCGTTGTTGTAATTTGATCGTACATAATACCCAGCCCTCCTTCCTCATCGGGCTTTTCAAACGTCTCGCTGTTTTCATGGATATACTTTGACGCCAACAGATCAGGTTGGTACTGCATCATCAGCAATGCAGGTAGCGTACGATAATCAATATCGTCTGACTTTATCTTGTTTTCGACATAACACATCATCGAAACCGTACCGGAAGATCTGCGAATCGTCACTTCCACCCACCCCAACGATTTAGCCGTACGCAGTGTCAACAACGTATGCCCGTACACCCACGTACGCTGGCTTTGCTTTGTACTTTTAGGTTCGGATGCAGTAGTACCATCGCCATCGCCCATCAAGATCTTGGAAACAATCGATTTTTCGGGAGCTAAACTGACATCTGCAAAAGTAAATCGAGAAAGCATATCGATACAGGTGTACGTCTGTTCATCAATGGTTTTACCCATGGAGATACCGCTGAGTAGACGTTGGATGATAAACGGTACATGCTTACGACGTTCACGAAGTGGTATAGCTGTAAACCAAACCGTGATTACCAAATATGCCATAATCAAAACATATTGCTTTAATGCTCCTTGGCTTACTTCTTTGTTTGTAGTTGTCGTGGTTGGACTTGTCATCATGGGAGAAGCACCTGGTGTATTTAAGGGTGACACTTGTTGTTGTTGTTGTTGTGATTGTTGTGATTGTTGCTGTTGTTGTTGCTGCTGTTGCTGCTGTTGTTGTTGATGCTGCTGTGAATGTGAATGCTGTAAGTAATTAAGTGCAATAGCAAACACAGGTTTATACATATCGCCCGTAAAATTCGCGTACAAGTTTGGCAACCTAGCTAACCCCGACAGAAACTCCAAGATATGCACAGACACACTGCTCACGGAAATGATTTGAGACATGCGTTGCAAGATTTCATTCAGCATTTTAGCAACGGATAACGGTAATTCATGACAGCATACCGTCAACGAATTAATACACAGACGCGTAGCACTTGTCACCTGCATAATACCTACATAAAACGCATACACAATTTCATCCTGGTCTTGTTTTGGTTCTGTGAAAATACGACGATACGAGATCAGCACGGTTAAAAGACTGTACGCATACACATTGAGATCGTTTCTCTTTGTCGTTGTTGGCACATTCACAACATTTTCCAAGAATTTACGTGTGCTTGTCCATTTCACTAACCTGCGACGTAGCTTGTTGATGTAAGGTGAGGCACCACAAAACAAATGCTTGTTACTCAACTGTTGGGGTAACCGTTGCAACACAAATAAAACAACAACCCAGTTGGGCGAGTTGGTAAGTACGCGGACGTAGGATTTCAGCATCTCGTTGATATCGAGTACAACTTGGATATTGTCAAGAGTCTTTTCGGTGTAAGAGAATACGTGGGGACTAGGGTGGAAAATGGGCTTTCGTCCGAGTTTAGGTGTATTGGCTGGACCTGGTATAAATCTCTCGGATGAACGCTTTTTTTCGTACTCTTCTCTTCTCGTTTGTTGGTATGCGCGTATAGATGCAATCACACTATCGTCCTCTTTAATTGCTACACCAGAGAATAGAAGATTAGTTTTTAAAGTTAAAATGTACACATATAACTTTTTTTTTTGCTAAACTTACTGTCGTCAATAAGGTAAAGATGATGGTTTGTAGGACACCTGAACCTTAACAATAAATCCAAAGCAACAATTTTAGGGCCGCCATAAGGACACGCTAAATCCTTTTCATCGTTTGCAATTTCCGCGATAATATCAAAAGTCTTTGAACATAATTTAGCGTTGGAAGCAAGCAGCAAGTTTTCGAATAATTCGGTAATACCGCACATGGCAGAAATACCCATACATGAGCCAATCGAATCCTTTGCACTTGTGACAAAGGTTTTGTTTGAAGAAGTCGAAACAGTTGGTATAGAAGATGAAGAAGAGGTATTGCGATGGATTTGTGTAGGCATACGCATACTAGTGACTCTAGGATTTGACAAGGAGGTGGATTCTTCATTCACAGTAGGTACAGTAGTACACTGACACTGAGCACAGCTGCGAAGGATATCGATCAATTGTTCGAAAATAGCTACGCTTTGACAATCAGATAAAGAAGATACTAATAAATCAATAGCAGTTTGACGTATATGAATGTCCGTTTCCAAATGCAAGGTTTTCATCATTGGAATAACGATGGTTGTATACATGACTTCGGAATAAAAATCCTTGACGGAATCACAGACATCGTACACAATACCCAACATTTTTAATCGAATAGCAGAAGATACAGTTGTTGTATGTATATAAAAGGTATCAGTAACTTCTTCCAAAAGACTTAGCCAATTATCAGTTGAAGGTAAAAAAGAATGTTCAGTAACATAATAATCCAATAAAATCTTTGCAGTTTCATCACTGCAAAAAGCACGCAATTGATATAGTACACCTATCCAACGAATTAAAGGGCCCTTTGTTTGATGCATGACTAGTTTACTAAACCTTGAAAACTGATAAATACAACTTGTAATAGGATAACTATCGACATTATCAAACAACTTGAGATCATTGTTACTATTGTTATCGGTGATTCTTATGATATGCCTGGTACAAACATCTACAATATCCCAAACCGCCTCCCACTCCATTAAACTGAGACTTTCATTTGTGTCCTCAATTAATAAAATCAGTATATTTAAAATGGTTCCATTGATGGCATCGTTCCCCTTTGTCGCCGCTCTTCTGAGGTACATTATAATAACAGAATCCGATACCATATAGGTATCAGCGCCAGTTCTGCTATTTTTACCCCACGCCGTTTCACCCAACAAAATAATAGCTCCCTTGATTAAAATATTTTCTTTGTCTACAATGGAAGGTGTTTTATCCAAGAATTTACAGAGTGTTAAAATAGCAGAGTGTGCACAGTGAGACCGAAGTAAGTTTAAAAAGATGGGCCAAGCAGACGAACCGGTTTTTTGAATTTCAACAGAGGCAGCCAAAATATCCAAAAATTGCGTTAATGCATGAAACGGCACAAACCGATATCTTACAACGATATCGGCGAATTCAAGGCAAGCCTTCATATCCGTTACATTATTTGACGAAAAGAAGGCTTTATGCGTCGCATCAACCATCCTTGTCACTTCGTCCTCTTCAAATAATGCAAAATTGAATTTAGCCACCAGCGTAAGCAAGTGTAAAATATCGCTTAAATAAGGAATAGGTTGCTCTGCGCTACTACCGGATCTCTGTTGCACAATGGCGATATCTAACCAGTGTATTAACAATTTACTGATATTCTTCTCAAAGCCAGAGATATCTCTTCCTTCTTTACACAGTGCAAACAACACCTTGTACATGTCGGCAAAGTCGTCCCAGTTGTTGTAGTTTCGAAGAGAGGAATAAAACGTAACTCGTGCCATACCTAAATCTGTGTACTGGCCTATAATACAAGCCAACATAAAGTTGAATACCACATGACGTGCTTCACGGGGCATCGTGGGATCCAATACATCTTGCACGGTAAAGAACACATTTTCCAAGTGTGTAAGTTTGTAACTTTTGCAAATTTCTGAAAATACGGCGAGATGTTTGATGCGAGAACTTAGTGGTTGAGAAGAGTCAAGTAACGGTAAAATAGGTCGAGCATCGAGTGGGGTCGTGGGATCGCTGGTCGGTATGTTTAAACACGATTCAACTGAAATAGAAGATGCACGAGGCCGAAGTATATTACTTAGCCAATGATTCTGTGAATTACTGGACATTACTAAACAACGAAACAAAAAAAAAACAAAAAAAGCTTTCTACTAAAAAAAACGGATGTGATTTTTTCTAACGCACATACACTCTTTTTATTGAAATCCAGGTGTAAAAACGTGACTTGATATAAAATGTAAGGTTGTTTTTTTTATTTAAAAAAAGGTATGGGAATTAAAACTTGTAAACTTGATCAGCGAGTTGACTAGCTCCACGAGGTTTATCATAACCTAACTCGATCAAATTCTAAGAAATAATACTTCGTATTAGAATTTGTACATATACACACACACACAAACACAAATCTTACCTCAGTCATAGCCTTCACCATAGGTAAAGGACCACAAAGCAACATCTTGATATCCTTGGCAGGAGCAGGACAATGCTCCTTGATCATATCAGCAGTAACAAACCCGGATCCTTGAGTCCAACCAACAGGAGGAGTATTTAAGACATGATAAACGGAAATGTTATCATGCTTTTCAGCAAGCTCATCCAATTCCTCACGAAGTAAAATATCTTCCTCACTTACATTACCAAAAATAAGGCTCACCTTTGTCTTGTCAGCAGGGTTCTTGCAGATAGCATGAATAATCTACTTTGGATTAGTAATTTACTCCCTTCTCCCGTACAAAAAAAAAAAAAAAAAAAAAAAAAACTTACTTGGAGCATAGGTGTAATACCAGTACCACCAGCAATCATACCAATGGCTCTACACATATTAGGTGTATAGTTGAAGTTACCCTTGGGTCCTCTAACAGCCATTTCATCACCAACCTTGAGTTCACTGAATCTCTTGGAGATATTACCTTGAGGGTAAGACTATACCCACATACACATATTAACATTCTCGAAAATAACTGAATAAATGTTTTTTTTTACCTTGATAAGCAAATCGAAATGACCAAGATCATCATCAGAGGTAGTAGGTGTATAACTACGAGAGATTTGTTTACCATTGATCTCGGCCATAACAGAGACATGTTGACCAATAGGAAGGCCTAAACAAGCATCCTTACGAGGTAAGGCAAAACGATAACTACACAACAACACCGTTTAGTTTTTTAACAATGAAAAAAAAAAGTTATACTTTACATTGCTGTATTATGAGAAATGACAATCTTTTCCGACAATTTAAAGTTCTTGAACACCTTGGCATCTAATACCTCACCTTTTTTTTTAAAAAAAAAATATATATATACTTGTCAATAAAAAAAAAAGTTTTTTTTTGACGTGATGGTAACAAAACTTACTCTTTTTGTTTACAAAGAAATAGGCAGTTCCTGCTGCGAGAACAACAGGCACCAAGTAGGGTAAAATGCTTTGAATGGAGTCCATGATGCTAAGCCGAAAAACTAAGAGATAAAGAAGAAAGAAAAAAAGAAAACAAAAAAAAAGGAACCCAACATCAGAGGTTAATTGGGGTCAAGAAAAATCCAACGAATCAAAATACACGTGAATATTTTTGCTTGTGCACAGGACTTTTTTTACTTGATGCACCTCTCTCTTAAGTAGTAACCCGAATACTTTGCCGTTCAAAGTTATGCTTACAAAGAAAAAAACTTAAATTCATGCAAGTTTAAAAAACACTTGTATCTCTTTTTTAGGGGGGTTTCATTTAAATTAGCATAACTTGTCAGATCTTTTATGCAAGATGATCTATTATAGATGAGAAAACATTTTCGTTGCTGCTACATAGCTGACAACACCACTTGCAGCAGGACTTTTATTAAAAATCTACTTAGAATCTCCAACGACCAGCCTTCAACATTGGTTTAACTCTTAGGAACCAGTACCCAACACCGTACATTGCACCACCAATATGTCCCGCACTATCAATAATACCATTCTGTAATTCAGAAATAAAAATGTATATTAGCACTTAGTATATGTATATCATACTGTATAGTTACACTTAATGTAGATGCTTTGTAGATATCATAGGAAGCAAATAAACCAACCACTGCAATGGCAGGCATAGGTATAACAAAGAAAACCAAGAAAGTAGCTCTAGGAACTAAATAATAAAACACAAGATTAACACTGTATCCCCCATTTCATTGTTCTATTTGAAATACATTACAGGCACAAGCATAAAATGTTGTTATACCAGTAACAGAACCTTATTAATTAAAAAAAGAAATAATTATTAAATACAAAAAAGGGCACATAAATTAATTTAATATACCAGATGCTCCTAAAGATCCAAGGAAATTTTTGTCGTTACTGATAGGTTTTCCGTACCCTTTTTCCAATTTAGGTTTAATATATTTTCTATACGCGATAGCAGCTAAAGAAGCAGTGACACCTGCACCTGCATAAAGTAAAAGAAAACGCGACGCTCCTACCGCTTCCATCACACCTTGTCCCATAGTGAAAAGCACCAGCATATTCACACCAAGATGATCAAGCGATTTATGCGAAAACGCACTGGTTAGCAAAGTATGCACTCTTCCCTGTTCCAAACTGGCTGGTGAAGACATGAAATTCTTCACCATAAATGCAAGCCAACTGTCGTCGCCAAACGTCTTGTAGGTGTTGATAGAGTACTGCCATAATAAATAGACACTGACGTTGGTACCGATAATTGTCCACAGCACTTTTCTGGGATCCATGGTGTTTAGCTTTTTGCTCATTTGGTTAAAGGGATTCCGTTGCTCTTTCAAGGCTTTGGTTAAAGTTGTTGTTTCTTTGTGGTAATGTGGTCTAATATACGTTCGTACGCTTGTAAAGTATTGACTATTTTTACATAGTAAGTTTGTTCTGGTAAACTTGGATACACTTCCTAAAGAAAGTAGTCTATTCATTCCTTTTATTGCACTTGACATTTCCTGCTTACAAAAAAAAAAGAAGAGAGAGAGAGGGGTGGTTAGGATATTCTTTGTTCTTGTCCTGAAAAGGTTATAAAAGTCCAGTCACATTGTGGGCGTTTATAACTCGCTTTTTTTTCTTTTTTTTTTTTTTTCCTCTTTCCTTTTTTTTTAAACAAGTGCTTTTTTTCTATTACTACACGCTTAAAAAATGGATACCAGTACAGACTCGGACAATAAAGCATGTCTACTTGTATCTACTTTGATTAAAGTAACGGAACAGTTTCTACAGAGTGCCAACGGTTTTAAAAGGGATATGGGTTCTGACGCGCACCAACAACAACTGCGGTCAGTGATGGAACATTATGATAGATTGAACATAGTGATGAAAGTCCTAAAAATAGCCTATCCTTTACAGATAAATACCCCAAATGAGAATAATGTAGTCAATACTGCCATGAAGAATGTTACCACTACTGCATCAAATACATTATCAAAAATGAACGAAATTCCTGTCAAAACAAAACCTAATCATGCTGCTGCTGTTGTTACTAGTAGACCAGTACTTGCTGACCCTAGGTCTCCTCCTCATCCTCATCCTCATCCTCATCCACCACCTCCACCTCCTCCATCATTGCATACTAAACCTAAACATACAACAGCACATACTGAATCTACTAGGCCACCAGCACTAGCACCTACTAAACCACTGGACAAAGAAAATACTTCACAAATCAAAAAACCCGAAAGTGGTGGTCAAGTTAGTAAACCAAAAGAATCGACAACAAAAGCAAATAATATATCGTCTAGTGTGTTTTTAGATCAATTTGAAAAGACAGCCCATGAATTTGCAGCGCAGCATAATATTGCGATGGAACAAATATGGGAATCGTTACTGGTCCATGCTTTACCAAAGGATAAACTTGCATGGGCCGAAAAGACGATCCTGGATAAGAATTTGGATTGGAAGACAGCACGAGGACGCTATTTAAGTGCTTACCCTGATGCTGTTCCATCTAAAAAAGCAGCAGCATCAGTTCAAGAAAAAAAAGAATTTGGTATGCCAGCTCTGGTAAAGACGAGTGCATTGGCAGACTCTACACAACCTTCTAGTGTACCAACGACTACCAATGCATCAAATGCACAGACCAGGGAAAGACAATCAAGATACGCAGAGTATTTGTTATCGATCGAAATGAAAGAATACGATTCGATTACAGATTTTAACGCAAAATTTTATCGTTATGCGTCTATTGCCTGCATGAATTTATCCGACGTCTCGTTATCTAGACGTTATATCTCATCCTTACTTCCTAAATATCGTTTACCCGTTGAACGCGTTATCCAACAAAATCTTCCTCAACATCTTAAAGATACCATGCTTTTAGCTAGTGGTATGATCATTCCACTCGAAAAAGCTCGCAAATCAAACGGTGAAGCTTGTTGGAACCATCCTCCACTTATGAAACGTAATAACCTACAAGAAGATACGAGATCGCAAAAGAGATTTTGCGCATAAAAAAAAAATGATTTTTTTTTTTTCGCGGTTAATAAAAAAAAATTATTTTTTCTTTTTTTGGGTGTGAAAAAGCCACCTAAAAATCAACAAAAATTATCCTTCTTTCTTTTTTTTCTTTTTTTTATAAGCATATAAAACAATGGCTAAAGTAACAAAGGTAACAGAAAGACATTTTTGCATTTAGACACCTTGTATTGATGCGATATAAAATTACTTAGAAAGAAAAGAAACAACCAGTAGTTAAAAAGTCAGTTCACAAGAGACGTGTCAAAGGAACTTCTGAAGTAGATAATCCTAAATATGCCAACTTGGTAATTATGCATGCTCACATCGAAACTTTTTCACTTCCTAAACTCATTCGATTTACTTTTTATATTACGTGTGTAGGATTTCATGTTGACGCTAGTTGAATCAGCTGCTTCAAAAGAAGATGCCAAGGTCGAGAAAAAGTTGGCAAGAAAAGCACATGTTGCCAAAATTATCGAGGAAAAGGATTTAAAAAAGGATATGAAGGCCGAGGAAAAGAGAGAGAAACTGGTAAAACAAGAGCAAAAAGTAGATTAGTAGATTAGATCTAAACTATTTTTAAAACAATAGGAAAAAGTAAAGCAAGCTTATTTGGAAGCACAAAAGAAGAAGAAATCAGAAGCTAGAAAGGCAAAGGCAAAAGCACGGGCCGAAGCAGCTCGCGAAAAGGCTCAACCTTCTGTAAAGTATTCTACACCCTTTTTAATTTTACTCGAAAATACTCATCTTTTTTTTAAAAAACTTAGGCACCCAAGAAGAAGGTTAGATTCTCATAGAAATAAAATTGTCCTTAATAAAAAAAAAAGTAATTATAAACACGTTATATATATTTATTTTTTTGCAAAAAAAAGGTATTATTTAACTTCTTGGAACAATCTTGATTTATTTATATTAACCTTTTATTGCCAAAAGGGAAATTGTAGCACCCACTTGTCATGCCATTTTCTTTGTACGACATAATTTATCGATCTTATGCTTCAAGCTTTTTTTTTTATAACCCGCGGAACTTGTTTACCAAATCAATACAAAAAAGCAAAAAAAAACTTAAACTTTTAATAAAAAAAGACATGTAATGCCTTGTCTTATAAAGCAAGAAAAAGAAAACCGAAAGCGCCGTTTTAATACAATCATGCTAAATGAGGTAAAGTCAGTCGAGAGTTACGTATGTGACATGTAATTCGACCATCATATTTATAAAAGGGAAACAAGTCTAAAATACCCGATATACAAAAAAAAAAAAAAAAAAAAATGTTTTTTATGTGTGTGTATGAAAGTTTATTATTTTACAAGTTTATGCATTTTATACTGAAAGAGAGATAATGATAGGGGGAATTTTTTACAAGCTAGCAGAATTAGACTTCTTGACTCTTCTTTTACGAAGTGTACCATTTGCAACTTTTTCCTGACGAGTGACACGTCTCGACCGCATCTCCGCATGTCGATTACGATACGAGTCTACCGCACGTTGAATAAGCCCACGTCTACCACACAACTGCTCTTGATTAAACCAACAAAGCTCCCACCCTAATTTATTGCAGCTAGTTTCATACTCCCAGCGGTTTCCGTCGTATTCCTCGCGTGTCACATTGGCTCGTGGATAGATGGCGTTCTGTGCTTGGAAATCAGACGAGATGTCTCCCAAGTTGACGTTTTCAACGTCTGTACGAACCGTGTACTCTTTCACAAGTCGGTCACGAGAGTAGAGGAACGTAATGTGCTCAATACCGTCAATGATACGTGCTACAGGTTCATGAGCTGTAAGCGAGACAACAGATGCCACAGACGGGTGAGACGAAGCTCGGTGACGGTAGGCACGAGCAGGTGCTTTGTGTGATTCCACAGCAGATTTACGACGATTCTTTTGTGCTGCTTTTGTAGCTTGTGGATGGTGATAAAATTGTTGTTGCTGCGGCATATAATAAGAAACTGTTGGTGGTGGTGGCGTAGATACACTACTTGTAGGCGAATTACTTCCGGACGCAGAAATCGATGAAGGCGGAGTGACTTCACGTTGTTGTGGTTGAAATGTATGACAAAAATCGTTTGCAAAAATACTTGTATTTACGGGAGTGAACGTCTGTTGCTGATAAGGCATGGCCCATTCTTCTTTGATGGTAGAGGGAACATTGACAGTAGTGTTCCACGGTGCAAACAAACTTTCAAAGGCTATATCGATTGGTTGCTGTGGCCACATGCTTGCTGCATTGTCAACAAGATTGTACATGTTAATATCCGTGGGCAAGGCGTTCATTAAGTCCTGTGGGGGCTGTGATTGATTAATGTACTGAGACCAAGCGAGTAAAGCCGCATTGTTATCGTCGTCAAATGTCTCTTGCTTGATTGCAAAGTCTGAAGTAGTAGAACCAAAATCACCTTGTTCGGAACAACTTCCTGTGTTGATGTATGAATTGTCCATTATTATTATTTTTAATCAAGCAGGGAATAAATGAAAAAAGAGAAAGAAGGGATGTTTAATAAAAAGAAGCAAGAGAAAAAAAGATGTCAAAAAAAAAAAAAAAAAGTAGTCTTATATGAACAGTCCATGCGTTCATAAAAAAAATGGTGAGACGGAAATGAGCCTGAAACCTTAGTGGCGATTTAAAAAAAAAGTAGAACATTTTACAGACTTTTCTTTGCTTGATTGGTTTAAATAGTATAAAGCATGTTTCTTTTTCTTTTCAAAGAATAAGAATAGAGTGCGATAAAATCCATATAAACTACTGTTGGCTATAAATATATGTAACATGTGGGTTGAACTAGCATACAAATCGATTCTTTTTTTTCTGTAAAACTATCGGATGGTCCAGATTAATCCCGTCAACTCCGATTTATATTGTCATGACTGGTAATGATAACATTTATACCTTTTCAATTTTTTAAAAAAAAAAGTGATTAAAAAGAAGTGCTACATAAAAAAGATTTATACGCTTTACCTGATTAAAACATTAATGCAGTTTCATATATTCTCTTTTGAAAAAAAAAAAAAAAAAAAAAAAAACTTTTGTGTAAAAGACAAATCCAATGATATGAACGTTTATCCGGAATCTGTTATCTAACTTACTAAAGAAAATAAGATTTACTTGATAACCACCAATGCATTAACATGTTTATATTTCGAGGCAATAAAAAAAGAAGAAGATTCCAGATTATCAGGTTTTTTTTTTAAAAAAAGAGTAAATAAGGTTACACCTGAATGGACAGTTTCGTATAAAAGAATTAAACCTGCTTATCATTATTAATTGAAAGATTAAATAGAGGCAAATTGTAGGAAATTCAAAATATGTTGAGTTCATTTGTATTTTTTAAAAACAATTTTCGATTTAAACGTTCTGCATATATTTTATAAGTAGCCATTTGGGGTGCCTTATATCGAATTTGTCAACATTTAACATGTATAAAAAAATAGTTCAAGAACCCATCGAGATTTTTTCTGTTTCAATCTAAGGTTAATAGACGAAATCTTGATATCAAAAAACTTCTCCCTCGATATAGTATTATCTGGCTACAGAAAAGGTTTTTTTTATTATTTTACGATTCAGCACTGTGAGAATAGCTCAAAAAAAAAGTTTTCAGTAGAGGGTCGCGAAACGTATAGGAGACGTTGACTTGTGGAAAGAAAGGCCGCTACTGACATAAGAAAAAGTACGTATCAAAATTTCTGAATTCTGTAAATAAAGAACGCTGTACTACATTGAATAGTACAAGCAACCCTATAAAAAAGTAAGTCTGTAGCATTTGTAATTTATCATTGATGAATTCTTTTCTTAAACAATTTTTTTTTTATAGATGCATGTGTATTATTACAATTACGTAGTTTTTTGCCGATCGAAACACGGTACACGTATAAAAATATATTTACAGAACTGTTAATAGAAGTGTGAAAAAAAGACTGGTTTATTAAAAATATACAAAAATAACTGGGCATAAAAGGAAAGTAAAAAAACAAAAAGATTAATTTTATAAATTAAAGTCTCGGTGCTTCTTTACAATGGCATAATTAACTTTCTTAATACTGTCAGAAAGACCATTGTTTACTAAAGCATGTAGCTTAGTTCCCGATGTCTCATGGTCAAGTGTTGCCAAAGAGGTTCTATCCGTGATTTTTTCCATTTGTAATCGACCTATTGATTATATTTAGTTAACTGCCGCTCGTTGTCTTTTGCTAGTTTTATCGTAGCGGCAGTTTGTAAAATAAATTCAACAAATCGATTACATTTTCGGATGTACAATGATTTAACAAAGCTACGTGCGATAATTGTGGCTTTGTACTGATAGGAACGGCGTTTGTACAGCTTCGAGTCCCAGAATCGAAAAATTTTCTGAAAAAAACCCTGCATTTGTCTTCTTGTAATCAATCAGATATCTTCGTTGAGTTTTCAATAGAACATGCTTTTCGTTGATATAGCAAGTAGAGACATCGCCGGAAAAGGTAAACGGAAATGACGATCCGAGGAAAGGCTGTATGTTACTATTACCGTAAGTTCCGAAAAGACCTCCAGTTACCAGTATTTGATGTTTCCCGTTTTGAACTATTACTTCATTCCAGGTAGTTTTAAATCTGGTTTTATTTTTCTGTTCAATATTAAAAAACGCGAGATTTTTGTTGGGAACAGGGTATGTGCAGTCATCTAAGGTATGTCTGGATTAGAATGAAATAAAAAGGAAATCCGTGGCATTTTTTTTGGGGGGGGGGGTATAGGTGCCTTTATCATAAAGACTTTTTTTTTCTTTCTTTTATATCCGTACAAAAGGATACGGTTTTTTCTTAAAGCAACCTTTGGACATAAGCTAGCACAGGGCCATGAGATTCGCCAAATTTGCTTTTTTTGTCAGCTCTAAAACAATGCAGAATAATAAATGAGTATACGATATATGCTCTTTTAAAAAGCATACGTGTAAAAAGTATCTACTGGTGTGCATTGTAAATGAAAAAGAGGAACAAAGGTGATTTATCTATTCTAAAAAAAAGATAAATGAATACGCGTTGGGCTGATAAAATAGTCACTTTTACTCATGTGATCTATTTCATCATTTTTACGTACTTTGTCTACACTTGTTTACACTTTGTCTTCACTTGTTTACACTTTGTCTTCACTTGTTTCGCGCAAGGAAGTTAAAAAAAAATGCTGTGACATTTTTGCCAGCCGCACGCTTAATTGTTAGTTTTTAAAAGCCGTTCATCTTTTTTTTTTTCGAATGATTTAATCTTCTTTAAACTAGGCGATGGATGTATGATATCAACTGGCCTTTTCGGTTGATACTTAATCATCGCGTCCAAACTTTCTCTTTCCAAAAGAACTTTGGCGGCGACGGAACGAGTGCTACTGTTGCTGTCGACTATTCCCAAACCGAAACTTTTGCAATCATTTTCAAGAACTAGTTTACCAAGAAGTAGAAAGTCACGGAGTGGTAGGCTAACATAAATGCTATCAGCTTTCTTAGCTATTATTTTGGCCAGCGCGTTCAGTGTATTTTCTGACAGTGTTCCTTTATAATCAAGTTCTAAAGTGTTCAATATGGTAAATGACGTGATGATTTTATAAAATAATGTTTTTGTCAATGGTGTTTCTCCAAATTTACCTTTAAATTTAAGCAAGTTGTCATAGGAAGAAAGGAAACAGATTTCTTGTCTAGATTTTCAATAATCGAGCTTGAGCTTGTCAGTGTTTCTCCAACCATTATTGCAGAATAAAAAGCGTAATCTTTTTTTGAAATACACGCGAGCTGACAACGAAAGCACCAGTTCAAATAGTCATTAATATTTACGATAGTCATACTACCAGATGAAGTACTGTTGTTTCTTTTAATACTAGCATGAATTGATTCAACTCTGTTCGAGCTTGTATTTCTCCTTGAAGTCTGTATTTCCATCTTGTACTTTTACAGAATTATTTAAATCATGTCGCAGAAGTTTTCTGCGAGTCATTAGAAGTCTTTGTTCTTTGAGGAAACATATCTTTTCTTTTTTTCAGAAAATTCCAGAAATCATCTGCATCAGTTGTAGAAAGATAGGAAGTGGTTTTAATTGAGATTTTGGGTATGCATTCTATTTACAGTGGTGGAAGCAGTATCTAATTAAAGATGATTTATTGTTAGCGGATTTATTGTTAGAAGATTTATTTTACAGCATTACTTTCGTTGAGCGCGCATTCATGACAGTAGTTTTATAATTTAAAGGATCTATTTTAGATGTTAAAAACGTGAGCTACGCGGAAATACGAGTAAAAGAAAAAAAAATACCGAACTCCTTTAATAATTCGAATGAAGCCTTAAATACCTCGTCAATTTTTATTGACTCTGCTGCAAGTACACGCTCAGCGCTTTTGTTTTCTTTATACAATAACAAACGGATAGGCTTCAAAGGAATTGTCTTGCATAATAGCACTTCTTTCTATGATATGCTCCACCCGACTGTAATACCGCACATATATTGCGATCCTCTTTCAAAGGTACGTGAAAAATTTATACGCCACGCTTTCTTTTCTAAAAAAAAAGCAAAGCAATAAAAAAAATTAAGATATAAGATCGTTTAAAATATGAACATATATATAAAACACTTAATGGTATGCGTAGTTAATAAAAAATGAAAAAGAGAAAGAAAGCGATTAACTATTCCAATAGAATAAATAGTAGGTTGAGGGTCATTTTCATTGTTCATGACCAAAATGTTGTAAAATCCATTTTGTGTAGGAGTTCTTGTGTAGACGGCCTTGTGCAAGAAGAGATACAAGCTTGGACTTTTTGAGTTTAGGAATTGGTCTTGAGAATGAAAGAAAAGAAAAGAGAAAAACGACTTTTTATAACAAAAAAGAATGATAAACAAATATTCATGTCATACTTACGCATCATTTTTCTAAATATCGTCTCTCATGAAGTCTTGAATGTTCTATTTCATATGTAGTATGTATCTTCTTTTTAGAACTGATTATATTCCGATAAACTGTTATAAAAAAAACATCATCGTTTTACGAAAGATTCGAATCACCTATTACGACATAATTTCTGTGTACACTGGAGTAGGGTGTCGTACTTTTTAAAAAGCAAGTACTATACGTGTTTCTCTTATTTGGTCTGGAACCGACTAATTTTTTTTTTTTTAGAAAGGATCATCGTACTGCTATTCAAAATAATGGTGGGTTCAAGAGTTTGGCAGAGGTAAGATATCCCAACGTAATATGGTAAAAAAGAAAGTCAATTCAATCAATGGATTTATTCTAGGGTAAACAAGTAGCGTATCATAAAATAGTTATTGGGTTTCTAGCTGCCTTTAATACTTCCAAAAAAATTTTTTTTTGTGCGGTGTAGAGTGCAATTGTCAAAATACATGTGTGAACGGCTAAAGGATAATAAAAAAAAATAGATTACACAAAAAGTAGGTTGACTTTGGTGTAACCAGTTATTTTGTGCTTCCCCACAAGATTAATTACCCTTTTTTGGAATAGCCTAAATAAGCAGGTTCAGTCAGTCTATTTTTAGTGATTAAATTATTACTTTTTGGACAGGAAGTTTATTTTTTGTCAATTATATAAAATACGTAACGAGCCGATGACATTATAAATCACCAATGCAAATATTTATCAAGAGCGTAATATTTCTGCAATATAGACTAGCTATCTACGTTATGCTAATTAGAGAAACATAACTTTTTTTGCAAAGAATAATTACACCAGGCCTTTATATATACATATATGTTTAAATTTTCAATACGAAAACAAGTTACAGTTTAATATTAACTTATTAGCTCATTCTTCGAGCTGATCACTTATGTTTATACTTTTAAAAAATAGCTAATATAACACACTTATTAAATTTATAAGATACAGATCTCATTTTATTGATTTGTTGCACACATTAATTTGGTACTCTTAATAATAAACAGAGATTGAGATATTAAAAACCCTTTTTGATACCAGTAGAAAATGTATCATATATGGCGCAATAGTTATATCATCACAAGTTTCTTCTACCAAACTTCACTACATAACAAGTTGATTGTGCCCGAGATCTTTTAAGAAAAAAAAAAGAACGCGCTTAATCTTTTGAACAATTAAAAAAAACTTACGTAATACACAAAATGGGTCGATAGTAAAAGAGAGAGGAAAAAAGAAGGAAAGATATTTTATATTTTTCTATTTTCTTATTATCATTTTACCCCTTATAATTAAAACAGGAGTTTTCTTTTAATACCTGTAAAAAATAATCCGTGACAACGATTTATACCATATTAAGTATCACTGCTATTATTTAGAGTATTACTGCAATGCTTAAATTAAGGTTTTTTTTTAAAAAAGAAAGATCGTAAAACGAAAATCGCGATATATGTCATTGAAAAAGAAAAACTATCCATTTTAAAGACGTGTTAAAAGGAAAGAAAAGGAAAGAAAAGCAGTTTTATTAACCTAATTACATTGATCTGCATGCAACTTTCTACGAAGTAGAAAGTTTTACAAAAAAGCTAACGAAACTAATGCATGCACTCGTGGGCAGCTAGTATTATTATTTTTTAAAAAAAATTATAGCGTACCTGTTTATGAAAAACGATATTTCGGATGATGTCTCGGATGACTAGACATATACTATCTTAAAAATACATTTTCTGCAATCTGATATAGACCGAAGTCTACTATATTAGTAACTGTATTATGCCCATAATTGGTGAATAAACAGAATTATTTGAGTATGAAAAAAAAAAAAAAAAAAATCGCTGTCTGTTATATACTAGCGCTTTATAACCCAATTTATAAAAATAAACCGAGTCTTTTTATAACAGAAATTATGTCAGATGTAGTAGGTAAATTTGGTCTATTGTGGTTGTTTAAAAAAAGAAAAAAAATGATGTGTAATATCATTACGAGAGTACTAAAAAAAAGTTTTTTTTTCCCATTCAGGACAGATTTAGTAACAGTCCATTAGGGGCGATACAATTGCTACATGTGTTTCTAACGATATCAAAGTATTTAATTTACTATGCATATACATATAATTTGCTCCTTGAGTAAGTTATTTTAAATGGTGTAATGGTCATGGTATTTAAAAGTACAATAGTATCGAAATTATTTTTTGTTAACTTTTTGCCGGGTAGCGGTTCTACAAGTAACAAAATCGTAAAAAAAAAAAAACCGACGACCTTCTGTTAAACAAGAAAACAAGTATATTTTTTAACATATGTCACGTCTATTTTTTTTTATCAAAAAAGAAAGTAAATAATTTATACATTTATATCAATTAATATCTCTTGTATTTGCCTTTTACCTCATTATCCTCGTTCTTATCACTTAATATAGACAGATTATCGATATAAGGTAAGACTGATTATGGGTAAAAAAAAACTTGAAGTGGTACAAAGTAAATTGTACGAAAATGGAGAATAAAAACAGAAATCCCGCTTAAAAAAGATGTTTAAAAAAAAAAAAAAAAAAAAAGTAATATAGAAATACCATATAAAAGGGTTCAATCCAATAGTCTAATTCTTTCCCTTTTCTCTTCCATATATCTTTCTTAAAAAAAAACAACCTCCCCCTTTCCATTCATTTCTCTCCTTTTTTTTTGCAGTCCCTCGATAAAGAGTAAAATGTATATCAAAATCTCTACTGTTGCAGTCACTGTACTTCAAATTGCCGGCTTTGTCCAAGCCGCTACCACCGACAAAACTGCTTTCGTTATTGGCGATTACTGGAAGAGTTTTAACTCCAAGGTAGATCCAAACAACATTGTCCTTGGCGATATTCCTCAAGTCACCTCCGATAACCCTGCCACCCAATGTAAATACTACACACCTCCTTCTAACTTCAACTATAACACCAAGGAGTGGCCCAACCTTTGGGAAACTGCCACCTCCAACGGTATGACCAAGACAGCCGAGTTCAAGAAGGTATACAATGCTATTGACTGGACCAAGGCTCCCAAGATTGCTGTTCGTAAGAGTGATGCTAATGGTGCTCTTATCATGACCGGTTACGACCAAAGTAACGATCCCGATTGTTGGTGGTCTGCCTCTACTTGTACTAAGCCCAAATTAGAGGGTGTCTATGAGGATATCTATACTTGTCCTGAACCCGAGACTTGGGGTCTTACCTACGATGATGGTCCCAACTGTTCTCACAACGCCTTCTATGACTACCTCGAGGAACAAAAGCTCAAGGCCTCCATGTTCTATATTGGTTCCAACGTTGTTAACTGGCCATACGGTGCTCAACGTGGTCAAAAGAATGGTCACCATATTGCTGATCACACCTGGTCTCATCAATTGATGACCACTCTTACCAACACTGAAGTGTTGGCTGAGCTTTATTACACTCAAAAGGCTATCAAGATGGTGACCGGTGTCACCCCCAAGCACTGGCGTCCTGCTTTCGGAGATGTTGATGATCGTGTTAGATGGATTGCCACTCAACTTGATTTAACTACTATTCTCTGGGACCTTGATACTGATGATTGGGCTGCTGAAACCAGTGCTGCTGAAGCTACTGTTAAGAAGACTTATGATGATTTTGTTGCTATGGGTGCTAACGGTACTTTCAAGAACAGTGGACAAATTACTTTAACTCACGAAATTAACAACACCACCATGTCTCTTGCTATTGAATTCCTCCCCAAGATCCGTGCTGCTTACAAGAACGTTATTGATGTTGCCACCTGTATGAACATTACTCACCCTTACCAAGAAGACAGTGTTACTTTCGCCCCCTTCGGCGCTGATGACAACGCAAAGACTTCTGCCGTTGCCTCTAGTGCTGCTCCTAGTGCTTCTGCTAAGGTCTCTGATAAGGCTTCTTCTTCTGCTGTTGATTCTAACGCTGCCTCTTCTGTTACTCAACTTGCTAACAACAACGCTGCTGAAGGTGCTGGTGTTCAGCTTAGTCCCAACTACGCTGTATTGGCTGTCTTTGCCTTTGCCGCTTACGTTCTCTAAGTAGCTTTTATTTCCTCTTTTATTTATATGTACACCAAACATTTTTTCCCTTTTTATCATGTAATAAAATATTCACATACACTTTAAAGTATGTTTTGTAATCTCTATATACATCCCTTTCCCGAAATAGATTGATCAAATTCCGATTCAGATTTCACACTCACAGAAATAAGATTGCTTGGTAAACTTCTGATAAGATATATCGTCTTATTTTATAATATAAAAATGTTATGAAACACGCGCATGAAAAAAAAAACACATTTAAAACCAAAAAAAAGTAGCATTTTTATTATCTTTGTTTTTTACTGCTGACAGTAGGCACTGAAGAGGATGCCTTTTATTTTCTCTTTCTACAGAGCTTCTGTGGTGATATGTAGGGGGAGTAAGGTTGTCATCTTTATCGGAATACGAAACGTCTGGTTCATAGTTGTCGTGTTCAGTCATATACTTCTTAAGAACATCATATCCATTATCAAGATAATTCAGCGTTTTAAATATATTTTTAAGGAAACGAGGAGTATCTTTTCGGTATGTGGCTTGACAGGTTGGTATATCGAATTTTAAGACGTCGACAAAACAGAAGATACCTATTCATTATTGGCATGGTAAGAGCATATAAGTAAATCGTATTCATGTACAATTGAATTCCATATAAGCTAATACCAGTAGCATCCGAAACAACAAGTTTTTTTTTTTCGTAAAATACATTTAAAGACGAATTTCAAGCTCTTTGCTATCTTTAATCCGTCTTTTAGAAAATGACCATAATTTTCTTTTTGATAGGACTTGGTACCTCCAACAATAAGAATGCCAGGTCAAATTATCTAGAAGCTATAATGGTATCAATAGATGAACTTAGTATCATATTATATCAAATGTTATTTACCAGATTTCTTACTTCTTTAAAAGCTGCTATCTTCAACCTATCTTTTAGAAAATGGTCGTAGTTTTCTTTGTTTATCGGACCTGACACCTCCAACAGTAAGAATTCCAGGTCTAATTATCTAGAAGCTATAATGGTATCAATAGATGAACTTAGTATCATATTATATCATATGTTATTTACCAGATTTCCTACTGCTTTAAAAGCGGATAACTTTAGTCCGTCTTTTTATTTTTTTTGTAGGACCCGACAACTCCCTAATGTATTAAATTATTAATATTGCCATCAGTTAGTAAGAACTTTAGATTCTTACTTCATCTTCTTGACGCAATCTAACATCCAATTTTGATCGTAATAGTTCATCAACTACACCATCCGCGTGACTATTGATTAGGCTCTATTAAGAAAATAAGTAATTTTGATTAAGTCCTACTTTCAAGCGGTATGCACTTACTTTTCTAATTTCTTTCGATAAATTCTCCCAGTCTACAATGTTGTAATCGAGTATGAAATGCTGATCAAATTGGCTTATAATACCGCCCCAAAACTTCTTTAACTGAAGAGAATCTAGACGTGGAATTGCTTCATACAAAATTTTTGTTATGGCAGATTCATTTTCTTGGATGAAAAATGATAATTTGATTTTTTTGGAGCTTGATTGCTTGTTAATGAACTTGCAAGCAGTCGAAAGAATTTTGCTAAAGTAATTTATAATAAAGCATACTTGTTTTCTTCAGTCAAATCTTCTTTGCTGCGGGGTCTTTGTATTTTAATCAACTTGACACATACTTCAATTTGTAAAACAAGTCTTTCTTGGTAAGTCTTTGAGCGCACCTTGCTCTCATTTGTATTCTAATGAACACACCTGTTTCAGTATCAGAAACACTCCATATTCAAAATATTTTTTGTCGGTGCTCTTTCTTGGCTGCTTTTTCTTTTTCTTTCAACTTTGATTTATTTACGCCCGATAAAACTTCTTTCGTAAATTCATAAGCTTCGTCTTGCGAAAAGAGGGCACCGCTGGTTTCTTTGGCCTTGCTTCGGATACAGTCTTTCCATTGACGGAAACTGTCACCAAGAACAACCATCGAACTATTTTCTTCGATTTTGGTTACAAAATCTAGTATACCATAATATACAAAATCTTGTTCACGAATGCTTGTTTTTTTTTTCTTTTGCGGTTTAACATATTTCGCAGCGTAAGAAGGTTTACACCAAAAGGGATCTCATTACAATTGTTTGAGTTAAAAAGCATCAATCTAATATATTAAATTATTAATATTGCCATCAGTTGATAAAAATTTAAGGTACTTGCCTCTGCAGGACGCGATTTATATTTTTTTTTCGGCTGATGTGAAGTAAGCAGGAGAAATATCCTCCTATACCAAGAGGTTACAGGAGGATCCATCTGAAAGTCTCAGAGATTTCGTCAATTCTGTAAAACCATTTCTCTGGTCCTGCTTTGAATCAGAATATTCCACGATACCCCTCTGGACTCTGGTTTTATGACGACGCGCCATCCAACTTCGATATCAGTAGTTTATCAAGTACGTCGTCTGCACGACTGTTGAGTACGTTCTACTAAGAGAATAAGAAAGTTTTCCAAAGTACCGGCTTCAATCTTTTGAAAAAAAAAGATACTTTACCTCTACCAGAGCCCATATTTTTATCTTGCTATAGAAGCTCTGGAGTGGGTGCTATTTTCACCCTTTCAGTACACTCGCTTTTGTTTCAGACCAGCGTTCAGCAATAATGTTTGGAGGAAATCATGATACACGGTCGATTCAGAAGAATGTGACGCGTTTGAGTCTTTATGCACGACAGTTGCTTCAGTTCTATATATGTTTGCATCGACACGACCATATAATATAAAAATGACAAAGTGGAATAACGAAGTGGAATAACGAACGAAAGATTTTTTTTTTTTTTGATAAAAGAGGAGTCATCTGATAAATTATGTCATAATTTGTTTCATGTAAACTCGTATTTGTACACCCAATAGAAAAAACTCGTTTTTACTGTCCCAACCTGCACAAAATAAATGCCAAGCATGCCCTCAAAGTATTAACCTTTTTGTACTACATTAATTTTTTTCGTCAGTTTTCCATCTACTTTCTTTTTTGATGTACGTATTTAAAAAATATACATGTATAAAAAAAAACCAGAGATACGGTTTCAATAAAAAAAAAAGTGATACGAATAAATAATGAGTCGTTTTTTTTTTTACTTTTGTACTTCCGTGATAAAGGGTGGTTTCACCTACTTATCAATATCTGCTGCTACTTGCTTGTTTCTTCCTTTATACTTGGCTTCGAAACCAGTTAATTTATTCAAAACAATGTTAGTACAAGTTTTATATAATGTTTTTGTCGATATATAACGTACCTTGACAAAGCCAAGAGCCTCAAAAATGACCAGGATGTTCATTAACTCGAACTCTTTACTTACCAAGGAGAAAGTCTTGATCATAACTGGCATATAAACGCCATCTGCCCTTAAGTTCATTTCAAAAAGAGAACTAGCAAACCCTAATACGAAAAATAGATATTGAGTAAGTGGGTATACTATCTAGCTATAATATATGTATGGTTGAACTGGTATTCACCCGCCAAAAGCTACAGTATTTTTGATCCCAAAAGCTAGTTGTCGGTTGTACGAGGATTCGATTGTCTTAAGCGGCTTAGTGAAATCATCCTCGGGTAGGAACTTGCTTTCTTGTTTGGGTCGCTTTACTTCGACATAGAAAGCGTATACCTCTTTTTTTCTATCCGCCAAGCATAAAGTCTAGCGTAATAAGCTTGGTGATGTAGAGACAAAACTTACTACGCGCATAGTCGAAGCTAGTGAAAGTGTACCCGTTGAACATCTTGGAGGATTTATTCAACATACAGTTAATCAATTTGATAACTGTCTCAATAAGGTTTCTATGTAACTTCGACGTAATCATAATAGCTAAACTTCAAAATAGTTAAGAGTCCGATCAACGTTTTCCAGTTGATGGTGGAGACGTACTGTACGCATCTAATGCGGCAAAATTAGACATTAAAGGCGTAACCCTACGGAATTTCATTTCATTTCTATGTATCAAAACTGGATATAAGCAAAAGAAAAAAAAAAAAGAAGGATATGCAAAAAAGAAAATTAGAGAGTAGGGTAAAGTACGTTTATTTTAAAGTAGTACTTGTATATCTATGACATATAGATGTCTATATACGTTTATTCAGTTTATATTTCCCATCATCGCCCATCATCTTCCGTTTTATAACTGCGATTGCAAATACTATCCAACCGATATGCGCGCGTGTTGGATTTATGCCTAGCACTGGACGAAAATTAAGCTTACTCACAGTCACGCGTATACACACACTTTCATGTTTTTCCTAGTTCCTTTCTTGCCCCTCCCTCTTCTTTTTCCACATAAAAAAAAAAGAGAGAAAAAAAGAAGAACTTGTACACTGTATAAAAATATTTCTTTTATATATACAAATATATTTATATAGTCATTATTACTTTTGAATCGAAAAAAAAAGAAGTTGTAAAGCAATAATAATAAAAGTACTTGTTATTTTCCCATGAAGGTAAAGAAAGAAAGAAACAACAACAACAACAAATAAGCTTGTGCGTAAAGAGAAATAAAAAATTACTTACAGATAGTCCGTTTTTTTTTAAAAAAATAGTTTGGCAAACAGATCCAAAGCCAGCAATTTACAGAATGGAGTCCTTATTACTTGGATTATAAAGGCTTAAAGAAGTTTATTAGTTCCTTATTGAATGCACCAGCCGATAGTTTAAAAGCGTTAGGTTTACCACCCATCAATGTCGAAGACGACCGTGCTAAATTACTTCAATCTCAAAAGGCAGCTTTTTTCTTTAAACTCGAACGCGAACTTGAAAAGGTAAAAAGTCCCCCCTTTTTTTTATTTTATTATATACTAATATATATATGCGCGTAGATCAATTCCTTTTATCTTCAAAAGGAAAACGAACTTAAAGTTCGGTTAAGGACATTGATAGATAAAAAGAAGGTGCTTCAATCTGATACCCGTCGACTTAAACACGCTTCTACTTTATTTAAAGCAATTCAAGAGGCTTTTGTTCAATTTGAACAAGAACTAACGAAGATCCAAGTAAATATACACACACACACACACACACACGCACACACTTTACATGTGAAATTAAATGGTTTATTCACTATTATAGAAATACGTAGAATTAAACAATGAAGGGTTCAGAAAGATTTTAAAGAAATGGGATAAACGATCCAAATCATCGACAAAAGAACTTTACCTTTCACGTCAAATTGATATTCAACCTTGCTTTAACACGCAAGTATTATGTGAATTATCAGATCTTGCTTCAGCCAATCGTATCGAGTTATCCAATATCCAAGACGGTATTCCCATCAGTCCCATTTCATCTACTGTAATTGATGAAACAACAAGCAACTTTGGCGATGAAATCGATGATATTGAATTAGAATTGATGAAATCTGTTTCTACCGGACAAACTTCTTTGGTTCGAGAAATATTAGATCGTATCGCTCAAAACCCTGCTGCAGAAGATAAAGCAAGATTAACGCGAGTCTTTTGGCATGCTTGTTCTGAAGCTTCAAAAGAGATTACCGACATGTTGATTGAAACCAAACTTGTTAATTTTGAATACGTTGATGATATTATCGAAAGATCTTGTTTACATGTTGCTGCTATGAATGGGAGACAGTATTTATTAGAAACTTGCACTGAACATGGTGCCAATGTTGAAGGAACTGATGCTTACGGAAGAACCGCTTTACATTATGCAACTATGAACGGGTTTAGTGATTGTGTTTCATTCTTATTAACTCGTCAAACTGATATTGAATGTCGTGACCATGATGGATTTAGTCCTCTTATTTATGCTATTATGAATGGACATACGCCTTGTGTTGATATCTTAATTAAAGCAAAGGCTAATATCGAACCAAGACACGAGGGTGATCATATCCCTTTGTCTTTAGCTTGTCATTTCGGTCATACTGATATTGCTTTAATGTTATATAATCAAGGTGCCAAAAACTTACCAAATGCCGAATCACTATATCCTTTACATTTAGCTGCCCGTCAAGGTCATGCTCAATTATGTCGTGAACTCTCTCAAAATGCGGCTGATATCGATACACCTGATAAATATAATACCTGGACACCATTATTCTGGGCAGCAAATGACGGCCATGTAGAATGTGTACGTATCTTAATTAATGCAGGTTGTAAGGTAAACGCCAAAGATGAAAATGGTAAGACAGCTCTTTACTATGCTGCTTGGGAAGGACATATGGACTGTGTACAGTTATTACTGGATGCAGGTTGCGAAGTAGAACCTATTCTTGACATTCAATCTCCACCTTGTACCAAACCCGAAGATGAAAATGAACTAGATATTATTCCTTCGCTTTCATTACCGCCACCTATTATTCCTTTCCGTATTTATGGTCATAACTACCTTGATCGTAAATATCAAATTCAAATCAGTTTACGCCAACCACCTATTCGTCTCTATGATAATGCTCAAATATCTTCTTTGCGATTGATTATTTCTTCTAAACCAGATTCGGGTATGATCCCACACAGTGTCATCTTACCTCTTGTAGATGACCGTGATGTCTTTAACTTTCAAGTAGACAAATTAGACGATTTCTTATTAGAGTTTGATATATTGGCTACATTTGGTTCTAAAGTATTGGGACGTGGTGTTGCCTTACCTCAATCCTTCTCTTTAGCTGATTTCAAAATCCATGAAGGACATCGTACAATTCCTCTTTTAGATGGACATTTAAAGGTAATTGGTGAATTATCTTATGATTATTCTGTCATCAATCCTTTCCGCGGTGTACAACTTGAAATTGGTGGTAGAATTGAAACTTACTGGAAATCTACAAATACTGTCTTACCTTCTGCTACTAACTCTCCTCGTGGCGATAACGAATCTACACCTACAATAGCACCTGTCAACACTTCTAATGCAGCTTCAAGTACGGGAACCGTAGTAGCTGCATCATCTTCTATTTCTTCCAACGTACCTTCATTTATTACTGCCTCTTCCTTATCTGGTGATTACGTGCATGTTGTTATTCAATTGACCAAAGATTTGGTGCCTGTTGTATTCGCTAATTGGATGGTACCTTATGAAGGTTTGGATTTGGCTGTATCTGATTTAACTTTGGATCAATTCACACGTATTGGTGCCAGCATACTTCAGCATAATCAATCTAGTACTTTTACTAATACGGATGATGTTTGCTCTATTACAGGCAATAGTTTAATTATCCAAAAATTGAATAACTATCAGTCTTTCTTATCGCTGGAACAAGTTTTAGAGGTAAAAAAAATATACGTTAATTCAAACAAACGCATTTATTCATTATTTCTTTAAAAAAAAATAGAAACTTCCATTAACTATGGGACTTCATCTAGAATTGAAATACCCTTCACCAAGTGATCAAAGTTTATACACTTTTACTAATATCGCAGGACGAAATACATTTGTTGATACAATTCTTCAGTGCATTTATGATCATGTACGTTCCTTATCACCTGATACCGCAAGTCGTAGTCTATTCTTTTCTTCTTATAACCCGGCTATATGCATGGTAGTGAACTGGAAACAACCTAATTATGCTGTCTTTTTTGGTACATATTGCGGGTTCAATGTGCACCGAGGAGCAAAACGTAAGAGTCCAGATGATGAAGAAACAATTGTATATAAGAATGGTGATGTACGATGCTCATCCTTGAAAGAAGCTGTCAAATTCTCAAAGCAAAATAATCTGTTGGGTGTCATTTGTGGAGCACAAACACTGGTAAAGTATTTTTTCTATTTTAAACAATTTGAATATTTTATACTCATGAATCAACTTGTATTAGGTTCAAGTTCCTTCTTTGATCAAGACAGCCAAGGAAAGTGGATTGATTCTTGTAACAGCAGGCAAAGTCAATTCTGACGTCAGATACCGTAATATCCAGGAACGCCATGGTGTAGATGCCATGATGATCAACCAAGTAGTTCATTTTAATATGTCCATGGCTGGTGCTGGATTTTAATAATAATATACGCTTTAATTAAATAAAAAATGTTGAAAGTATATCTTTTAACTAAAAGCTAGTAAGACTAATTTGTTTTTTGTATGTCTGCTCTATCGTCAATGTGCGTTTTTAAAAAAGGCAGATAAGAATGATATTCTATATTCAAACAGCAGTGGAGTCAAAATGACCAGGAATGCAAATATAGCCGGGTGGGTCGGACAAGAGGTAGCACATGTATATATCCTGGCTCGATAGAGATATTCAATATAAATGGTGCCACATAAAACAGCATCTAGAACTTCACATTTGTAAGAGGAGAAAAGTACCCCCGACATTTCTCGGTACCTTTTGGTACCAATAAAAAAGTAATAAAAGTAAGTATTTAGCTCAAGTTAACTATTGTTGCTGTCAATTATTTGATAGGTTAAAAAAGCACAACGTGCCTTCCAGTCTATGTCCAAGTGGATGCTGTAACACAACAAAATGTAATGTTCTTCCGGGCGATTAAAAAATAGACCTTTTATAATCTCCGGTCCGGACTTTTTTTATTATTGCAACAACACACACTTCATGGTTTATCAATATGTAAAAGAAGAAAAATAGTGAATCTTCCTCTCTCTCTATATTTCTGCATAATGCCTAAGGGTAAAGTATAACGAGGAACTTACTATCGTGAAAAGGGGGATTGGTTTTATTATAATTTATAGATGGATGACATACAATGGATGGATGAATCAGAAATAACGGGAAAACCCTTTTTCTTTTTTTATTTCTTTTTTTTTTTGTGATATTTTTCAACTTTTTGTTTTACAATAAGTTAAAAGTATTATCGTTAGAAAGAGCAAAAGAAATAATGAATATAAAAGGGTTGTTTGACTGACTTTGCTGGTCATGAACTTGAAATCTTTGTTACATGTCGTCCATTGAAAGAGAGAAAAGAAGAGGGGGGGGGGGAGGGAAAATACTACATAAAAAAGAGTTTATTGTTAACATGCTTTTCTAGTTAGCGTTTCCGGAACTAAGTACCGTATGACTCTTGGTTTACCTGTTGGTGCCGTCATGAATTGTGCCGATAACTCTGGTGCCAAGAATTTGTACGTCATTGCTGTCCGTAACATTAAGGGTCGTTTGAACAGACTTCCCGCTGCTGGTTGTGGTGACATGGTTGTCGCTACTGTCAAGAAGGGTAAGCCCGAATTGAGAAAGAAGGTTATGGCTGCTGTTGTCATCCGTCAACGTAAGGCTTGGCGTCGTAGAGACGGTGTCTTCCTTTACTTCGAGGATAACGCTGGTGTCATTGTCAACCCTAAGGGTGAAATGAAGGGTAAGAGATTTAACTTTTTTTAAATGAGAATAACTTCTACTCAGTAACTAACATCATAATTAAATAATAGGTTCCGCTATTACTGGTCCCGTTGCTAAGGAATGTGCCGATCTCTGGCCTCGTATTGCCTCTGCTTCCGGTACCGTCGTTTAAGTACATTTTACTTCCCGTATTGAACTACATGAATAAAAATCACTTTGCTGCTTTTTTTTTCTAGCATTTTACATATAAATACAATTAAAAGTTTTGTTTGCATTAAAAAAAGAAAATATATGTATATATTTGTAACGTTTATTTAATATGGACGATAGTTTTGTTGATTTCTTGATTGAGAAGAAGCATGAATAGCACCTCCTCCACGATCTTTTCTATCGTGGCGAGTATTTTGACGAGTATTATCTTCATAGGATTGTTGTTGTTGTTGTTGACGCATATAATTATTATTATTGTAAGGTCGATTGGCTTGGTAATAAGCTGCAGCGTTGTAAGGCATTCCTCCTCCTCCTCCTCCTCCTCCTCCTCCTCCTCCACCATTTCCTCCTCCTCCATACATGTTACCATACATAAAATTGTTTGGGTTCATCATACCAAGTTGTGGAGCATATCTATTATTGGGCATATATCCAGTAGGAGGTCGAAAATTGGGGTTCAATACAGGAGCTACCATACGATTTTGCTTGTTCTTTGGTGTAGCCCTTTTAACTTCAATCTAAAAAAAACAAGCATTAAAACTAGTATACGCATTAAGATATATGATATATTGCTTACAGTTTTATCCTTAATTGCCAGGTTAGAATTCTTTAAAGCTGCCTCTACTCCATTACTACTATCAAATGTAACAAAACCAAAACCACGTGGTCTACCCGTATCACGTTCCATCATAAGAGTAGCATCAATGACAGTACCAAATTGAGTAAAAAACTCTCTAAATTCTTCTTCGTTTACCTCTGGAGAAATACCGCCTACAAAAATCTTTTCAGTTTTATCTTGTTCGTCTCTTGGAACAGCTCGCTTTGGGTCAATCTAAACAAAGTCCATAAATTAGTTAAATTATATACATGCATATTTAATTAGTAACTTACTCTTTTTCCATCCAAATGGTGATCTGCTTGATTGACGACTTTATCAATATCAGAATTCTCTTTCATTGTCAAGAAACCAAAACCGCGCGAACGTTGTGTTGTAGGGTCGCGCATAACAGTACAATCCAGTACTTCACCAAACTGAGAAAAGTATTGTCGTAATGATTCTTTTTTTTATTATTATAATTATTATTAAATAAACTACTATTAAACCCAATTCTATCTCTTTTCTCTCCAATATATAAATATAATGTACTATATGTATGCTTACCATCGGTTGTTTCCCAATTAAGACCTCCAACAAACATCTTTCTATAATTCCCCCCAATTGATTATTTTTTTTTGTATTTGATTTTTTTTTAATGAATTTATGTATTAACAAATGAGAAATAATTTACAAAAGAATAGCTTATAAACGTAATACTACTATCTATTGATTGCTAATTAAAAAAGAAAAAGAAAAAAAAGACTTACCCTTCATCTTGATTTACAGTGGTTTTGTTGTCTTCATTATCATTGTTCGTATCATGCTTATTTACTTCATTATTAGTTTGTGGTTTATAATGTTGAGGAGACATGTTCTGTCTCATTTGATGTTGAATCATTTGTTGCATTTGGTAAGGATTCATAGCCATCTGTTGTTGTAAATTGCGTTGATAAGCTGCCATATACTGTTGATACATATTTTGTTGTTGCTGTTGTTGTAGCTGATAGTTCCAGTTCATATTATTTGGCGAAGGTTGTGGTTTGGAAGAAGTATCAGTAGGCTGCTCTGATGGCTGTTCAGTTGGTTGATCCTCTTCTTTTTCTTCTTCCTTTATTTCCTCCTCTTTCACATCCACAACTGGGTCCTCTCCATACAAATCTTCATCGTTATATGAATCTTCTTGTCCTCTTCCATTGTATACATTGTACAAATCATCATCAAAATCGTCAGACATTATTTCACTAAAAAAAAAATGAAAGAATGAAAAAAAGGAATAAAAGATTAAATTGCAAACCCCCTCCCCATTTTTAAACAAACCCTTGATACACACCTGTGATTCCTTACGGATAATTATATATCCTATAATAGATTGCACTTTTTTACTTTTTTTATTTTATTGATAAGAATGACTGACACTATCTTAGATATGTTAACACAGACTCTTCGGTTTTTAGGAGAGATGGCTTTATGTCTTGTCTCTTTAATAAATCGAAATAGAAACTAGCTTGCTTGTTAGCATCGATCAAATATGTAATTTTTCAGCTGTATCTTCTTGCTTAATCTTTAGTGTCATCATATGACGAGCAGAATTCAAGTGTTTTTTATAATTAGATGGACTTGAGTAAGTTCTATTACATGAGGCACAATGCTTATCCGTTTCGCTATAATTTTTCCCTGTTTGTGTAGATATATAGATGCCGTGCATTGCATACGAATGACCTTTATACGATGCTCTACTGCTGTATACTTTATCGCAGGCTGTGCAATGGTTGCCTGCTTCGTCAATAACTGGTATTTTATTACGATTGACATACTTTAAGAATGTTTCAGCTGGGGAAAATTTTATATGGTGATGTCTAGACATATGTTTTTGGTAGCATGTCCGTGATTGAATTGATCTATCGCAGACATTGCAATGTTTGTTTAAAAGGTCCGCAACAGGCGTTACATTGCTAATTTTAGTATGTCTACTGGGTAAAACAGGCATAATTAAACGGTGAACATTAATCAAATGTTGTTTGTACACTGTTCAAGGAGAATATGTTCTATCACACGAAATACAGTAGTTATTTGGACTGTTAACGTCTGGACCATCAACTTTTGGCAAATATTTCTCTGGTTCAACACTGTGTATTTTATCCATATGAGTTTGATATAAAGGTTTCAACAAAAAGGCTTTTTGGCAATCAGCACAATACCTCTCAAACCTGAGGTCATCCTTACTAGGGTTCGTACAATCTATTCCTTGATAAAGTTCGGGCATTTGATCAATATGAGTAGAAGCCAGATAATGTAAATAAGTTCTTCTATCAGCAAGAGTTTTATCGCATGAAGAACAATGGTTGTTTTGGCCGTTAACGTTTGGTATCAAATCAGGACGAACGCGTGTATCTATATTATGTATGTTTCGCAAATGAGCAGTAAAATCACACTTGTTTTTATATTTTCGATCGCGTATTTTACAATAAAGACCTTCCCGATCAAAATTGCTCTGTTCCGAATAAATGTCCAGTAAAGCCATTTCGTGAAGTCGAACCACATGCTTCATATAGATACTCTTGCTGCCATATGTTTTGTTACAGACATCACAATGCAGATTTACAAGATCTATTACCGGCTTCATAAGTTTTGGTTTGCGTGGTTTACTGGAAAATCTAGAAAGCTGCATGTGATGGGTTTTAACCATGTGTCTATTGTAACCTTTTCGCGACTTGTAAGTATGATCGCATGAGATACAGTAATTCTTTGGGTCTTTGAAATTAGGTGTTATTAATGGATTTGGTATTGAGTTTGATAAGTGGAATATGAATATTATTTCGAGTGGCCATATGTCGACGATACTTCAAGTCGCCTGAGTAGCTCCTATTGCATATATTACAGCGAAAGGTTTTGAGGTCAATAGTGGGCGTGTCTTTAGTTTTATGGGAGTGAAGTTCGTGATCAAGGTAATACTTTCTTGTCGTAAAAGTGATATTACATATACTACAGTGTCTGTTTCTGATACCTGTCGATAACACTATTATATATATACATAGTGAGTATAAGGTCGTATGAAATATTCTCTCTCTGTATATATATGTATATATACATATATAAACTCCCTGTTCGACATTTACTACTTTCATACTTGCTTACTTCTAAAGAAGGCGATTCAATTTTCACAGAAGAATCTAAAGCGCATTTCAAATATTCTTTGCTGTCTTCAGTTTCTTGCTTAATATTAGCTCTAGCTGTTGGTCTTCCCGTGCTCAAATCACGCGTAGACGCGTTACTTTTGACTTTTGTGTCTGGTTTCTGTTTCATTTTGTTGAATGAAGGGGAAAAAAGGAGAATGTTTTCATACTATCGAAAGTCTTTTTGTTACACTAGATTCTGTCACATGAAACACATTAAGGGGGGAGAGAGATAAGACGTAAAGAACCTGCCTACAAAAACCTTAAATATGTAATATTACATGGTTTTGAAGGTGACGGATAATTTAGCTTTATTTTTCAGGTGCAACTTTAGAGTTTATACTCTGGAGACAAAACAAAAAATCGTATGTGGTATTGGCATAGTAGCTAAATGAATCCATCATTTACCGTTTGATAAACTTCCATTGGCTTTCTTTAGGATGATTTAAAACGATAATATGCTTATCGAAGCTATTTTCCAGAGTGTCCGGTATGATGTTGTATAAGAATTATCTGTAAAATACTTACATTCATTCTAATGTCAACTTAGTTTATGAATACACATTTCATGTCATAGTATTAAAAACTAGTTGACGTTCACTCTGTAAGTTTATGTCTTAGTATTAAAAAAAAACAAACTGATGTAAAAAAAAAAAAAAAAGACAACTAAAACTTTTAAAATAACAGGGCAAAAACATTTTTATTTATTGTTTAAACAGTAAAAAGAAACTTCTTTTAGTTCCCAAAATAACTATTTAGTTATGGTGATTAACAGGATCAACCACTAGAAGGTAGAAGTTTATCTGATCCCAAAAAATAAGACACCTAAAAAGATGCCGTCGACTCACTTGCTCCATTTTTTTTCATACTTGTACCATAGCAGTGTTGCCATATCCTGTATCAAAATATAAATTATATTATTGATGTCTCTGTAAGGTACATAAAGGGATAAAAGCGGATAACTATACTGTATAAATATGAAAAGAGTAAGAAAAAAGGAAACTAGTTATGTCTAATTTATACTACTTTCCTTTTTACATGATCTGTTTACTCTGCTAAAAATAATTTTATAGCTAACTATCTTTATAGCTTTAGAGTACCAGCTCTAATTGAGGGTGTCCGAAGTATGGAAGAAATTCACCCTTATATTGAACATACCCTTATAGAACAAGCTCTTATATCGAACAGTGAATAATCACTTCCAAAAAAAAAAAACTCACTGAGATCCCCGAGTTTAAATAATCGCTCACATAAGAAATCACTGCTAAAATTAGCAGTTATAATAAATATTGCTTTTAATTTTTTAAAGAAACAGAAAATGCGCTTTGGACCCAAGTTGCTTAGTTCAAAATAGTTAGTTTTACTATATCTTTGATAAAAAAAAATTAAAAACTTCCTTTTTTGTTTTTTTTTTAGATTTTCATTTTTATGGGTCAACCCCTTTTGTGATTTTGTGGTTATTTTATAATTACTCCAGATCCAATTTTTCTATCTTTGTAAAAAAAACATGCATGGAATTAAACTCGTTTAGACGCTTCTAATCCATTTTAAATCATACTTCTAATGCAAAAACTGAAGGAGTAATTACTGTTTTAGACGTTTTTTTTTTTTTTTTTTGGATAAAAAATACACTTTTTTAGTGTAACATCGTGTAACCATTTTCAGAGCTTCGCGACTACATAAAATATAGTTTTTTATTACCGTGTTTAAAAATAGTATCGAATTTAGATATTTAAAAACTATATATTGAATGTTTATAAATAAAAGTGCTACATCCAAAATTGAACGCGAAAACGCGCTTTAAAGAATTCGCTATTTTAAGGACCGCTTAACTCAAATTTTAGCGGAAAAAAAACGTCTAAAACAATGATTACTTGGTCAGTATTTTTTGTACAAATATAAATTTAGATGGATTATATACGCCTAAAAAAGCGCTTTATTGTCATTGCTTTTTTTTTACAAATAAAGGCAAAGTAGATATCGCTTAATTTTAAAATCACCACAAAAACACAAAAGGGGTTGACCCACCAAAATGGTCAAAAATGACCAAAATGACCGACCAAAAAAAAAGTAGAAAAAATCAAAAAAAAATATGAAATAACTAGCAGTTTTTTATAGTTGATATTAGATACAGCATTTTAAGGAGTATTTTTTACTAAGTAACGTGAAAAAAATAATCATTTCCTGACGTTTAATTACACAAAGAAAACACTCCATTTCGATCATCGAAAAATGACCTTTTTTAGGAGTTACTTCTAAACCTTCGCTTAAAAACACGCGTTTTTAAGAGAATAATGGGAAAGCAATAATGGATTATAAAATTTGAGACAGTTCTCAAACCTTTCCGAGTTATTGTATAAAACAATATGCTGTGTATCGTTTTCTGAAAGAGCTCAAACATTAAAATTATATTAAATTCTATTAAAATTTTACTGCTCTCAAATAAAAAAGTACAGAGCTACTTATTAGAATACCGCTTAGCAATGCATTTAAAAACTGCTAGATATGATATATAGAACTAAAATATATCTTTGAGTTCACTTTATTTGGCTTAAACCTAAATAAAAAAAAAAAAAAAAAACCTTGAAAGGAAAATGATGGAATATAGAATACGTTACATGAATTCATCGTACACATTTCGCTTGTTTTCAAATATTTTAAAAACTTGTATGGTTTAAGACTACCTTTTGTCACATTTTGAAACCGTTTAATAATTTATTGACACTGGCTCTTATACTTGATTGTATGTAGTAGATAAAGAAATACCAAAAAATTCGGGAGTACTTTATGCCATGCTAGACTAGTTACGGACTGCTATTTATCATCTAATCGTAGGAAACAATATATTGATTGTAGTTTGACATATTGTTCGTTTTTTTGCTAAAAGCAATTGTCTATAAAGACTCTGAAAATCAAAAACTTTTTTCTTTCAGTTCTAGTTTTATTTTATTTGTTGCTAAAAAAAATGCATGCCTCTACACTTTTCTTGGTAGCACTCGCTAGTATCATGGTCACTTTTTCCTCAGCAAAGCCTTTACATGGATATCCACCTGATGACTTTTCTAAAATTCCATTTGTTGGCTATATTGGTAGTACAGCAGTTCCGCCCGTCGCTGAACTCAAAGAACAGGTCCCTAATGTACAAATGTTGAAGAAATGAAGACTTCTAATGTGGTACATGCTCTCTGAGCCATGCTTTATTTTCCTTTGATAGTTAATAATAAAATATGTATTGGATTTATATTTTAATTTTCTTTGTAAAGATTTATCTCATGATACTCTCCCTATCAGTTTGATTGGTATTTCTTTGTTTACGAGTAACACCTATTGATAATACACTTTTAAAGACTGGAGGCTTTCATACAATATCTTCATAAATTAAATAAACATGTCTCGAAATTAGTTGAAGACTTCTATTCGGATTACATTGTGGGACGAGTAAAAAAAAAGGTTATTAAACTTTTTCCTGTACTTGCTGCGGGGAGATCTGATGATGGGAAAGGCGGTACTTTTTTTTTAAGATTATGATACACAATTATTAAATAATTACGTTTTCTTTTAATGTGAGTGTTGCAACGGAAAAATTTATTTATATAGGATCTATTCTATTCTAGCAATGTACTTTGTGATATCGTACATGAGAGCATACCAAGGCTGTGAATATCGATTATAATATTTAAAATCAAATGAAGTAGTATCGATAAAATTCTTGTGAATCGATCCAATAGGCGAAGATCCTGCTGATAACTGATCAATTTGTATATGGTTAATCCTGCGAATGTCTTCTAGGCAAGCTCTTAGAGTTAATCGTGATTCCTTTACTATATGTTGGTCATGAGCCATAAGTAATAATAGTAACGCTTCAACTGAACAAAATAATAAATCAGTTGCCGAAGTTTTGTAAAAACCTAATTTTATATAGCTTTAATAAAAAATATTTCGTATGAAAAAAAAAAAAAAAAAAGACTTACAACTTTTAGTTCCTTCTATTTTTGATAACTGTCGCATAGCGTGAATTAATAACCTACATCCGTCAAGTGTGTTTTCAAGAGATCTTTGTTGAACACGAGCGCACAACTGATCGTAACCTTTACTGGAAGCAACAGGCCGTAATAAATATGAAAAAGTACCAATAATAAACGTTTGAAAACGAATAAACAAAAGCAATCGAATTCGATCTGTTGTTTTATTGACTGCTTCAATACATTTTTGAATATCTTTAAAATCATCACATAAGCGAAATTCGTTTGGGATTGTCGAAACTGATGAATTTATAACGTCTTCAAATTGAACAATGGATTCAAATAATAACGCGTATTCTTTTCCTGTTTGAGCTTTATGAATAGTTAACTTTTTTTTTTTTCATGGTTAGTCTTCCTTTTTTTTTTTGAAGAGTATATGTAAAATTTACCATAAACTGCTGTATATACGAGGGACTAAAAAGGCTCCCAAACCAGTTTTGAATTCTAATAACTCTTTTTGTTTCTTCAGGTTCATCGTCCACAGCGACCCATTTAAGGTTAACATACGAAAGATCAACCATTGGACGATCAAATAAGCCGCTTAACAGACCTCGTAAAGACATTGTTATGGTTATATGCCGCGAAAATAATGCATACTCCACTTGATGTTTATAGGATGGAGTTTGCGGGGGGTCTTTAAATTTGTTTACTAAATCCAAACAAATCTGGGATGCTATCGCAACCAATTCATCACCTTCCTTGTGTTTAAAATTTGCGCTCATATAGCTGCCCAACATATTAATACTCATTACATTTTCAAATCTCTTTTCAGGCACATCAAATTGATCTAATATCATATCATAAGCTTTTTCAAAAAAGTAATCGGCCATTGTTTTTCTGTCGTGCGGAGTAAAGTGAATATGATTACATAGAAATCCACAAACTCGATTGCAAATACACAAAGTCATCAAGTCATCTAAAGGATTTTCCAATAGTAAATATCTTTCCATAAATGTTTTTTGGTGAACCATTGGCGAAATTAAATTATAACAAGTGAAATAGGTCGAGACTAAATGATCTATCATATCTGGCTGCAATAATAAATAACCTGGTAGGTGATTTGAGTCTTGTAATTTGAGTTTTTGATTAGCATATTTAGCTAGCATTTTGTTTAAAAATGGTGTTAATCCATCAAAGGATTTTGATGAAAAATGCATTGATAGTTCGGTTCCAGACGAACTGCTTGCACTGCTGTAACAACTGATGGGTGATAAGTACGGTATGTCGTTTGACTGAATAAATAATAAATCGCTTATGTTCTTTATTCCAGTTTCGATTTGGAAGGTACCGTTCTTTATTTGAAGTTGCCAGCTATGTTCCAAGTTGGTAATCATCTTTTCACGCATAACACGATTATGACTTTGAATGACTCGACAACTTTGAGTTTTTAACTGGGTTTCTAGTTGATAGATAGTTTGTTCCATATCGAAAATTTGTTGCTGTAATTTTTTTCCTTTAATTAAATCGAGATCTGAATAGAATTTGTTGTCTTTTGGCTGTTGTAAACATTCTCGGCCAAGCCTATCACATCGAGCGCATTTATTAGAAGATGTAGGTATACACCTACGACGTTGTAAACGGCATTCTAAATAAACATGGCGATATTAATTAGATATATATATATATACATATTTATAGTATATGAAAAAAAAAAAAAAAAAAAAAAAAAAAAAAAAAGAGACAAACCAGCACAAGGTATTTTTCGAGTACCAATCATAAGAAAAAGAAAAGAAGTAAAGAAAAGGAGGATCGTAATTATTATGAAAAAGTTTTTAAAGAGTTACCGTAGCACTTAATTCTAAGCCCTTTCCCATTTACTCTAATTTAGGGATGATTATCAAATAATGGTGATTGCATTAACTTAAATCATTGGCGGTCAGAATATAAAGTTAAATTTGATGTGATACGGTATAAGCTCTTCGCCTATCTATTTTCAGATATTGGTTAGACCCGTTATTTTCGACATTCTCATCTGCTTCTCGTTGCATATTGTTTTTTTTTTCGTATCAAAGGTAGAAAAGTGTCATGTAAACCCAGTTATAAAACGGAAAGGGTATTTTTTAATCCCAAAAAAAAAGAATAGTTAGTCTGTATGATCAATGCTAGTTACACCGAGTATAAACGAATAATACTGGTAAATAAGACGTTTATTATAGGTATAGTATGGGGTAAATACAGTAAACGAATTTTTGTGTGTGCCAAAAAGAATGTATGCGCTTTTTCTCATTCTTGTTTCTGGATGTATGATTATCCGTAGATTAAAAATACAACTTCCTTTGATTCAATAAAACCTGTCCCTTTTTTTTTTCACCCTCTTTATAAATATGCAAGAACTCAATAGACCCCAATGCATTGAAGACTTGTCAAGGTAACAATTATATTGCCGTAACGACAAACTTTTTAACTCATGTATTTAAGCTATTTTACTTTAGCAAGATTCAAGAATTAAAACAAGCACGCCTGAATCTAATTCAACCTAAAAAAGCTCATCCCAACCAATTACTTGATCTTAAAGTAAAATACGATTCAAACTTTTTATCTTATCGTATTCTTTATTCTAACAAAGGACTTTTTTTTTCTTCAAAAAAAACAGAAACAATTCAATACCAATCTTCGTGAAAACTTTATTAACCATTATGCTAAATCGAAATTTTTACAATGCATATTACAAGACCCACCTGTATTAATTACGGACAATATTTTACACGAGATTGGTAAAACTACATGAAGATATCTTTACTTTTTATATCGCGTTAACAAAGTAGTATAATAGACCAAACAAACCAAAACAAACAAAATACAATGGAGATATGTACCACTCAAATTGATAAACTCAAAACTGAAATCTACGGAAGAGAACGACAAATTACAGAAGGTTTGATTACAATAACAGTATGTAAATGGTACAAAGATTTAACGAATATATTAGACAGCAAAAAGCGTGTTCGCGTGGAACAAGTATTAAAGGAAATCTCGGCACAAGTAATTTTTTTTACAAATTGAAAGATCACAAATGCATTTTTTTTATTAAGATTTTTTTGTTAGGAAGCCGAAGTAAAAAGAATCAAATCGGAACTATCTGGACAAGGACAGACAATAGAAGAATGTAAAGATACTTTAGCACAACAAGTCATTGATGTGGAAATGATCTCTAAAATAGTAGATCAAAGACAAGAACAAGTCGAAGATTATATATGGAAAAATCATAAAACTCAAAAGAGTAAAGAAGGATTAAAAAAGAAGGTAGATGAAAAGACGAACAAGGCAGAAGTGATTAAAAAGTTAAATACAGACAGAGATGAAAGCACAGAAAAGGAGTACTATATGTATAAACATGCAATTGATACTATAAAAAAGCTGGTGGGTATTGAATCTATTGAACAAGAATCACATTCATTACTTCATATTACATGTAAGAATGCTGTAATTCATGTTCATATTGATTTACTTAAAAATAAGATTTCCGATGCATATGTAAGTAATTTATATATATAAATAAATAAATAATTCACTAATCATATAAAATATATATATATAGGTTACAGGAACACAAGTAAGAGTTTCTGATATAGTCAAAATCGTAAAGGGGATACACGTAAATGATGGTTTAAGTAGATTGATTCTGGAAATAATGGCTAGATTAAAATAAATAACCTATTAGTTAACAGCATCCACCTGATGTTTCTTCAGAAAGAGCACTTTGGTTGTGACTTAATCTTATACCAGATGTCTATAATACGATAATGACGTTACTTTTTTAGTATCCTTTTTATACATATTTTTTTTTACCTACTTCATTTGGTGAAAATACACCAGAGTTAATCTTTTCATAAACATCCTCAGCTGTTTTATGAAATACATCCTCCACATTTTCTGCAGATTTAGCCGAAGTTTCAATGAAAAGCGGAATATCGTTATCTCGAGCAAACTTTTCTCCTTCCTCATAAGTTACTTGTCTTGCTTTACTTTCCAAATCACATTTATTTCCAACAAGTACAATTGTTGTATGAGGATTCGCATGCTTTCGAACGTCTTTTTTTTTAAAAGCGTTTAGTTGTCTATTTATAAACTTGCGTTGTTTTGTTTATTACCTGCCAACCATGTTGATACATGCTCAAAAGTTTCTCTCCTAGAAATATCATAAACTATCTCTTTTGTTTAAATAATAAAAATAAATAATAATCATGTTTTTCTTCTTTACCTAACAATGCTCCCGCTGCTCCTCTATAATAACTTTGAGTAATGCTTCGAAAGCTTTCTTGTCCAGCCTAAATAATATCATAAATAAACAAAAAACAAAAAAGGGGACTTTGCTTCAACTTACTGTATCCCAGATTTGTAACTTGATTTGCTTTCCATCATTCATGGTGATAAAACGAGAACCAAACTCGACACTATTTTTTATAAAAGAGTTCATTACTACTGTTTATGCATTTCAACTTTTTTTTTTTTTTTTTTTCTCCCTCTTTTTACCCAATTGTTAATTCACGTCCTGCATAGAATCTTTTGTCTGTGAATTGAAGTAACAAACAAGACTATGTTATAGTGTTAGAATATTTTTTATTATATTTTTTGCTGATCATGAACTACCTTTCCTACACCTAAAAATTATGGTATTAGTTTACAAAAAAAGAAAGAGGTATAGACGTTTTAAACTAACCGGAATCTCCGACTATAATATACTATAAATAAAAAGAAGAATGTTAATTAAACAACTTTGCTTTGTAATATATTCGTTTACTTTAATAATGTAATTGTATGAAGAAGACATTTTGTATACAACAACAACAACAAAAAGGAAAAAAAAAAAAAAAAAAGAAAAAAAAATTTAAAATGGAAATAAAAATGACGATCCACGTGAGTTGCTCATAGGAGACATGCATCATTTTTTTTACCAAGGCCTTACTAAGAAATAATATGTTGATTACAGCGCTTGGATTTAAGCTGTATTCCGTTTCACCTGATACCCTCTCTGTCAGTTTTGTTTGACACACTTTTTTATTTTATTTTTAGTATAATTTTCTCGGACGAGCGGTTAGCGGGGAGCCGTTATCATGGAATCGGCGTTCTTCCAGATGGTTTAAAACTGAGCGAGCGAATGTCCGTAAATTAGTTGACTTATTATCAGCTTGTATAAACTAAATCATTTCTACCTGTCAGCACCCTATACAAAATAAAATCTTGTGCCATTTTCTCGTCTTTGACAAGTTATTTACTAAACCTCTTACGCTGTAAATCTTTTTTTTTTCTCTGTGATTGCTTCACACTATCGTACAACTTGATCCCATCAAACCCTTCATTTAAAGTTTGACTTGAACTGCTATTTATCTTTAAAAAAAAAAGTGTTTCATCTCTTTTTTTTTACAAGTGCTACGGCATCTTTGTTTTGTTTTCTAAACAAAAAAATACGGGCACAGTATCATAAAAAGGGCAAATCATTGTTAGATGAGTTACATAAGATGTTGCCGCCAACTTTTCTTATCGGTATCATTATGGAAAACCATGTTTCTTTTTTTTATTTTAAAAACCAATAGCTTCCGGGTTAGCGGTATTTCCTTTTAAAATTAGGAAGCGGCCCTAGCGAAATCAGCCCAGACTACTGTATTTTTGCTTAGGACGAAAAGCAAAACATTAAAATGGTTACACCAACTTTTTTTGTTGTTGTTGTTACCTGAGGCAGTTGATACTGGAAGACAAACAAAAAGAAAGTAAACGGAAAATCAAGATCATCTAATTACGTGATCTTCGTATTGTATTATATTCCCTGCTTTTCTTAGCTAGACTCACTTTTCAAAAAGTGATTTTTTTTCTTTCGTTATCCTCTAACAGACTACTAAGGTTAAATATTATGGATACCGCTGTAAAACGTTTTAAAATGGCAAGTTTAAAAGTTATGTAAATCTACAGGATAGGCACGCGATAACTGAACTTGAAACACTAGTAGTCAGAAAAGCGTAAGTAATAAGTAAATCGAAATTTGAAATTTTTATACCAACTATATATACTTGCATAAATCTATAATTCGTTTGATGGTTAGTTAATACGTATTAACGCTTAGTTTCTGATTTTAGCCAAATTCATTAAAAATTGGAATATCGATGTAAATATATCGAAACAAACGCTTCGACTAGTGCTAATATGGCTTTTTATATGTATCAGCTCCTTTGAGTCCTACGTGAGTATAGTATAAAAAGGATAAAAAAAAAAAAGTATACATTTCAAATGAAATAAATAATGTGAGTTTATTCACAAGTGATTTTAAGTTTTTATTTGTTTTGCCACTGTTTTTGTGCTTCAAAATAAAAAGGTGCACTTGTTGTTAAAAATGCGTGCAAAGATAATAGTTGCCAATGCACATAATTTAATAATATAATGTATAATTACCTGTACTAAATGATCCAATGTATTTGTAATTGCAAAACTACCCTGTCAAAATATATTATGACCAAGAAACCCCCTTTTATTCTGCATTTATTCTCTCTTCCCTTCTCTCTCTCTCTCTCTCTCTCTCTTCGTTCTTTTCTTTTTCATGCAGGGGAGAAGCATTTTAATGTACAATTATACTCAGAAGAGGGTTTTTGTAGTATAATATCACCTTCTTCTCTTTTTTAAAATAAAATACCCTCTCTCTTTTTTTCTTTTTCTTTTTTATCTTTTTTTTTCTTTTGCTTTAAAAAAAATGATTTTTCTTATTTTTGTGTTTTTTTCGATCCTTAGCAGTCTAGTATCCTCAGAAGTGCTTTCGCCATCACATAATTATAATGTAACTTTGCCTGAACCAAATGCACCCTATGTCGCTGGCCAAATGTTACCTATAAGCTATACTTTACCTGATGACACGAATTTACCAAATCGTAAGTAATAATAAAAAAGAATAAAAGATATTGATATTAACGATAATTCTAGTTTTACAGTTGTCGGTATTGTTTACTACTCAAGAACCTATTCTTAATTTTACAGATATTACAATTACATCAAATGCAGATATATCCCAAGGGTTTAGTTTTAGAAGAACACATAATACCTATGTGTATTATGAACATCAACTTAGCGTAATGTTTTAAAAAGATAATAATATATATATACACATATTTTTTAACGTTTTATGTATGTAGTATGCCATTCCAAATAATACACTTCCTGGTAATTATATCGTCTTGTTTGTAGACGCTGTTTCAAAAACAAATACATCTGTACCCATTTTAGTTCGACCTTATGCTGCACCAGTAACTACAATACCAACAAATCCAAACAAGGCTCGCCCATCCGGTGGAGGATCTATTTTTGCAACGCATAATAACGAAGCTAACACTAAATCAAGCAGCCTGTGCATGACTATTGTAGCTGTTGCATGTTGCCTTTTCTTGAGCTTATAATTATTTTAATAATTATTTTTTTTTCTCTTAACACACTAATACAAATTCATAATATAATAATAATAGTATGTAACTTTTTCCTCTTTTTGTTTTACTATTTGGTCGCTTTTTATTATTAAGGAGATAATACATGTTATGCGAAAACAGTTTTTTTTTCTTGTTCCTCTCTCTCTCTCTCTCTCTCCCTTTATTTTATTTTATTTTGATATATCAAAAAGGGGAGATGTGCTGCTGATTATAAATACCATTTAAAATTCTTTCCAAAGTGAATCAAATTGTCCTTGATACTCTTTTATACATTGAGGAATATTGGTGATTAAAACATTCTCCCTGTTCTTAAATCTTGCGCTATATATATATTTTAGTATAAATATTTTTTCTCTCTCTTTTTTTCTCTCTCTTTCTCTATCTCTATCTCTTTCATTTTTGCTTTCTTACCCCTTAGACCAATTGAAACTTCCGTTAATAAGTGTTTTATTATCAATGATCGCGAACTTATTGTGCATATATCCAGTACTATAGTAAACCGTTTAGTCTTATATTATAAATTCTATGTTGTTTAACCTACGTATTATCTGTCTTGAAAGGAATACCATGAGATTCTTGCAGTCTCTTTGCATCTGCTCCCTTACCGGCAGCTTGTTGATTATCCGTGATAATTTGAATAGTCACATTACGCTTTTTCGCAGCAATTAATGCATCAGCTACATCATCATCCGTAAATGCAAACACACAAATATCAATTGTCTTCTTTGCTGAGTTTATAACAGACAAGAAAGCCTAAAACGAAATAAAATTAACTATCTCCACCAACTAAAAAAAATAAAATGTAATGTCATTGTTATAGTTACGTTAAAACTATCTTTAGACGGGAAAAAGAATGCACGAGCGAAATAACCATTATTTAAGACATCATTGGAGTTAGCTTTTATACTTGGAATATCTTGAATATATTTATGAAGAGCGGTAGAACCAGCACCTTCCTTAATAACAGGAAAACTAGCGTCCTTTTTGGAAGCAGGTACAACTTGGTCATCCTTCTTTTTACGTGCAGTCTTTGGCTTTTTAGTTTCGGCTTCTGTACTTGAAGAAGATTCTGTCTTTTTTTTAGGAGAAGCTTTACGTCCAGGCTGTTTCTTGGTGGGAACCAGTGCTTCATCGTCTGTCGGTACATAATCGTCGTCGGAATGACCAATGCGATCATACCCAAATTCCTCATCGTCCCATTCTTCTTCAGGTTCTTGTTGAGCAACTGGATTCTTTTTGGTTTTACTTTGTGCTACACCGCGATCGCTACTGGACTTTTTGTCGCCAATGGGTGGTGGTTTTTCAGTATAAATTTTATCTTGAGCAGCAGATGGATCAAAGCCGAATTCAACAGCAGAAGATACACAGGTCTGAAGCCATTCAATTAATGCACGCTCTCTATCAAAATGACATGACTTTGCCGCCTCTTCAAACATTTGATTGATAGTACGCACGGTATTGGAAGGACTGTGTGATTTAGCTGATAATAATTTAGAAAGTTCATTTGCAGCGTCATTCTTGAGTTCTTTATTCTTGGCAAGACTAGAGGCTGATTTCATAGACTATAAAATGAAATCGTTTAGAGAGATTAATTTTTTTTATTTCCGTTTACCAACGTTTCTTTTACCTTTTCCAGAAATTGGTTATAGTTTCCTCCCAAATCATTAATAGAAACTGAGGGAGGACTGGGTATACAAAAGAGCTGGTATATACTATCCATAATGATACAAAAGTAAAAACCTACAAGAGAGAGAAAAAAAAGAAAAAAAGTTTTCGTATTACTGAGGGGGGCTCAACTCTTTATATCCTAAAATATTTTTTTATTGTATTCCTTTGTGTACCAATATCCTATTTGGTTTTTAAATCGGAGCGTCATAAAAAAAAAAGTTACGGATCTTTCAAAAAGTTACTAAAGTGGAGAAAACAAAAAACTTTTTGAACTATGTGTGCGTCTTCTTTACACTGTAACCAAAAAAAAAAAGAATCATTCGTCAAAAACTATTATCGTTATAGTAGGGCTATATAAAATTATAGCTATAATGACGTATTAATATGCGGAAATAATCTAGAGCTAACGATCTTCTTACATGAACACATTACGTGGTGTTATTGCCTTTCTTTTTTGTTTACACTCTTTTAAATAGTCTTTTTTTGGTCCCTAAATACGTCATGTAATTTAGTTTGGTGATACCTGACAAAAAAAAAAGGAAAAAGAAGCACAATATTAAAAGGCGCAGTTTGCTCTCAAATAGCTGCATTTTCGAAATGGACACACGCGTCAAGTCTATTTGTATACATTAAAACCGTCTAAAGCACTGACTACTATATTTTTCCGAATATATTTACTTTATTTGAACCAGGTTTCACGAACTCGATAAATTAGCCAATCTAGTTCAAAACCGTAAAATGGTTCTTTTTTATTCTTTTGAGCTTTTTGCTATTCGGTATATGACGAACTTCTTTTGCAGTATCCAAAAAATTTGGGGCTAAGTATAAAATTATGTACCTTTGGAACTTTACGTTTTCTAACACTACGAATAAAAATATCCCAAAGTATATCTCCAAGATGCAACTGTATTTTATATTCAAACCCTCACTCGCTAATTTAAGTAGAAAAAAAAATAGCTCCCTAACTACTAAATTTAACGATTTTGCGAAGACTTTATACCTAATGAAATACATATTACAAAGTAATTAAAATGTAAAGACAATGAATTTAAATTTGAATGGAGTCTGTATCGGCAATGACTCTTTAGAAAATTAACTAGGAAAAGTAGTTAAATACAGACGTTTGCTAAGGGATGAAAAATTAAAAAAGGATGCAGTATAAACCAAATAAAGTAAGCACAAAGATACTTTTTAGTCCTATGTATCATATCTAGTAGTTTTTAAATGCATTGCTAAGCGGTATTCTAATAAATAGCTCTGTACTTTTTTATTTGAGAGCAGTAAAATTTTAATAGAATTTAATATAATTTTAATGTTTGAGCTCTTTCAAAAAACGATACACAGCATATTGTTTTATACAATAACTTGGAAAGGTTTGAGAACTGTCTCAAATTCTATAATCCATTATTGCTTTCCCATTATTCTCTTAAAAACGCGTGTTTTTAAGCGAAGGTTTAGAAGTAACTCCTAAAAAAGGTCATTTTTCGATGATCGAAATGGAGTGTTTTCTTTGTGTAATTAAACGTCAGGAAATGATTATTTTTTTCACGTTACTTAGTAAAAAATACTCCTTAAAATGCTGTATCTAATATCAACTATAAAAAACTGCTAGTTATTTCATATTTTTTTTTGATTTTTTCTACTTTTTTTTTGGTCGGTTATTTTGGTCATTTTTGACCATTTTGGTGGGTCAATCCCTTTTGTGTTTTTGTGGTGATTTTAAAATTAAGCGATATCTACTTTGCCTTTATTTGTAAAAAAAGCAATGACAATAAAGCGCTTTTTTAGGCGTATATAATCCATCTAAATTTATATTTGTACAAAAAATACTGACCAAGTAATCATTGTTTTAGACGTTTTTTTTCCGCTAAAATTTGAGTTAAGCGGTCCTTAAAATAGCGAATTCTTTAAAGCGCGTTTTCGCGTTCAATTTTGGATGTAGCACTTTTATTTATAAACATTCAATATATAGTTTTTAAATATCTAAATTCGATACTATTTTTAAACACGGTAATAAAAAACTACATTTTATGTAGTCGCGAAGCTCTGAAAATGGTTACACGATGTTACACTAAAAAAGTGTATTTTTTATCCAAAAAAAAAAAAAAAACGTCTAAAACAGCAATTACTCTTTCAGTTTTTGCATTAGAAGTATGATTTAAAATGGATTAGAAGCGTCTAAACGAGTTTAATTCCATGCATGTTTTTTCACAAAGATAAAAAAATTGGATCTGGAGTAATTATAAAATAACCACAAAATCACAAAAGGGGTTGACCCATAAAAATGAAAATCTAAAAAAAAAACAAAAAAGGAAGTTTTTAATTTTTTTTATCAAAGATATAGTAAAACTAACTATTTTGAACTAAGCAACTTGGGTCCAAAGCGCATTTTCTGTTTCTTTAAAAAATTAAAAGCAATATTTATTATAACTGCTAATTTTAGCAGTGATTTCTTATGTGAGCGATTATTTAAACTCGGGGATCTCAGTGAGTTTTTTTTTTTTGGAAGTGATTATTCACTGTTCGATATAAGAGCTTGTTCTATAAGGGTATGTTCAATATAAGGGTGAATTTCTTCCATACTTCGGACACCCTCAATTAGAGCTGGTACTCTAAAGCTATAAAGATAGTTAGCTATAAAATTATTTTTAGCAGAGTAAACAGATCATGTAAAAAGGAAAGTAGTATAAATTAGACATAACTAGTTTCCTTTTTTCTTACTCTTTTCATATTTATACAGTATAGTTATCCGCTTTTATCCCTTTATGTACCTTACAGAGACATCAATAATATAATTTATATTTTGATACAGGATATGGCAACACTGCTATGGTACAAGTATGAAAAAAAATGGAGCAAGTGAGTCGACGGCATCTTTTTAGGTGTCTTATTTTTTGGGATCAGATAAACTTCTACCTTCTAGTGGTTGATCCTGTTAATCACCATAACTAAATAGTTATTTTGGGAACTAAAAGAAGTTTCTTTTTACTGTTTAAACAATAAATAAAAATGTTTTTGCCCTGTTATTTTAAAAGTTTTAGTTGTCTTTTTTTTTTTTTTTTACATCAGTTTGTTTTTTTTTAATACTAAGACATAAACTTACAGAGTGAACGTCAACTAGTTTTTAATACTATGACATGAAATGTGTATTCATAAACTAAGTTGACATTAGAATGAATGTAAGTATTTTACAGATAATTCTTATACAACATCATACCGGACACTCTGGAAAATAGCTTCGATAAGCATATTATCGTTTTAAATCATCCTAAAGAAAGCCAATGGAAGTTTATCAAACGGTAAATGATGGATTCATTTAGCTACTATGCCAATACCACATACGATTTTTTTGTTTGTTTGCAGTAGTGTATGTACATAGAGAAATAGGTCAAGTATATTAGACGCTTTTACTCGTTAAGAAAAAGTGAGGCTTAGGTACAATTTATAAAGTTATTCAAAACTTGATGACATTAGTTGAAAATCGTGATACTTATTCATCTTTAACGGAGTTAGCAAGTCAGTGTTCTTTTTTTTTTCATCATTGGTAAAAACTTCAATATGATTCACGTTTATTTTAATAACTGCGCCGTGCGCTCATTGTTTCAAAACAATATACCCCTTTTTTTCCGCGTACATAGCGAAACAAAAAAAAAGTACTTGTAAAAATAATGCAAAATGTGTACATGAAAATATACTTTAATGCGTGAGATTACTACTTTTCCCAGGAAACAGGTAAAGTAGACAAATCCAGACCAAAAAGGAGGATACCAAATTAACGTATCCAATCACATGGTATGGGCGGAGCCTTTGTAAACTCAAGATATTTATAGTTTTAAACAATAAAGGGTTTTTTTTTTCTCTTCTTCTTTTATAAATTAAGCAATGTCTTTTTTTTCGGGCTCGTTTAAAAAGAAAAAAAGTTCGGGAAGCTATGGACCGACTTCTCCTCGTGATTCAATAGATAGCTCTTCTCGAAGAAGTCAAGGGACTTATGAAACCAGTGAAGAACCACCAGATTCCGATGAGATAATAAATGAGATGTTTGACCAAATGCTGGTAAATAACAAAAACACTAACACTAAAAAAACTTGAAGTATTGAAAAAAAAATTGTTTTATGCCTTTTTTTTTTTTTTAGGTTCGAAGAGGTTTAGACGAAGCCAAGAGAAAAGCTTTAAGTGAAACAGTTGACCCCAAGACACAGTGGTCCATGATTTGTCAGGACAAAAGAGCCGAATTATCAGTTTCTGGAAGAAGAGTGACACCACTTGACGAAACTGACGAGAATGCACCTCCGTTGATCAATGTATTGTCAGATTTAGCTGGAGAAATGTGGTCAGCCACAAGAGATTCAACTGCAAGAGCTGTCGAAAGACATTCAAATAGAAGCAGCCATTTGGGTCCTTCCGGGCGCCGTATTTCAGAAAACATTCAACCTTCTATTTCTAGCAGCACGAGTATTTTATCAGCTGTGTCTTCCACCTCCACTGCATATGAAGGTGCTTCAGCTTCTGATAAAAACTCACCAGAATTTTATATAAGAAAGTTTATGGAAGCTGATTTACGAGCCGTTACACCAGCCTTGGCAGACAATTTGGCCGTTAGTTTAAGAACTCGACCACTAGAGTAAATCGTTATTTTATTTTTTTCTAAATTGCCATGTAATAACCGTATTAATTTATTACTATTATTATGTAGTTGGGTGATTCGATTTACAGATTTAAAAGGTCTTCGAACTATTTCAACTGGTTTATCATTTTTAAATAAGAAACCTGATAGTGAAAGGTAACAAAAAAAAAAAAAAAAAGAAGAAAAAAAGTGATACGTTTGTGACATTAACTTTGTATGATTAATAGAAAAGGACAAGCATTGGAATTAGAGTATGGTTTGATTAAATGTATTAAAGTTTTGATTAATGCCAGAGTAAGTTTTTTTTTTTTTTTTTTTTTGCTTCTAAAAAAATGGAGAGATAGATTGACATTATTTATTATTAGTGGGGTGCTCGAGAAGCGATTATGAATCCAGAATACATTCACTCGTTTGTATTTTCGATTGTTTGTCCCCAATGGCAATCTAGAAAGATCATCTGTGATATTTTATTGTTCATGTGTCATTGTGATGTACCACTTGGACATACAATTGTCATGCAAGGTTTTGAGGCATTAAGAAAGCACAGACAAGATTTTGGTATATTTGATTCTTGGTTAAAGAATTTTGAAAATTCCTTGGATGGTAGACGTAAAATCAGTAGATCAGGTTCCATAGACGATTTTAATAAATTGGGTGTTCATGTTCCGCCAGATAGTCATTTAATTGAATATGCTGTAAGTTTAAAGTCTTTATTTATTTATACTGATATACCAACTAATTTCATATAAAAAAAGATATCAAATATTAGTTTAATTAATGCAGTGGCATATATACCAACAGAGGTCAACGATCGTATCTACTTGCGTAGTCAATTCAAATCTTCCGGATTAGATCGTATCTTTACAAAGCTCGAAAAATTAGATGATACTATATTATACGATCAAATGGATAAATATCGCAGAAGAGCAGAGAGTGATTTAGACGAAGCGTTTGGCGATGAAATTTCTTTATACAGCGATATCTCTCATCCCAACGAACTTTTAGACCTTATTCTCGAAAATCTTGCTGATGCACCTGAAGCTATCGAATTCTTACTTCAAACATTTAGAAGTATGTTATTGATCAAAGGAGATTCAGATAAAAAGTAATTGCATACATATCGAATATATATAATTTTAATTAATTTTTTTTTTTTTTTTTTTTTGCCTTTGTAGAACACATTATCATCAAGCTATTAGTGAGATTGTTTCAAATATGGTGATGGATCGTAGAGATAGTGTTACAGCAGACGAACTTGGATCATCCGCATTTGGTATCTCTGTCAACAATATGGTAGCCCGATTTAACGAACTGGATCGCTTACAAGAACTTGCAAAGGATGCCGAAATTGATCGAGAGAAGGCTATTAGTTTAGAGGCAGAGAACAGAGAACTTCGAGAAGAATTAGATTCTATGAGAAAATTAAATTCTAAAGACGGCAGAAACTACAAGATGGAAAATCTAGCATTACGTGCGTTACAACAACAATCAAATAAAACTATTGCCATGTTGCAAGAAAAACTTCGTGAAAAGACAGATGCAGCTGAAGAAGCTGATGATGATGACGATATGATACTTGCCAATATTGCTTCTAACTCACATATTATTTCCACTACACCTATTATTGTAGGCGATCAATGGAAAATGTCTGGTAGAAAGTCGGGTTCAGTCTCACCTTCACCAGGAACACACGCAGATAATCTCCATCAATTTAACAATATCGGTCCTGGTGGATTTACCTTGCCTACATCTGATCGTCCTCCTTCTTCTCCGATGACTTACGAACAACAACAACAACAACATAAACTTCTCACTTCTTCTGATGAAGATGAAAACAATAAATCTGGCACTCCTCCTACTCTTCCGACACATTCTTATGAAGATGATACTTCAAATAATGATAATATACCACCCCCTCCTCCTCCTCCTCCTATGCCTGGATCATCTGCTGGTCCACCACCACCTCCTCCTCCTCCACCACCGCCACCTCCACGTAAGTAAATAATAAATAGCTTACAAGTTATATCCTAACTTTTGTTTAAAACAAACGTATAGCACCAGGAGGACCCGGTATACCACCACCTCCCCCACCTCCACCACGTAAGTAGCAATATATCGTTGAATATGTTTTTATGTTTTACTAACTCTTTTTATATATATCTATAGCACCTGGAGGCATGATTCCACCCCCACCTCCTCCACGTAAGTATATTTAAAAGTATACATAGAATAATAGTTTTTTAAAATAAGGACGGTTCCCTCTTTTTATATATAGCTCCTGGCGGACCTGGCATACCACCACCACCGCCTCCACCGCCTCGTAAGTAGAATACAATTTATATTATTATTAAAAGTTATATTTATATTAACATTTGCATTTTAGCACCTGGCGGACCTGGTGGACCTCCTCCTCCTCCACCACCTCGTAAGTTTATAAGAAGTAAAAAAAAAAAAAAGATTTTGATCCTAATAAAATTCCAATCATTATAGCACCTGGCGGCGGACCTCCCCCACCTCCTCCACGTAAGTATAATACCATATATATAAAAAATAAAATTGATTTTTAATAATTTATATAAAGCACCTGGCGGACCTGGCGGCCCACCTCCTCCACCCCCACCTCCCGGCGGCCCCCGTGGCCCTGCAGGTCCACCTATCCCGTCTGGACCTTTGCGTAAACAGTTAAGACACTACCCACAAATCCAACTCAAGAACTTGCAGTGGCAAAAACTGGACGCCCGTGGAGTAGAAAAGACGATTTGGAAGCTAGAAGATGTCGATGAAGACGAAATCGAAGAGGATTTGTCAAAGAACGGAGTATTTGAAAAGATTGAAAACTTGTTCCCTGCTAAAATCAATACCTTCTTTGAAAAGAAGATGAAGGCCAAGGTAGCTGAAAAGAAGGACGCAGTTAAATTTTTGTCAAAGGAAAAGTCAAGAAATATTAGTAAGTTTAGAAAGAATTATGTGTATTTTGTTAATGTTTTATTAAGAAAGACAAAAAAAAAAAAAAATAGATTTGGCGGTACTTCCTAGATGTAAAACATTTGAAAATTATGAACAAGTTCGTATTCATATTATGCAATTCGATGAAGAACTTTGTTCAGAAACTTTCTTGAGTAATTTAAAGATGTTTGTACCAAGTAAGGACGATGATCTCAAGATCATGAAAAAGTATCAAGATGGTCCTATTGAAGCTTGTACAGAATTAGATATTCCCGAGCAATTTATTATTGAGGTAAAAAAAAAATCCAACGTATACATATATATTTATAAAAAAAAGAGGTTGCAATCCTAACAAAACAAAAAAAAAACCTGATAGATGTTAAGAATGTATCGTTACGAAACACGTATTCATTGTATGCTTGTCAAATCACAATTCTGGGAAAAATTCGATCAACTTGAAAAGAACATGACCATTGTCTTGAAAGCATCCGACGCACTCAAGAACTCTAAATCCCTGAAACAATTACTATGCCTTATTTTAATGTTGGGTAATTTTATGAACGCTGCTAGCTTACAAGGTGGTGCATTTGGTATGCGTATCACCAGTATCAACAAATTAATTGATACCAAAGCCAACGTGACCTCACTTACATTGTTGCATGTACTTACCGGTGTTATCAAACGCCAATTCCCCAAGTTACTCGTGTTTTTAGATGACCTTAAGGAAATTGAGCAAGCAGCACGTATCACCGCTAGTTTAAACGATATGGTTCAACAGTACACAGAAATGAGAAAGGATCTCAAGGACTTGGAATTAGAGCTTGGTACAAAGTGGCAGCCGGAAGATGTAGAGTTGGAAGAATACGATAAGTTCCGTGACGTGATGACAGAGTACAAGGATGTTGCATCCAATCGATTCCAAGACCTTCAAACGCTGTATATTAATATGGATGCTAAATATAAGGATGTCATGACTTATTACGGTGAAAACCCCAAGGTCATGCGTCCTGATGATTTCTTTGGTACCTTTGCTAGATTTGTTGTGACGTGGAAAGAAGCAACTGCTGCAGAAGAAAAGATGGTATTAAAACAAGAACGTGACGAGAAACGGAAACGCGATGAAGAATTAAGAAAGGAGCGCCAAAGACTTAAGAAGGAAAAGGATGAAGCTGCACTTAAAGAAAAGAGAGGATCTGTACAAGGCATCAACACTGGTAAATATATATATTTTTTAAATGTGTATTATAATTGCTTACTAAAATAATTTCTTGTGTTAAATAGATCATGACAGTAAGGGTGAGAGTGATCGTAATATGATGGATAACATGTTGGAGAAGTTAAGACTCGGAGAAGTTGAAGTACGTACCGCCAGACGTCGCAGTAGAAAACACAAGAATAGAGAAGACGAAACTCCTTTAGATATGTCTGCAGCTGACATGTTAAAAAATCTCGCCTTAGAAGATTAAAAAAAAAAATAATCGCAATTACCCTTTATAAATTTACTAAAAATCCCCCTCCTACTACTAATTTTTCTTCTGTTGTTGCACGCATTAACTTAAAATAAACAAACCATTGACGTGTCACTTTATGAAATCAAATTGGGTGTGGGTTTTTTTAAAACTCATTCAATTTCTTGTTCTTCTTTTTTCCTTGTATATCTTTAAAAAAAATCATGGTTGTATTAAAGCTATCTTGTATTTTAGCAGCTGTTACCTTGGTATCTGCTTCTAGTATTAGAGGCGTTGACCCTGAAAGTAAATAGAAAAAAGACCCTTTATAAAAGCAAACCGAGTTTTTTATTCTAACCCGCCTTTTTTGGTTGTAGAGTACGATTTATATAACCCTTCTCGTGATGGTCAATGGACCTGTTTAGACGGGACCAAGGTCATCTCTCACAATGCTATCAATGACGATTACTGCGATTGTTCTGACGGTTCAGATGAGCCAGGTAAAATGAAACATAAAACAAAAGTGTGTATGATAGATACTTATCACACGCGTAATTATTTTTCGTTAAAGGTACCTCCGCTTGTCCCAACTCGTTATTCTATTGTGTTAACGAAGGCCATATTCCCGCCTACATTAAATCCTATGCTGTCAACGACGGTGTATGTGACGAAGCTTGCTGTGACGGATCCGACGAAACCAGTTCGCTTATTCACTGCCCTAACCGCTGCAAAGAGGTTGGTGAAGCGTACCGCGAACAACAAACCAACCTGAAGCAATCGACCCAAGCAGGCCTTGTTGCCAAATCCCAATTGATCACTGAAGCTCAAGACCAAATTACGCAGTGGGAAGAACAAGAAACCAAATTACAAGATCAAATTATCTTGAAGAAATCAAACATGTTGAAGTTACAACGTGAGCTGAACATTTTGGAGTCCAAGAGCACCACCGCCAACAACAGAAAAGCCAAGTGTCAATCAGACGGATTAGATGTCGCAACATTGAAACATGATATTGTTATCTTGCAAAAGGAATTGGATGGGTTAAAGGATATTTTGGGAGAGATGAAGGTAAAGCATAATCATAATTTCCATGATATGGCTGTAAAGAGTGCTATTGCTGGATACGATGAGTTTATGACCAGGTACGAGAGCATGAAGGCCAATATTGAACAGGATCTTGCTCATATAGATGCTACTGCATCTGTACAAGAAGAAATCGAGGAAGAGTTAGCAGAAGAAGAAGGAGAAGAAGAAGAAACAGTAGTTGAAGAATCAACTGAAGAACCTGTTGACGAAGGTAAAAAAAGATCCCCCATAAAAATAAAAATAAAAAGTCTTTTCTCTTACATCCTTTTTTGCTTGTGTAGGTAAGAAGCGTATCCATACAATTGCTGAAACCCTTCTTGAAAAGTTGGAATCAATTCTTCCAACTAAATATAAAGATACTGTGATGGATGCATTGTTACCACTTGTCAAGAAGGATGAACAGCCCAAGGAAAATAATTCCGATGGTGGTATTAGTAACGAAGCAGGTGTGCCATCGTTTTCCTAATATTGTCTCTTTTTATAACTTGACATTTTTTTATATAACTGGTAAAAACTAAACTTTTTCTTTTCTTTTGTGTAGGTGTTGAAAGTGCTCGTAAATTGTTCCAAGATGCAGAAAACGAAGTGAATAGTTTAAACTCAGAGTTGGAAAAGATCAAGAAAGATTTAGCAGTAGATTATGGTAAAGATAAAGAATGGTTAAAGTTGAAAGATGTTTGTGTTGAGAAGAACGAAGGAGAGTAAGTTAGAAGAAGAAGAAGAAAAAACATGTAACACACAAAAACAAAAAAAAACTTATTGTTGCTAATAATAGATATACTTATTCATTTTGTTTTCTCGGTGATGCTTATCAAAAGAGTAACAAGGATAGTACCCGTACTTTCTTGGGGTAAATTATTTTAAGAGTGGTCAATATCGTGGTAAAATATAAAAAAAAGACTAACAATATTTTTTTTTTAAAAAAATAATAATAGTAAATTTGAAAAGTTTGATGGTGATAAAGACCTTTACAAGGTTCATGTTCATACTCATGGTACACGTTGTTGGAACGGACCTGAACGTAGTGTCAAAGCCAAGATCGAATGTGGGTTAAATAATGAAATTTTGGAAGTATCTGAACCCGAGAAATGTGAATACCATTACCGTATGTTATCACCTGCTGTTTGTCAATCTGACGATAAAGTGCAACAACAACAACAGAACCAAAAGCCTTTTATTCCTATTCATGAAGAACTTTAAAAAATAAAATTTTATACATGTATATTTACAGTTAACGTAAATAAACAAGATACTAGTTTATAGGCTCATTAATAATCCCGAGTTTTGTTTGCTTTTCAAAAAAAAAAGTATCAAGTTACAAATGGAAGCACTAAAGGGGGGAACATTCAAGTAAACAAAGTAATAAACAAAGAACTTTTGTTCCTGTATATTGGATTAAGGACAGGAAAGAAAAAAAAAAAAAAAAAAGAGAAAAAAAAAGCAAGAAAAAAACAGATAAAAAAAATAAAATATATATACTATTATTGAATTGGTTCTTTCATGACAATAGGTTGACATGAATTTAATTGACTTGAAGATTGAGATCGAAGTATCGGTATAGGATTTAATTGAGATCTTGATTCAGCTTGAAGATAGTTTAAATTATTATCTTGCGGAGGGGAAGAAGAATAAAAGATGGTATCAGATCTTTGTTGTTGTTGAGGGTATGGTTCATTCGTAGCAATATTCGACATGGTAGACACAGCAGCAGGAGAAGAGTGCTGTCTAGGTAACTGAGGTGCGATTGGTCCACCCGCTGCTTTCGACCTCTTTAATTTCATGACCATCTCACACTTTTTTAGAATACTACGCACGTTTAATTCCATATCTCCTTCTTCATATGATAAATTCTGTAACAATGGAATAAAGTCTTCGGGTACTGTAGCAAACTCTTCGGCATTTTGGAGCATCATCGTCACTGTTTCAATAGCAAAAAACGATTCATCCTTAATTGGATCTTTACTCTTGGAGTATAAAATATTGGGCGCAAGTACTGTCGAAAGATTAACAATATGCATTTTACTACCAGAGTCATCTTTCATATGTGCAAATTGTGACACCCACTTCATAAAAATAAATAAGACTTCCATTGTATCACGGTTTGCTTTAGGTAAAAGACAGCACGCTAAATGAGTTACACGTTTCCTATCTGACTCTGATTCAAGTTCTATAAATAATTTTTTATAAATCAGTACAATAAAAAATATATAATATATATATAGCTCTTACTTTGTGCTGTAATAAATAATCTGTGTAATCTAAAGGTTAATAAAGGATCTGGAAGCTCTCTTAGGAACTTCTTTATCAAAGCGGCAAGTTGTATCGGGGTCTCGTTTAATAATTGAATAGCGTTTGGGTTTTTGTCAATTTCTTCACTTAGTTCTTTTAATCCACGAATGTTACCGTTTTTACGAAAGATACCTTCCACAGACATGTCCATTTGTTTCATGGCGGATACACAGTCATCGATAAATGAAGGAATCTTGATAATACGTGTAGGTCCAACGCCTAAATTAGATTCGATGCCATTCTTTTCTACCAACGTATCAATTGATACACCGAACGTGCCCTCTAATTAAATTTCGTTAATTCATTTTTGTTGTCGTATACAAGTATCTATATTTATATATATATTACCTTTGGGTCTGGGGGCTTTCTTGTTACCACCTGCTTTTAAACTTGTTACAAACTTACCCCACAAGGTCGAATTCTTTTTATCGTCAATTAAATCAGCCAATTCCTCCAACGTAAAATGATCGTGTAATATTTCTTCCAAATAAAGCACGGCAATATGTTTAAGCATAAAATGTTGTAAGGCACCTAATTCCGCGAAATAAAAACTTTTGGCTTTGGGCACCGATTTTGTATACTGATGACGATGAATATTATTATTTGAAGTATTGCGCGAACTGATAGAGAGTTGAGATAGTTCACCACTACCTACTTCGTTTTGCTTGCCGTCGGCAGTAGTACCACTCAATGGTCTGGTTCCGGGATCATCTGATTTACTCGATACAAAGGCTACATTGGGGCTGGGTGTTTCCATTAATGTAGATCGCTTACCTACTCTGTGTGAATTGGTTATCTTTCGATTCATGTGCGTTGATTTCATACGTTTAATATCATTTAAATGAATTTCTTGGATAGGGATATGATCATCCTTTTGAATAGGCATTTGAGGTAAGGGTCGTACTTGACTTTGTTGCTGCTGCTGTTGTTGTTGTTGTTGCAGTTGTTGTAACTGTTGCTGCTGCTGTATGTGCAACTGTTGTTGCAGTTGTTGTTGCTGTTGAATTTGCAATTGATGCTGATGATGTTGCTGCATTTGTAATTGTTGATGTTGTTGTTGCTGACTTAACACTTGCTCATTTGTTTGACCATAATAAGCAACCATTGGATCAGGTACATTAAGCAAACTATACAATCTGCGTAAAGCAACTCTTAATAAAAAGGAAGATTGCTTTAATTTAGAGATATATTCTACGCCTTGAGAGGAACCTTCAGATGGAGTAGTAATACATTTCTTACAGACAATAGCAAGTGACTGATTATTAATAAATGTATCAGCATATTCATTACGAAGAGGAGCACAACATTGAGAACAAGCAAAGCAAGCATCGTGCCAAAGGAAAGCTTGGAATCGATAACATACATCTTCACAGGGGTTACGACAAGATTGACAGAGATCAGAAGAGACAGTATAATCCGCTTCATGAAGGTACTGTCTCTTTTTGTTTGCTAGTTCCATTAATTGACTCAAGAATCGACTGATAGCGCCCGATTTGGAATCATTTTTGCGTTCAAGTCTGAGAGCACCTGTTAAACCAATACGAATCAAAACTTTAAGATAGTGTGCTAATCCAGTTACCAAAGAAAGTAAGTCTTGTGTAATACCAATTTTTCGAAGACCACTCTCTTGCGTATGTGAAAATAATGAAAAGAAATTGGAGACTTTTTTACAAAGCATGCTAGATTCTCGATCATAATATAATTCTTCGCTTGTTTGCTTAAAGTACTGTGTAGCTAAATCATCAATTGCTGTAAATAAAACGTCTACATGCGTAACAAAATAATCGGCCATCTTTACTCCATCAGCATAACTTCCTTCAGAGACATGAAGTAACATGTCTGATATACAACCAGCAGCAGATTCTAATTTACAAAGTGGTCATGTGTTAGTCACAAATGAGGGGGGGGGGGTTGCACTGTGCGTATATATTTTACCTTCAAAGGCGGATAAAACTGTCCAAATTCGATATACTTTTTCTTCCATAATCGTTTGTGTATCTTTCAATTCGTCCGAGCTCATTTGGCTGAGGTCTAATAGGATTGTTTTTTTACATGTAAGAAAAGGGGGGTGGAAATAATAACAACAACAAAAAAAAGGGGAAAAAAAAGAGAACTTACCAATAGCCAATGTTGGTTCATCATCACCAAAAGATTGAGCCAACTTGACATTCCAAAACTAAACACACATAAAAACAACAACAACAACAACAACAACGACAACAACAGCAACAACAACAAAAGGAGTAAAATGAATACCAGTAAAACAAAGTCTTTTTTTTTTTCTTTTTTTTTTTACCTTGTGAATCATATAACATTCCGGATGCCAATGTTCATCAACGTTATTTCTATTGATCTCGACAAATTGTTTAAGAATAGCAGTTTCACAACCAATACATTTGATTGCAAACTGGATGGAATAATGGTAATGACAATAAACGTTTGTATCGTGTTCATAATAAGAGTCGTCGGGACCAAATACAACTGAACAAACACTACAACAAAAATGCTCTAAATGAAATTTCTTTCCAACTGCAGTGATATAAGAACCTCGTAAGGCTTCACCACAATTATCACAAGCAAGATTAAGTCTTTTAAAATAATCTCGTTCACAAAGTGGTTTTTGAGTTCCATCATCTAACTCTATAGGAAAGAATTTGTCTGCTACTGGTTCATTGCAATCCTATTATTATTTTGCACAAAGAAAAAAAAAAGAAGGGTTTAATTCAAAAAAGAAAGTTTTTTTTTAAAAAAAAGTTGTCGTTATTGTTGTTACTCACAATGCAAAGAAAACATTCCCAATGAAAAGCACCATCCAGGGCGCGTGCAAAATTACCTTCTAATTGTTTTTGACATGAAGTACAGTTGATTGTTGTTGTATTAGTAGATGATATAATTGTCTCTGCAAGTTGAACTTGTGTCGATTCAGGTTGTTTCATAATAAAAATTGTATATTTTAAAAGAAAAAGAAAAAGAGAGAGAGAGAGAGAGAGAGAAAGGAAAAGGAAAAGGGAAAGGGGGATTTTTTTTTTTAAAAAAAAAGTATATAAAGGAAAGGAGAGGAGAAGAAGAAGAGAAAAAAAAAAAAAAAAAAAAAAAAAAAAAAAAGTAAAAAAAAAAGAAAACGAAAAAGAGTGAAAGAAAGTGAGAAAGAGAGAGAAAGAGAGAAAATGTGCTTGAGGATTTTTTTTTTATGTAAAAAACACACACAAAAACTAATATTCTGAAAAAAAAAAGAAGGGAATTGACAGAAAAAAAAAAAAGAGTGCCTGATTTCGTTCCTTGTTTTGTTGGCGAATCAAATGAACTCGGAAAAAGGACTCGTGTAATATATTTTTTTTTTATTCTCTCTTGGTGACACTAATAGTTAATTCACCTTCATTTTCATTGATCAAGTTTTGTAAAATATTAAAACTAGTCTCGAGTACTTGATCTTCTTGGGCCTCTGGTCTAGTAACAATCTCTAAAGTACCAATACATTTACCGTATGAGTTTTGCCAAAAATGTACTTTATCCACTGAAATCACATTAGGGTTTTGTTGAATCTATTTTAAATATTAGTTTAATTGTATTCTCTTTTACTTTTTATATTTACCATGCGGATATGTTGATCAACGCTGGAAACAATAGGATCGGGCATAGTTTGTAATAAAACCTTAGCTAATGCTGCTGCTGTAGTTCCTCCCAAATAAAGCATTAATGCTGATTCGGCAAATGCAACAAACTTATCCAACGTAGAAGATGTCATATTAAACAAGTAGAGTAAAAATACAATAGATCCGGTCATTACAATACTAGAAGAATACACGTTTCTCTTTAAACTATCCAAAGGATTATCGCTATACTCTGAATGCTTGCTAGGGTTCATTACTAACCAGTAAGATGTTAATTACATGTATAACACGAATTCTAATAAAAACTTACGTTTTACCAAGTTTTCATGGTTCTTCAATTTAAAACTAGAGCCAATTGAAGCTCCAATAGCGACTAATAACATAAAAAGTAATCCAAATGCAATTGAACTATATTTTTTTTTTTTAGTAGTAGTAGTAGTTTAGTATCCGTATTATTTCTTTCTTCAATTTAAATAAACACTTGCCTCTTTTCATGATGAGCACCAGAATGATGATTTTCTAAAAGTAAATGCTCCAACGACTCTTTTGAAGTATACATGGTACCAAACAATAAAAAGATCATATTGGCAAGCGCAAATACCAATTCAAAACGTTTTACTCTATTTTTAGCCAGAAATTGCGGTCAATTAAAATAATTTTATGTGTGGTATAAAAATAAACTTTTTTTCGCTTACCCAAAAGGTCGCTTCGTGCTCGTCGTTTTAAAACCAGGTTGAACTGCAAGAACACTCGATACAAAGTTATTCAACGTACCAAACGAATCAAATAACACAAGGTACGAGAATCCCACCACAGCTATTTATTTTTTTTATAAAAAAAATGAATATCCTTTTCTCTCTCCCTTTTTCTCATCTCTCACTTACCTAAACTTTCACGAGCTGCTCCTAAATACCAAACAATAATACCAGTAATAAAGTGTCCAATGAAACAAGTGAACAATGCCTTTTGACTAGGTAAGAGTGACCCAAAAATACTAGCATAAGATGGCAAAGGCTGGGTATAAACTTGAGGAAATTGACTGTGATTATGACCACTGTGGTCGTGGTTATGGCCACTGTGATCATGATGGTCGTGGTTATGTCCGCTGTGGTCGTGGCCGTGGCCGCTGTGATTGTGGCTGCTGTGATCTTGATGTAAGCCGTGGTTGTGGCTACTATGATCATGTACGCCATGATCGTGGTTATGCACAGCATGATTATGAGCACCGTGATTATTATGTGCACCGTGATTATTATGAGCACCATGGTTATGTGCGCTATGATCGTTGTGGTCATGAACAGCATGTGCGCCATGGTCATGATAAGCGTGATCATGATGGTTTTCCATAGGATCATGCTGATGTAAAGCATGCACTTCATCTTGCACCTTATGTTGAGTAACTGGAGTATAAGGATTGATACTAGGCACCTAAAACATATACGTATAAATTACCTTGAACCTTTTCTTTTTTCCTTTTTTTTTCTGTGATTACCTTATCATGAAGCTCGGTTTCGACAGCACGATGGGTCATGTGGATAGGTGCATTACTTTGAATAGCTAAACCACTGCGAGGTTTAGTAACACCTACTTGTAAACCATCGACAGATTGTTGTTGACTAATCAAAGGTGATTGTGGCCGACGTTTTGTGAACTGTCTCGTTTGGTGCATTTTAAAACCAAGGTTATAAAAAAAGGGGAAGAAAAAAGAAAAGAGAACGGGGTGCAAAAACTTAAATCGCTCGAAAAAAGATTCGTCTCTTTTGAAGTCAGAACACTTTGAAGCGTGCTGGATAATCATAGATCCTCCTGTAACGCTTACATAGCAGAATATAGTATTTCAGTATCTTTTTTCTAATGTACCGATAAATAAACAATGATTTAAAAGTATTTAATAAACCATTAAAATGGTTAACATGTCTTTTATTATAAACGAAAGTATCCTCATGTTTAGGAAGTGACAACTTCTTTCTAATTTCTCTCTTTTTGTAAACGTTACTACGAGCACCTTGGTTATCGATACCAACCACTAAGCTTTTTTTATCAAGACTTTTTACTGAAGTGAAAGTGGTTGGGATACTAGAAAATACCACAGAGAAAAGTGTAGAGTACATTTCCTTTTTTTAAAAAAAAACTTATATTGAAGATAGTTTTTGATTTTCAAAGTGTTATTTTGTATGTATTTTTTTTTTTTCAGGATTGGATAGTAAATAGTGTTCCATAAAGCAAAGACTAACTAGCGCGGCATAAAATACGCCTTTTGTTTGATTGAGTATTTTGATAACAGTATCTCTGATCCTATTTCTGTATATACAACTCTGCTTGTTACTCGATATATTTGGTCTGAACCGTATACAAGACCTTGGGAATATTTTACATACACTAATGCAAACAAACAAAAACAATCGTATATGGTGTTGGCGCTTTCAAGACACAGTAAAAAATCCCATCATTTACAACCGAACTTTCATTTACTCTCTTGGGATAATCCAATATGATAACATGCATATTGAAACTGTTTCCCAAGTGTCCGGAAGGATTTGACATGACACTTGTCTGTAAAACACACTCATTCTAGTTTTTGAATACACATTTCATGTCATAATGTTAAAAACTAGTCAAACTTTACACTGTAAGTTTACACGTTTAGTTTACACGTTAAACTTATGTTTTAGTACAAAAAAAAAAGCTACTCTTATTACAAACGCTACGGTAAAAAAAAAGGACAACCAAAACTTTTAATATAACAACCGGGCAAAAAACATTTTTTTTTATTGTTTAAACAGTAAAAAAAAACTTCTTTTAGTTCTCAAAATAACTATTTAGTTATGATGATTAACAGGATCAACCACTAGAAGGTAGAAGTTTATCTAATCCCAAAAAATAAGACACCTAAAAAGATGCCGTCGACTCACTTGCTCCATTTTTTTTTTCATACTTGTACCATAGCAGTGTTGCCGTATCCTTTATTGATGTCTCTGGGAGGCAGATAAAGCGATAAAAGTGGATAACTATACTGTATAAATATGAAGAGAGTAAGAAAAAAGGAAACTAGTTATGTCTAATTTTGTTCTACTTTCCTTTTTGCATGATTTGTTTACTCTGCTAAAAATTATTTTATAGCTAACTATCTTCATCTTTATAGCCGAAGTGTGAAATAAATCTACCCTTATATCGAGCAATCCCTTACATCAAACAGTGGATAATCATTGCTAAAGAAAAAAGCTCACTGAGATCCCTGAGTTTAAATAATCGCTCACATAAGAAATCACTGCTAAAATTAGCAGTTATAATAAATATTGCTTTTTATTTTTTAAAGAAACAGGAAATGCGTTTTGGACCAAAATTGTTTAGCTCAAAACAGTTGGTTTTACTATATCTTTGATAAAAAAAATTAAAAACGTCCTTTTTTGTTTTTTTTTAGATTTTCATTTTTAGGGGTCAACCCCTTTTGTGTTTTTGTGGTTATTTTAATATTACTCCGGATCCAATTTGTTTATCTTTGTGGAAAAACCATGCATGGTATTAAACTCGTTTAGAATCTTCTAATCCAATTTAAATCATACTTCTAATGCAAAAACTGAAAGAGTAATCGCTGTTTTAGACGTTTTTTTTTCGGGTAGAAAAATACACTTTTTTAGTGTAACATCGTGTAACCATTTTCAGAGCTTCGCGATTACATAAAATGTAGTTTTTTATTACCGTGTTTAATAATAGTATCGAATTTAGATATTTAAAAACTATATATTGGATGTTTATAAATAAAAGTGCTACATTCAAAATTGAACGCGAAAACGCGCTTTAAAGAATTCGCTATTTTAAGGACCGCTTAACTCAAATTTTAGCGGAAAAAAAACGTCTAAAACGATGATTACTCGGTCAGTATTTTTTGTACAAATATAAATTTAAATGGATTATATGCGCCTAAAAGCACTTTATTATCATTGTTTTTTTTTTACAAATAAAGGCAAAGTATATATCGCTCAATTTTAAGATAACCGCAAAAACACAATGGGTTGACCCCCCAAAATGGTCAAAAATGACCAAAATGACCGACCAAAAAAAAAGCAGAAAAAATCGAAAAAAATATGAAATAACTAGCAGTTTTTTATAGTTGATATTAGATACAACATTTTAAGGAGTATTTTTTACTAAGTAACGTGAAAAAAATAATCATTTCCTGACGTTTAATTACACAAAGAAAACACTCCATTTCGATCATCGAAAAATGACCTTTTTTAGGAGTTACTTCTAAACCTTCGCTTAAAAACACGCGTCTTAAAGAGAATAATGGACAGGCAATAATGGATTATAATACTTTAAATAGTTCTTGAACTCACCCAAGGTATTGTATCAAAAAATACGTTCGGTATTGTTTTCTGCAAGAGTTCGAACATTAGAATCGTTTTAAATTCTATTAAAATTTTATTGCTGTCAACTAAATATGTGTAGAGCTATTTATTAGAATACCATATAACAATACATTTAAAAACTAATGGCTATAATATATAGTACTAAAAAGTATCTTTACGTTCACTTTATCTGGTTTATACTGCATCGATTTTCAACATTTCATCACTTAGTAACCGTATGTATCCAATTACTTTTCCTAGTTAAATTTCTAAAGATACACTGCCGATACAGACTCCATTCAAATCTAAATGCATTGTCTGTATACTTTAATTACTTTGTAGGGTTTATTTATTATCCTCTCCCTGCCAACTTGATTATTATCCCTTTGTTTTATGAGTAACATCGATCGATAATACACTTTTGAAGACTGGTCGCTTTTATATAAATAAAAATTTTGCTCTTCGATTATAATGTAAACTCCTGGTCCGATAGTTAACACTTCACCGTGTCCTTTGAAACTAATTATATATGTATTTTTAAAAACAGAGCTATATATGTTACCATTAGCATGAATTAAAGAAAGACCGTTGATTGATAAACTAAAAGTCAAGGTCCATAAACTCATTCTAATCCCTAAGCTAAACATAGCAGCAGCAAATGTTTTAAAAGCATTTTGACAGAATTTCTATAAATGTTTAGTTCAAAGTGTGTTTATGGATCTTCTTTTTTTATTATAGTTTGGTACAAGGCTTTATTTGGTCTCAACTACAATTTTTTTTTTTTTTGTCTTTAGTACTTTAGTCATAAATAGCCCCGCAAAGAAAAGGCTCGATTAAGGGTGCTTTGCAAGTACTATAAAGACAGTGCACTTTATAATTGCTAGTCTGTATATGAAGATGCAAACGAGGTGAGTTGATTAGCAAGTACATAATAAAAAGAATGGAAGGCGTCTGTTCGTATCAAATATTAAAGTGGATATTCGAAAAAGTCTTTTTATTAATTATAAAATAACAATCGATATATTTGAACAGTAAAATATCAATCCCTTTCAGTCATTGAGAGTTGGAAGTGTAAAAGACATGTTTCTTTAATATAATTTTTCGAGCTAAATTGTGTTTCTCTTGGTTCTCAAAGCAGATACTAACAGGATCAGCCACGTGAAGGCGGAAACACATCTGGCCCCATCCGCTCAGTTTCCATCATCACGGACCCCAGATACTGTACAGTACATGCCCAGACTACCTTACTTTGAGTTGAGAACAGCCTCTAAATATCGCAGAAAACGACTGAGAAGATTGAAGTATATGGCGAAGAACTATGTTCACGTAAGCACACCACAACACTTCTATATTTTAACCCTGTGTTGATTACATCTCACCAGGCGTACACACCTACGACCCCCAAGCTAGTGAGACAATTGACTCAGGTTAATTTATATACTATACCTGACGACCTAACCTTATTACGCAAGTTTATGCTTCCGTACCGATGACCCCTTTGTACAGATGCAGCAATCAACCCACCGTGGCTTCACGAAAAGACACCTAGACGCAGACAATCTTTTTTGATTTCACCTTCAGATTCGGAACCATCTATTTCCACTTACGATTTCTCGACATGGTTTTAAAAACTATAATTACCCAATCCTCACCAAGGATCAAGGGACACAGTCACCGAGATTTACGACCAACCCAAGTTCTTTCTTACTGATCCAGTATCGGCTATAAGAGGAAGAGGAAGAATACCAGCTTTTTTTTTTCTCCATCAAAATTTGTTTGTCAAAATTGTGTATCAAAATTTTCTCTATCGGTCAGTACCATCAAAAGTTTTACGTGGCCAGCACCAGAATTGTCTAAGTGACCAGCACCGTAAAAAAATACTCTTTGGTCAGTGACCAGCACGGTCTATGTTTCTATTCTATTGTTCAAAAAATTGCTTGGAGAGGCACAAAGAGAGAGAGAGGCATAGAAAAAGAATGGGAAAATATAAAGAGTGCTAGTTTTCTTTTTTTCTTCTTTTTGTGAGAGAGATATGCAGAGAAGGATATGCGGAACATGAGAGTATGCAGAACATGAGAGATGAAGAGGTTGTTTTCAGCATTTGTAGAGTGGACAAAAGAGATATAAGAGATATAATATATACACTATATACGGGAAATACAAGAGACAGCAGAGATAGCAGAGATAGTAGAGATACAATAAATGACAGAGATGCCAAAGATGCCAGAATTGCAATATATACAACATATACAACAGATTCATGATATACCAGAGACACAATATATACAGCAGACAAGAGACACAAGGGATACAAGAGATGGTAGAGATACAAGAGATGGCAGAGAAACAATGTATGTAACAGATACAATATATGTCAGAGATACAATATATGTCATAGATACAATATATACAACAGATGAAATATATACAACAAATACAATATATACAACAGATATATAAGGAGAGAGTGAGAAGTAGACAGAAGAGACAAGGGAGAGAGGGAGTTTTTTTTTTTTTTTTTTTTTTTTTTGCTGGTATCCTTTTGAATCCTCAAATAGAAGACACTTTCACAGTAATAGGAGTTTGAGAAGGAAGTAAATCAAGGATCAAGCGAACTCATAACCAAGGATCAGATCAAGTAATTGCAGTTAAAAAACCAGAGGTCAAGAAATCAGGGAAGTAAGCAGAACCATCACATCCAGTGAAACCAAGAAAGAAAGTCCACACCTTGGAGCTTTCCACAGCAGGAAGATCACTAAATTAGTACGCCAGAGCCACCAGTACATCCACTTAAACAAGTATTAAAAGGCTTCGGTCATCAGGAGCCGTAAAAGTCTCACCCGAATCGCGTAGCTCTTGTTGACTTGAGGAGGTGTGTACAATACCTTGATTACCCTCGGAGATGTAACCAGAGGAGAAAAAGTGGCAAGGAAATGATGTAGTATAACCTCGCGCATACTTACGACGACGTATCCCCTATCAACCAGTCTAGAAGACATACGGTATATAGAGCATCAATCCATCACAAGGCTTCCAAGAGCACTCATTTCGGATACACCTGCATCCCCGACAGTACCCGGGATAAAAAAAACGTGTTATTAGGATGAAGTAAAGTTAGTACATAGCGGGATGAAGTAAAAGTAGTATACACGTACCGTTATGATAAAGAAGGAAAGAAAGAGTGGGAAAAAATCCTTTTTTTTTCAAGTAAAAATAGAAAAAGATTTTGATGCTTTAACTATATCATAATTTAAGGAGGCAAAAAAGAAAAAACAAACAAATGACTAAACTTCAAAAAAACTATAGAAAAAGAAAATGCTTTACTTGTAAGAGAGCACCATAGTTCTCTTTTTTAAAATAACGTTTATTGCTATGGTTATCTTCTCTTTCATACAAGTATCGTCATGTCTTTTATTTTAGGGAAAAAGGCCAATTTCTGATTATGACTTGATAAAGGTATTTTTCTTCTTCTTTTTTTTTGCATGAATCATCCTTGTGTAAACAGTTATTTCTTGTTAGTAAAACTAAAAGGAAACAAACTCATATTGTTCAAAAACATAATCCGTATCTATGAAAATTCAATCATACTTTTGTTAATTATACAGTTTTCTTTTATTTTATCAAGTGGGTGTTTTCTTTCTTTTGCCTTTTACGGTAGACTAAATAATTACTAAACTGAAAAAATAGCTATAAAAGAAGTTTTTTTTTTTTACTGTTTCTCACACGCTCTTTCACCTCTTCAATGGTAAGTAATGACTACAATGTTTTTCTCAAGAATCAACTCTAACTCCTGTCAAAGTAATAAAATAATACTCCCAGGTAGTTTCTAAAACTCTGTCAAAATACTTTTAAAGCTTTTGCTTCTGTTCCATTCAAAACTTAATTCAAGACATTATGTTGGTCCATTGCTTTACTTTGCCATGAGACTTTGGCCGGTTTTTTACTATACTTTCCTTTCTTCTCTACTACAAATGCTGTCTAAAATATACTCCTGCTATATGCGAAAAACTGTTTGAGACTTTGGGTGGGTCTCTTTCACAAGACTTTGGTCGGTTTATTCCTATACTTTGGTACGCAACTCTGGTAAAATACTCTGATAAAATACTCTGATAAAATACTCTGATAAAATATTCTACTACAAGACTTTGGTACAAAACTTTATTTGGTCTATTACAAAAATTTGCTAGGTCTCTTCTACTTTTGCTGCAGGTTCTATCCAATACCGTGTTTGTTCAGAAATATCCGGCTCCGTAAAGAAAAGGCTCGGTTAAGGGCACTTTGCGGGTAACACAAAGAAAAGGCTCAGTGAGGGCGCTTTGTGGGTGCCATAAAGAAAAAGCTTCAAAGGGCACTTTATAGATTCACCATAAAGAAAAGGCTCGATTATGGGCACTTTATGCTATAAAGAAAAGGCTTAAAAGGGCACTTTATGGTTACCAGTCGGGATATGATGATACAAATACTTACAGATATTACTTGTTTATTTATCAGCTCTGACATACTTATCAACCTTTAAGCTTGATAAAGCCAGCGTTTTTAAATCCTGACTTAATAAACTAACTTTTGAAACTTTCCCTATCTAAAAAAAAAACCATCCTTTTACTTGAAATAAATGAATAAAATGCTTTATTAATGTTAAACTGGGTCTTCATACTCATAAATCTCAACCTGGCCGCCTTAGAAACCCAAGACAACAAGTTCTATCTCAGGGTACTGTATGGGTTGTACTGACTTCTTACTCCATGACGTGTGATAGTCAGCAGTAACGATATACGAAGGTAAGGTGAATATAAATATATCACCTGAATTTGAACATCCAACTGGATAAAGACGTTTTTTCTTTCTTTTTTTAGCGCGTCTACAATGATGTGTGGTACTATATCATATATCACCGACAAAAAAAAACTTAGCGTATATATAAAAACTTTTTTTATTTATGTGAACATTCAAGTTAAACAAGGACGAAGGGCACGCAAAATATCAGACCCAAAGGCCTCTTCTGAAAACTTATCTGTAGCTGACGCACGAGCACCGGAAGCCATCTCTTGGTATTCCTTTTCTGATAAAGATAAAGCGGAATATAAAGAGTCTGCAAATGTTTCAGCAGTATCTGCCAAGTAACCTACAGGTTTGCCATCATACTCTGTAACGATATCTAATAAGGGACCACCTGATTTATGAGCAACAGGAATAAGACCGGCTGCCATATACTCAACTACACCAATACCGAAATGCTCGTTCCACATAGTATGGAGTCCTACTTTAGCCATACCTAAACTTGATACCAATAAATCATAAGATGCATTGACTTCAAATCTTACATAATCCTACATTATTATCAATAACCACTCACACCGCTTTTGTTTCTTCTGATACCATACCTTAATACCCAGTTCAACTGCTTCCTTACGAAGGTCATCAATTCTCTTTGCATCACCTTCATTTCTAGAACTACCAATCAAGATCAACTCAATACCCATCGATTTCGTTTCAGGATACTTTTGGAACATTTTTGCTAAAGATTTCAATTGTAATGAATGATCCTTTTCTGGCCTGAATTGAGCTACACTGACAATCATGGGCTTTCTTCCTGTCAAAGGTAAAACATTTAATCGTTCCGTGTCACAAGGTGGATATACAATTTCTGATTTAGTGTGCCATAATTCGTCAATATGTCCTTTTGTCCAACTCGAATTCACCATTACAATGTCTGCAAATGATCCACAAAATCCATATACTTTAGCAAAAATTCGATAGTAGCTATACAAACAAGAAAAAAAGATTGGTTCAGTATTATTCAACACGAAAACAAAAATCCGTTTTACATTAATTTTCCAGTACTCCAGATTGCACTAGAAGCAAGTCGGGCATCGTTGTTATGAGCTGCTCTACGTTCATAAACGCGATTGACCATATCTGAACTAATTGTAGGGTAGTGAGTGTAAGTGGCAATTTTGACTTGTGTGAAATAATGTACAAGAGGATAAGTGAATGCATAACCCATAGTATCTACAAAAAAAAACCAATTAGTAAAAAAACAATTGAATAAATGTTGCCATATTAAAAGGAACATACCAAAATAAATATCAGGTATTAATTTGCTAATAGCTTCGTATCCAATAACTAACGAAGCTAAACTTTGAAGGATCAATGTAAACCTAGGAAACCTATTAAATAAAGTATTAATATCTATGTTTTTGGTGTTGATTGAGAGGCTTTTTTCTTTTTAAAAAAAATAATCTTACAATCCGTCTTCTACAAGATATCTTTTTGTCAAGTAAATAAATGCAAGTCGAGTAGGATCAAGTTCGATATCGAATCCATTCTTTTTTTTTAAAAAAAAAAAAAAAATTAAGTCAATATATCATTGTATCTTTGATAAACTTCAACATACTCTAACTTTCTTTAATATTTGTTCTTTTGTAGCGTCGATGTCACCGGTATAAACCACACAAATTACGTTTGGAAAATCTTTTTGAACATCGCGTATGGCTGTCCAAAGTACACGTTCTCCTCCACCACCTGCATTACTTGAAGAAGAAAAGTTAGTTTTTTTTGTTAGCGCTCTTGAATATTTTTATTCTTTATTTTTTACCAGTAAGGATGAAAAAAACCGACAAATGAAGGTTGTCGAATGTTCAGTGCATCAGGTCCTAAATCTTGTAAAACTCGTGCTCGATTCTCATTCTTTGTACTAGACACGCTAGACTTTATCACCGTAAGAGCAAACACTGCTATAAGGCCTATAGCTATTAGCCAAAACGCCAGTGACAGCGGGAAATTCATTTTTTTTTTATATGTATTCGAAAAAGAAAGGTAAACTGGGCATCACAAAAAAAAACCCTGATTTTAAATTCATAATTCCTGTAACAATATAATTGGCTAAGACAGTAACACTCTACTTACATATTTCTACTTTCCCTTTTTGTGATAAATGCTAAAGTATAAATGTTCATCTTGCGAGTTTTTTTTTCTGCAGTAGTAACGTCAATCTATGATAATAACAGTAGTAAATATCTCACAAATGCAACAGCTACTACCACTACCAATACCAAAAAAAAAAAAAAAAGCTGAATATCAATCAGGTTTCGTCACAGGAATTGGTATATCATCGATTGACACGTATATTTAACTTCAGAAGGCGTGGTAATGTGCGTTATCCGTGCAAACATACTTTAAGTTACTATTACAACGATATACGGTCTGCGGTAGCAGAAGTGAATCCTTCGAAAATTAACTAGGAAAACTAATTAAATACAGACTGTTGCTAAGTGATGAAATATTAAAAAGGGAAGCAGTATAAACCAAATAAAGTGAACACACGTATTCTTTTTAGTCCTATATATCATAACTAGTAGTTTTTAAATGTATTGCTATGTGGTATTCCAATAAATAGTAGGATACTATTTTAATTGACATCAATAAAAAAATTAATAGAATCTAACATAATTTTAATGTTTGAGCTCTCGCAAAAAACGATACACATCATAGTTTTTTGTACTTTGAGAATCAAGAGAAACACAGTTTTCTAAATCATTTTGGCTACAAAAGAAACGGAAACACTTTCTTTTTTTTAAAAAAAAATGGCTACCTCCAACCAAAAAGAGTATTATTATTTTGCTTCGGTTATCTTTAACATTTTAAATAAATCCCGTCTTTTCTTTTCAGTAATAGTTAACATCAACATAAAGTATAAAAGAGCCTTTTCCTGAGTATCTACCGCGACCTAGTCCCGCTCCTTTTACAAGTCTCACAGACTTGTACAATCTAAAAAAGGAGGTGAATTTTGTAGTCAGTTAGACTGTTCTGGACGCCCAGAGTGAAAAACCGTACCGCGCTTTAAAAATAAGAAATAATATATTGATTGTAGTTTGACATATAGTTTTTTTTTTTTTTTTTTTTTTTTTGCTAAAAGCAATTGTCTATAAAGACTCTAGCTATTGTTAGAAAATTGCATACCTCTACACTTTTTTTGGTAGCTCTCGCTAGTATTATGGTCACCTTTTCCTTAGCAAAGCCTTTAGAAGGAGGAAACTCTGCTCCAGCTATTGGTGATATTACTGCTGGGCTTCCAGTTGTTGGCTCTTCTAGACTTCCAGTTGTTAACTCTTCTGGACGTCCAGTTCTTGTCGGTAACGCCGCAAAGGGGGCTACGGGGGCCAACGAGGGACCAAATTCTAAATCAAGCTTTGAGTTGTAAAACATATAACTCATCTAAAACCCCATATAAACCCCAAAATCCACAATTCTATATATTTTCCCTCTTCCTTCAATTTACTTTAACTTCCAAATTACCCAACTAACTCGTAAAATCAGTTGTTTTCTATAATTTAAATAAAGTTTTAGTTCTACATTTCAGTCTTGATTAAACGAGTTCTGTTTTATAGCACTTTCTATATATTTTCGTATATTTTACCTATATTTTAATACAATGCCCACCTTCCTATATTAAATATAATATTTTTTTTAAAAAACTATAAAGATACATTATTATAAATTGGTGGCTCTATTTAAGGGCCGTTGAAATCTGGACGAGAGATCCGCCCTTATATCGAACAGTGAAAAATTTACTGGTAAAGAAAAAACGCTCATTGACAAATGCACGCTTAAATAGAGCCGCTATTATATGTTGTTTTTACACAGTAGTGTAAGCGGAGTATTCCAAAGGGAGGGTATCCGGGTCAGATCAAATGTATTGAGAAACAAGCAGGAGTGCAGTAGGCGCAGAGATCCTCGTACATACATAGAGTCAGATATATAGTTACAGAGTGACACTGTCAAAGTATCTAAGGGAAGGAGGGGTCTTTATTTACCAAAATGCAGAGATGGATTATTCTTGTTTTATGAACTTATTTACCCTCTTTACCATCTAATATTAACTCGCAATTTTAAAAGTGGACAACTCCCAGATTATTCTTTTGTAGTTCTCTCTCCGGACTAACTCGGAATTAAAACCTGTTTACGAACTACTTATCTATGTAAAACCATACATTTCCGTGCTATCACAAATAACTTTAACTCTCAATCATTAAAGTATCCTCAGTGAACAGAAATATCTCTCGAGTTTAAACGGTAGTCAAATCAATGCCTTTTTCAACTTGATTAGAGTGGTACATTCGTTTATGTTAAAAAAAAATTGTCAATCGCAGAGCACAACAGCAGCAAAAAAGAAAGTAACTTGGATATAAGCTCTATGGGGTATACCCTACTTGAACACAAACCTCTAAATCACTACAAGTATACATTACAATTCCAGTTTTGGATGCCAAAATCAGCATGAATTTAATAAGATACAGTGAAAACGTGTCACGAATTTAAGCCACTAGATACTTTTTTTAAAACACGGCAGTTTTTCTCTTTTATTTTTTTTCTTTTCATTAGTATTTTTTTATTTTAGAATGGCCAAGATTGTATTTAAAGAAGACGAGGAAATTGTTGTTCCCGTATCCACCAAAAAGACAGTTGATAATGACATTATGGATGAATCGTCTGATGATGAAGCTCCCGAAGCCATTTCAACTTCCAAGGCTAAAGATAATATCCTGTCAAAAGTGAATGCAGAGAAAGAAGCTAAAGCAAAGTAAGTAAAAGAACAAAATATGTCATATATGCTTGCTAAAATTTATCCTCTCCTCTCCCTTTAGACTTGCTGCTGAAGAAAAAGAAAAACGTAGACAAAGAGATCAACATTTGAAAGAACAAAAAGAGAACAGTAAAAGACAATTAAAGGACTTGGAAAAGAAAGCCAAGTCAGAGAAAGAAGCAAAAGAGTTTTTAGCTAGAGAAGAAAAGAGAAAATTAAAGCCAGAACCCGAGTTATTACCACAAGATTTATTAGCACAGGCTTTAATTGAAGAAGAAGAAGAGTCTAGAAAGAGAAAACATGTTACAACTGAAGAGTTTGAAAAGATGATTGCTGAACAAGAAGCCGAGGAAGCTAAAAAGTCTAAAAAGAGAAAGAATACAAATAATGGAAGAAGTGTTGGAGAATATACCGTCAAAGTCATTAATAACCGTCCCAAGGTAGAAAAGACAAACAAGCATCTTCGTAACAACAGAAATGCTTATTTGCAAAGAACAACTGTGCCTAGAAAGGAAGCTGTTGTAAATATTAGTAGTGGTAGAGATGGTGCTGCTTTAGTGTTCCGTCGTAAACAATAGATTTTTTTTTTTTATCAGTGTGCACATAGAAAAAAAATAGTAATAAAAATACATGCATAGTTTATACATTAAAATTCGCTCTTTACCCTTATTATTTTTTCTTTTCTTATCATGGGGTTTTTTTCTGAAGAAACTCGAACTTCTATTACAGTTTATATTGGTAAAGAGGAAAAAGAAGAGAAGATATACAACAGAAGAAACTAACTTGTCAGAAATTTTTTTAGAAAACTTGTCTAATTACGAAGAGATTGAATGGTACCAATTTGAACAATTAGCGGAATGTATTACTATGCAGCCAGGTGGAGCAAGAGAAGCTATAGAAGCTATTCGAAAAAAGCTCAAGCATGGTACAACACAACAAAAGATTCGAGTACTAGAGGTATTTACATATATTTGGATTTCTTTAGTAGGTGTGTAACTATTACTTTTTTTAATGCATAAAATAGGTTTTAAAGCTATTAATGGAGAATTCAAATGAACAATTTCATCGCAAGTATTAAGTACATTTATAATAGAGTAGATCTAATTCTTTGTACTGTATACTTAACAGGAGAATTAATTTGTAATGATAAAATGAAGGATCGTTTTGAATATATTATTGAATCACCTTCAGAGGATATAAAAGTTAGAAGGATCGTCATCATGTTATTAGGTACTTGGGCGTCTAAGTTTAAAGGAGAACAAGGTATGCGTACAATACAACAATTGCACGAAACAGGGTTAAATATACTTCACGGCACTAAAGTAAGTATAGAAGCTAAATCTATATGTACGATTTTAACTGATCGACATAAACAAAAAGCAACGATCTGCTGCTACTACTACTACTAGTCCAATTGTTGACAATAGACAAACTATCGAACCTATTGCCACTAAAAAGAAAATACCACCTCCACCTATTCGTAATCCACCTACCAACCACAGTCAATCATATCATGATGTACCCGCACCGAACGATATTGGACCTCGTAGACAACAGTCTACTACAAGTAATAACAGCGCGCCGTTTGATTTTGAAAGAGCGAAACCCAAAATTATTCAACAGGTTGCAATGGCTACACAATCCGCAAACAACTTGATTAACTCGCTGCGGTTGATTAATACGTCAAAAGATGATTGGGAAGTAGATATGAGAAGTGACCATACGATTCAACGATTACATCAGCGCTGCGAAGAAGAAAAAAAGAAGATTGTTCGGTATGCTAGATTGGTTGAGGATGAAGAATGGATAGGCACTTTATTAAACGCTAATGAAGAATTGTTAAAAGCTTTGGAAATGTATGATATTATGCTTACAGGTCAAATACCTTCTGATTTCCCTACTTCACCTTATCGTAAGAATAATGAGCCTTTAGCCTTATTAGATAGTCATTTACCAAGAGGAGACGATGGTGAAATACTTGAAGACCCTTTTGCTGATCCAGTAGAAGACAAATAATTGCACTTGGTACTCCGTATACAAAAAAAAGTAAAAAAAAAAAAGTATATAAATAAATATTGAGGTACAGGGCGTTTTGTTTTTCTTTTCTTTTTTTTTTTTTTTTTTTGTTTTTCTGCTTTTTTTAATAGAAGTTAACATGGTAATGGAATTACCTCCGTTAAGAGTAGTTTACGCTTCACCTTGGTTTGGGTCACCAAAATTTTGTAAGCTATTCTTTATCCAGTAAATCAAAAAAAAAATATGGGGTTTTTTTTAACAAAACTGTAATAGTAGAAGATGAGGACGTTGGTAAAAGTTGCCCAATTCCAGAAGAATATAGTTTCAACTTGACAGAACAAAAGTCGTGGTGTACAATAACAAGTAATAAAGATGAAATAGACAAAGCAACAGCTATAATGATGCACGCCCCTGATATGACCTTTTGGCATTTACCGCCGCGTAAGTTTTTTTTTTCGGCGTAAAGCGTATTTTTAAACGGTTTATCATATAGATCAAAAGAATCAGCCTTGGATACTAGAAACATTAGAGTCACCGTTCTCATCTACATTTAGAGCAGATCCAGAGCTAATGCAAGGATTTAATTACCTAGCATCCTATCATATGAAATCAACCTTTTTATTTTCATACTTTTCACCAAGTATTTTAGACACGGTCAATAGACCACTACCAAAAGAATTTATAAAGACAAAAGTAAAAGGAGCACCTATATTATGGATCGCTAAAAACTGTCAAGCAACAAACGGTAGAGAAAACTATATAGAGAAACTATCACAGTATGTCACAATTGATAGTTATGGTGAATGTTTAAATAATAAGGAATTTCCCACCGATAAATCAAGAATGGAATTAATGGCAGAGTACAAATTTTATTTGTCTGTAGAGAATTCCAATTGCGATGCATATGGTAAGATATTTATAACACATTTACAAATATAACTTTAAATTAATTCAAATATAGTAACTGAGAAATTATATGATTCTCTAAGTATGTCCGCTGTACCTATCGTCGATGGTCCGCCTTCTTACATAGGTTTTATACCTACTGAAAGATCCGTTATTCATATGGACGCTTACCCTGATCCAAAGGACTTGGCTGATTATATAAATTACCTAGACAATAACGATACTGCCTATTTAGAGTATTTATCCTATAGAAGAGATGCCATAGATATATCCGCTAAAAATAGATTAGAGCCTACCTTCCTTGAAAACTGGAAAGATGCTAAAGCATTTAACGAAAAATCGAGTTACTGTTCAGTGTGTCGTGGATTAATACCTTGGTGGAAAGCAAAGCAAGAAGGTACAGACTATGTTGAGCCAAATAAAGATATCTTTCTAGTAGACGATTCTTGTACTTCCGTCGGTAAATGGAATTATGTCAATCAAGGTCCTCCTTATCAACCAGATTGGATACCTAGACCTCGCGATGAGTTTACGCGTCCTGATTTTCATGAATTACCGCCCGCTATCTCTGACAGAGTACATGATAAAAGTACTTCTATATTTATTGCCAATGTTTCATTTATTCTACTATTTATTGTATTTATTTCTGTCTTGATTAGAGAATCCAGAAAGGATCGCTATAAAACTGTAATAGATGTTTAACTAATAAAAAAAAAAATATACTTCTTTTGAAAAAAAAAAAACTTCTTTATTTACAATAGGATATAAATTTATTACCGTGCTTTATAATACAATGTCTCGACGAAATGCTCTATATCACCGTCATGCACCTGTACAATGGATGCCTCGAAACTATCAAACGAGACTCTAGCACCTGTCTTTTCCGCTGCTTCTTCAAATGCTAATCCAAATGTACTGGCAGTAAAAAAAATAATTGTTAGTTAAGTTGTTCTATACGTCTTTAAAGAAAAAAAAAAACTTACTTTTTACGAACTTCACCAAAGGTAGGTGCACCATAGGATGCCAATATTAAGCAGGTATGATGTTCTTCATCTAAAGATGATATAACGAATGGTAAATTTTTCTTTCCGTGCTCCTATAAAAAAAACATTACGTTAATATATATATTTATTTTTTCATATGGTATATACACTTACTCTGTAAGCATCGGTAAGGAATAATGCTAGTTTTGTTAATGTAAGTGGATGCTGGAAAATGGAAAGATCGGGGCCATTACGAATATTGACAAATCGAAAATTATTAAGTAACTTTGCCATTCTTTTATCGATGATGGCGGTACCCTGACGCACAATTGCTTTTTGAGTTCTCATACATAATTTAAGACCACGCAAGATGCTATCGGGAGAGGAACCATTTAATGCGTCATAAGCTGTATAGAAATTTCTCATCCACCAACTACGTCGGTCACTTCCTAATCCATTGACTGTGGTATCATCTGTACTCTCTAAAGACGATTGCCAATCATCACTTTCGTTCCAATTGACACTGGCACCTAATCGAACCGCTGCTGCAGGACTGGTTTCTAAAATGGTTGAAAGCGCATATACAACATCACTAGCTGATAAACAACATTCCCAACCATAGCTTCTAGTAAAACTAGGAAAACAAATATCGGTTAATCCATAAAGAGGCGCAACTACCTCGATCTTTTGTCGAAGTGCTGCTTTTAAATCCATATCCATGTGGGTATATACTTGTTGACATTGCTGAAGTGAAAATCTATTTTGTGTGTTAAGATATTTATAGATACGCGGCATTTACATTATATACTTTACCCCATCTTTGCAAACATGTTATTTAGTCTCTTTTTTCCTGCATCTTTCCAAACACCTAATTTACTTGACACATATCCAGAATGATACATACTATCGTATAAACTCCAATGCCTAAACATCATAAATCTGTACTCGTCTTCTGATTTAATGACGATACTTGAATTCTGTAAGGTCCCATCTTCGTTCCTACTTATATTTAATCTTGCTCTGTCATCTTTAAACGTTTCTAATTTCTCTGCATACTTGTATGTATCCATTTGTTCAAAGATGTACTTTGAGGTGACACCCACAATGGCAAGCCATAAGATTTCATTGTTGGTCTTTCCAAGTTGACTCATCAACTCGTAAATTGCTCCAGAAACTGAATTGGCGTAATACGCTCCACCTGCATAATAATCTGCTAGTAATCGATTTTGCATTCTTTTTAAATTTCTTTTTGCTCCCCTTGACATGTCCTAATATGTATGTATAAGTGTTGGTTTCATCCAATAGTATTTTTTTTTTTCAGGGCAGTAATTTACCGTATCATCGTTCATTCTTCTCTTTTGACGAGCTCTACTATCTCTTGTTCTTCCTTGTGAATCATCCGAATCATTGTCAGACGATTCTGCTTCTGAATCATCATTCTCTTCTTGATACTGTATTGAAAAAAAAGGAGGATCAGTAAAAAAAAAATTAAATCGTAGCATCCAATTTTATATTTACAATAATCGCATCAAAAGCTTCCATAACTTCAGCAATTTTTTCGGTTTCGCTATCATCGTCAAATACACACACTTGGGTATTGGAAGGGTGCATATTATCCAAATTCAAAGGTCGATGACTATCGATAATGTAAACTTTTGTCAATGGTGTAAGATTGAAACATTGTGTAATGTTGCCGAGTCCACCACAGTTAATCATGACTATAGAGCGTAGCTTTTTTGTACGTATGTGTGGTTAGTTTTGTACATATAAAAAAAAAGGTTTTTGTTATTTTGTTTACATCATTGTCTCTTCTCACTAACTTTTCATTCGCTGTAACAAGGTCTTTATATCCTGATACAGGAACGATTTTATGGGGAATAATATCACTCTTTAATAAAGCCTAAAAAAAATGTGTGTGTGGGGAAAGAGAAGAAGAGAGAGAGAGAAAAAAAGTTGCCATTCAATAACTTGTTTTATTTAATTATTTTTTTTTGCAGAAAAGCAAACCTGAAATATACGAATAGCACAAATGGAATCAACATCAGAAGCTACAAATACGATACAGTTACCGTCTATTGAGTCAGCTTTAATGTACTCATATGCCTCATGATATACACTGTTTGTAATGCGGACCATGTTTTTTTCTTAAAAAAATAAAGGCACGCTTTGTCACGTATCAACGAAAAAAAAAAAAATTTGTATTGTAAGTAATAAAAAAGAAAAAATTTTGAAGGCGGGGGGCGACTGAGAGTTTAAAAAAGTCGCGTTTTTTTGTTTATTTTGACAGTCCCAAAGAATACAAGTCTTCACCACCCAAGGCTTCATTCATGGCTTCTAAACCCTTTCTAAACTCTTTCATAACGATTTTGTTTGAGTCAAGTCCATAAGAATCAAAGACTTGTCTCCACCATCTATACCAATCACTGATTTGATCATAATTAATTTGATAGATATCTAACGAAAGCCACTGCTGTAATACTTGATGCCACTTGTTAAAGAATTCATTTTGTAGTAACTGTCCAAAGATAGTATCCGATATCAAGTTCTTCCAAGCTAAACACCAAATAAACGGCTCCATATTTTGATCCCTAGGATTAATTTCAAACTCGTTTCGTAAAAGTAATGTTAACTTTGGTAATATAGATTTGTTTGTAAACGTCTCTAATTGTTCTGCTGTCCACACGTCCTTCCAAGGTGATATAATATGAAGTGCTGATTCATCTGATGGATGCCATTGACGTAAAACAACAGATAACTTGTGTCGAATATTAGTAAATAATTCTGCTAGTCTCCATCCTCTCAGTGTAGGGAACCAGGGATGAACCCATGTATGAATTAAAATCGGATCAGTACGAGGGTTCCAATCCGATACTGCTCGATTAATCTTTGGTAATACCAATTGATTAATGATGTTTTCATATATAAATCCAGGTAATACTGGTTCCCATTCCTCCATTAGTTGAATAATTGGATCAGGGTCGTGGATATCCCATTGATTACTATAGAGTTATATATTAGTTACCGTAGAGAGAGATAGTATTTTAAATATATATATTTTTTTTTATTACTTACTTTATTGCACTACGAACTTTAGAAAGCCAAATTGTATTCATCATAGTCTCAAACGGAGTACATACCAAGTCCTTCCTTTTTTTTGTTCTTACCCAGCCTCTTTCCGCATCATCATCATCATTACTTGTCAACAGCTTTTTCCATTTCTTGACATCTATTAAACCCCAAGTAGGATCCTCTAATACGTTCCAAGTCATGGATCTATACTTCCAGACAGGTGCCCAAACCGCAATCACGAGCGCATCTATATTCATCTCCTTTAATTCATTTACAAAATCTCGCTCCAAGATATCAAACTGCTCTCCAAATAAAGCTGTAACATTTCCATTTTCAAATGCTCCAGTCGCTAATGCATCTTTACTAACCTTTTCAAGGTTTTTAGCAATCACTTTCACTTCCTCCAACTTTCTCAGATGGTCTTGCTCTTTATCTAAAACAGATTGAATCGTCTTTAATTCTTCTTGCAGCGATTGCATTTTAAAACTGTTGGATTTCTTTTCGCGAGAAAGGTTCTCTAGATCGTTACGAGCCAAGTCTACAATTAAGCGCAAATTATGCCTTAATTCGGGTAACCTTGTTGTTACTTCCATCAGCGTAGGTGAATCGGTACGCTTGATATCTGCAATGGATATTTCACGAATACTGGGTCCGGTCATATCAATCACCTTTTGTTGTGCAGATGAAGTAGCAGTGTATGTGGTTGTTCCTTCTTCTGTCTCGGCAATAATTTCAGCAGCAGTTTTATACACTGTCTTTGGTTTCCTCGACTTTCTATGCGTACTACCAGTCTCACCACGCTCGTTCTTTTCTTTTGCCTTCCAAGCATTTCTTCTTTTACCTTTCGGTGCTTCATCTTCATCCTCGGATTCATCATCACCGTTACGTGTCTTTGCTTCATATTTAGCTTGATCGGTTCGTTCATCAAAGCCTCTAAAACTAAGACCCATACGAGCCGGACGAAGTTTGGTCTCAACGGGGTTCACAATACCTTCTCCATCAGCACCTAAACCTTTACCTGTCCAACCCATCTTTTCCAACATCTTTTGACCGAATCCTTTTGAATGTTTATTGAATTGCGCAAAACCTGGTCCAGGTGAAGGTGAAGCAGAGCTTTTTGCTCGTACCACTTTTTCTTTCACTGGGTCCTTTCTTCGTGGCGAGTCTTCTGGTGTTTGCGATTGAGCTGGTTTAAATGCAGGGCCTAGGCCAAGGCCTCCGCGTGCTCCTAATCCAACGGGTATATCCTCGTCATCTTCGCTACTGTCATTGTTGTTGTGTCGACGCTTTCGTTGTGTCGTACCGTTAAAGCCGGCAAGTTCTGCTTCAAGATCTGCATCAGTGATATCAAAATTTATTCTACCCGATTCTTCATCAGAGGAATCGTCTCCATCGTCCATATAATCTTTACGTCTCCCCATTTATTGTCGTTGCTGGTTTTTTTTAGTTGCAAGAGTTAAAAAGAACAAGTTTTTTATTTATAGTAAAAAATAAATAAAAAATATACAGAAATGCAGGCTTTTGTGACTGCCGCCAAAAACTGCGGTTTGGTCGTTTCAATGCAACAGAAGTAAATCATAATTTTGAAGTGAAGGTGCTTATATGTATCGGTATAACGTGTATTTTATTGCACATCAATTTTAATACGACTGATTTGATAGTGAGATTTTTTTTTTTTAAAAGAACAAGATATGACTTCTTACCGCCAATTCTTGACGTACTACTTCGAGTGGGCCAAAAAAAGTTTAATATCGCTAACATGTTATAACGGTAGAAAATCTAGAGACGACATAACAAAATTCAATTGATAGCCCTCTTATTAGAGTATTGAATTTCTTCTTCAAATCCAGCATTAAGTTCTCATTTACTTTCTGGAGAGGCGTACCTGTATATGGTGTTACAAGAAGTATCTCAATTCTCCTACCGGGCCTACGGTAAAGTGACCTTGTCTGAAATGAATCCCTACCGTATGTTCCGAATACACTGAAAATGACAGCTTCAAGCTACCCTACTTGATTCTTTCCCTCCAGTTCGACCCGGAGAGGATGAGTTTGTTTTTGGACCAAACACCAGAGTGATTTCATTTTAGCATCATCATTTCTATGTTTGGTTGGTGCTGCATACACACACACACACACAAAAACTATCTCTTTTCTCTTCCCTTTTTTTTATTACCCAATATTTTAATCAATTAACCCAACTTTCTTTATATATAATGTACCAACTAATACTTTTTTCTTAAAAAAAGAAAATGGATGCAAAGAAACCCTTTTCACCTGATCATGGCAATATGCAAGTAAATTAGTAAACAAAACTTAACTTACTTAGATCTAAAATATCTTAGTGTTCACTTATTTGGTTTTATTTATATCCCTTTATTTTATCTTTCATTGCTTGGCTGCTACCATCTGCATTAAATTACATTTTATAGTCATCTCTCTAAAGATACACTGCAGATATACACTCCAAGAGGTCAAAAAATAATAACCAACAAAGGAAACGCAGATTTAATTATGCTTTTTAAGTATATTTCCAAAGTTAAAAAAAAAATGGAGACCCTACTAGCATGCCTAGATGTCTTGTAATAAATATTACTTCCTTCCTTGCATTAGCTTGACCATAATCTAGCAAAACATGCGAAGTTTGGTGCACTTTTTTCGTGTGTAAGCCCTATAGAATGTCGCTTTTCAGGGTTTTTCATAAACTCTCCATACAACTTAATCTCTTCATCAGTGTGTACAGCAGTGACAGCTAGCTTTGTCTTTTGATAGTTTGCTAAGAAGTTGTGCACAAATTCTTTGAAAGAGCAACCAATAATCTCAAGCTTCACTACAGGGAGAAGACTGAGTTCGAGCAATTTGTCTTTTGAGAACGTTTGATTATATACCTTGTGTACTATAGCTAACAAAATATCGTGTATTATAGCTAGATAATATTTTTTTATTAAAAATTGTCTTTTAACACAAAAAGATAAGAAAGACAATCTATCAACTTCATTGGATGAGCGTCCATAAAACAGAACAACTCACTCTGTAAAGCAGCTCTAGTCAAAGTCATAGGAGCAGGAGGAGGACCGGGAAACAAACGAAGAAGAAAATTGATCAGCTCTTGATTTTAGTGAATTTCTTATGTAAAACTATAAAAATGCAATATTACCTTTCAGCTATTACTTTCGATTTTTTTAAGCGTCTAGCTTGTGCTTGTAATTCTATTAGCAGAAGTTTAAATATTCCAGACTTGTCATCGAGGTAGCGTGCACTTATCTCGTTTGCTCGGTGCTGTAAACGTAAAATAAATGGTGCTTTCTTTTTCTCTAAGCCAGCTGGCGCGTGTTTGCCTTTTTTATTTTTATTTTTTGTATTCCCCATTGCTGCTTCATGGGCCTTGTCTTTTGTTTTATTTTTTTAATGCGAGAAACACAGGTTGATTTACTCATTTAATGTATCTAGGTAAAAAAAATATAACAGTTTCGAGTCTTTTGAACGGCGAAATTAGCGTTCTTTGAGTAACAAATAAAACAAGGCTGGGTAAAGCGATTGCATCAGCACCACATAAAGTAGTACAAAGGTTGGCGTTCCATACGAACTGATTGTAAGAGTATGAGAGAAAGATGTATTGTAAACTGAGTTTTAATAATAATATAAAAGATAAATATAAATAAGAGTGTTCGAGTAATACAACTCTTACACTGATGTTACACCTAAAGTGTCATAAAGTACTTAAACTGCCTATAACTAAAAAACGATGGCTAGATAATGTATTTCTTTCTTTATTATTTTAAAAATGTGTTTAATTGAAACACTTGCTTCTAAAAAAAAATTAGGGATTGAAAACATATCGATATAATTAGAGGGACCCTCTACTTTTTCATCTCTACTTGTGAAGAAGAAGGTAGTAACCCAGATAACATGTTCGATGCTCTACTCTTGGTATTAGTGTATAGCTAGGGTGAATCTGTCAGAGTATACTTTAGCAGCTTAAGAGAAGCTTTTGAAAAAGCTAAAAATGATAAAGTAAGTATAGCATGAGTTTTGCAACTTGTTTACTTATTCAATATGACAGTTAAAAAAAAGAAGCATATATTCAATGAATTCACCTTCAACATCATCACCAACAGCAACAACAAAAAAACAACAACAACAAAAGCAGCTGCAACAACAACAACAACAACAACAGTAGCAGAACCAGTGCTTCAAATAAGTGTATCATTAAATGCACTATATAATTGTTTATCTGATCAAGATATATTAGTTTTATGCTGATATGAAAGGACGTAACTAGATTAATTTCAATATGATGAAATACGGGGTCTATTGGCTCATGCGATCTATATAATGATTTATATATACATGTTTACAACACGCCAAAAAATATCCTTCAAACGTGTTCCAAGCAAGAAATAAAAAGAAGGACATATTTTTTTTATGATAAGCAACAATAGCATTTTTTTTAAAAAAAAAACACAGACAAAAAAAAAAGGTGTACACGTAGCATTACTTTAAACATGAAATCAAAGTATCCCACAAGGTAAGCACTTAATTTTTTCTTAAAAATGAATTAAATAATCATGCTTACGCGATAATAAATAATTTGCAGTAAAATAACTATTACATGGCGACAATATTTGTCCACTACAGCTTTGATTTTCTAATACGTCAAAAGAGCATTATAATACTCCTAGACACCTATAGAAACCTACAACTATAAAGAACTGTCGTTTTTTTTTCTTGTCGTACCACTGTAAAATTGGCATTTAATTTTTGCATAAATAAACCGAAAAAAGAAAAGCCCACTTTTGATCCGTGACTTTCAAAATTTACTCAATTTATTCCCAAAAGTAAATTTACTCTTTCCTTTTATTTTATTTTACTTATCTTACACGTAGTGCCAACTTTTATTTTACGTTATACTATCACGTCAAGCTTATACTTTTTATATTTTACTTATCAAAGAAAAAAACAACAATGGGAATTCAAGGTTTAATAACTTTTTTAAAATCAGTTCAAAAGCCAGTTAAAATAAGTAAGTATGCAGGTCAACCTGTCGCAGTAGACGGCTACTGCTGGCTTCTTAAAGGTGCTTTCGGTTGTTCCTCTGAGCTTGCTAGAGGAATAGAAACAAATAGGTATGTTGTCTTTATATTCTCAAAAACTTCTTAGTTGTATGTCTTATTTAAAAAAAATATATATGTAGTTATGCCGAGTATTTTATGAACATGGTGAAAATGCTGCTATTTTACAAGGTTGTACCAATCGTTGTTTTTAATGGCCAAAATTTGCCTCTTAAAAAAGCGAGAACAGACGCTCGCGCTAGGTAAATAATACCTTTTTTAAAAACAAGTTTTCATCATTTGTGTTAATTTTTCTTTTTATATTGTAGCTCCCGCCGTGCCAACGTTAACTATGGAAAAGAACTATTAAAGGATGGTAAAGTTTTTGAAGCCAACAAGATCTTCCAACAATCTATCAGTATTACACCCTCCATGATAGCTAAAGTAATCAAAGTACGTCATTTTTGTATATTTATATAAAAAAATTCCCACAGCTGAAATTCGTTGATTTTTTTTAGGAGTTGGATCGGCATAAAATTCAACACATTGTTTCGCCTTATGAAGCTGCTCCCCAACTAACATACATGTTGAAGTGTGATAAAGTAAAAGCAGTCATTACAGAAAACTCGAATTTATTGGCTTTTGGTTGCTCGAATGTTATATTTAAAATGGCTCGTACAGGCGAAGGAATACAAATTTCTTGCAAGGATATCTTTAACAGATATGCTGGTATTACAAACTCTGAAAAGTTACGATACCTCTGTATCCTCTCTGGTTGTGACTACCTCTCATCATTACCTGGTATTGGATTACGAAAAGCATTGTCTATTATTAAAGAGCGTAAAACTCTCGACAATATTTTACAGCTCGTTCAAAATCGGTCCACGAAAGAATACAGCGAAAGATTTGTAAAAGCCGACGCAGCTTTTTTATACCAATTTGTATTTAATTCTACTTCGCGTACGTATGTTCGCTTAAATCCTTTGCCCGAGGATATTAAAATAGAACATTTATCTGGACTTGGCGAATCACCACAAAATCGTGAAATTCCCTTACTTAAATCAAATATTGCTATTCATGTTAATAGTAATCGTGTCTTAAAGGAGAGTACTGATCCTTTCGTTCAATTGAATCCATCAGAATTCAATGAGTTTGAATTTGACGATTGTGCTTTACAAGAAATGGAGCTTTTATTGAAACAGGTTGAACCCGTCGTGGAACGTCGCTCTCCAACATTAATACCAGCATCATCAAAACCATCAACAAAATCATCACCATCAAAACCATCATCATCTCGTATGGCTGGACCAAGATATAATTCTCCAGCATATAATGTAAAAAGTCCCATCTCCTCTGCATCCCAAAATGTAAATAAGAATGATACCAGAACTAATCTCACTTGTCTGCTAATACAAAGTGGGTATAAACCTCCTGCTTTGAAGGGTAAGACGCCAGAAAGAAAACCCTTCTTCCGCGCTCGCTCACCACCACCATCACCACCACTATCACCACCAAGACCACCACAACCACAAAGTTCCTCCGAGCCCGCTATCGATAAAAATAATGTAGGCCCGGTCACCCCTTCTAAACAACAAGTAAACCAAAAACGTAAATCACCTACGGGCAATTCCTCTAGTCCATTTGAAAAGCTCAAAAAAGCTTTTGTCTTTGAGGATGTCTCTGTTGCAAGACACGGTCTTCCACCACCACAAACTTCCCCCAAGCCCGTCGTCTGTAAAGAGAAACAAAAACCAGCACCAAAACGTAAATCTCTTATGGACAATTCCTCTAACCCTTTTGAAAAGGTCAAAAAATCTTTCGTCTTTTCGGATGTCTCTGCTGCAAGACGGGGCGTTTCTAAAAAATAAACATAAATATTATAATAAAAGTATTCTTTAATAAAGCTCTTTAGCAGCCTTAATTGGTGTATATTTGATAAGAGCGATGCTGTAGCTTGCTAATGAAAGAACGGTATGAATTTACGAAGAAGAATTTATGCGAGATATGTAAATCTGTAAGATATATACAATTTTTTTCAAGTTTTTTTTTTTTTAAAAATTTAGGCGGGGAGATTTTTTGTTCATTTTGTTCATTCCCTTTTCTTCACTTTAAAAATTTACAATCAATAGCGTAATGATGTTCTACATAAAAATACGCAGTTTAAAAGAGGATTGAAAAAAAAAAAAGACGAACGACACTTAAAAAATAAAAATTAAGCAGATGGTTGGCAAAAATGGCATATCGTTTTTTTAGCTTCTTGCTTGAAACAAGTTGAAACCGTATTTTTGGTGTTGTAACAACAAATTGTAGATATCCACGTAAAAATGATTAAATAGATCACATTAGAAAATAAGCCCCCTATTTTATCATGAACAATGAAAGCTAACTATTTAATCTATATTTTTATTTTTATTTTAGATTAATCGTTTTCTTTCTCTTTTTCCTTTTTATTAACTATGTATACCAGTAAGTATTCTATGAACATGTTCATCTTTTAAACGAGCTTATATCTTATATTATTTTATTACTTTGCTTTTTTAGCTTTTTTGTTTTCTTTATACTCTCACAAGCTTCCTGCTCAAATGTACTCCACCCTACTGCAATACAGTACAAATATACGGGCTCTTTTTATAAAGGCATGTGAAAAGCAATACACCACCCTTTCTTTTCTGAGCGCTATATATTCACACCTTTTGATTATTATTTTAAAGTCTGTTCTGCTGGCTTTATTTTGACAAGTACCAAATTACTCAACAAAGCTACTTTTTTCTTTATCATTTATAAAAAATGTTGTGTAATTCATGTGGAGTACCTTTGCATCACGTAATCTTGGGAGGCTCTGACCTATATGAATTTAATCAAAAGGAGGCCCAGAGTATCTTGTTACAATGTAAACCTAACTACCGCCATCTTCATTTTGCAAGCCATAAAGAAGCAGTAACTTAATACTGCTACTACCTCTACTTCTGATACTACTGCTATTACTGCTACTACTGCTACTACTGCTACTACTGGTACTACTGCTACTACTTCTGCTATTACTACTTTTGCTACTGATACGAGTTCTTTAACAGTTCGTCCGGTATCGTTGTACGCTATACGCATATAAATCTATATCAAAGTAATTATCACGTATAATCAAAGCAATTATTATTTATAGTCAAAGCAATTATTATTTATAGTCAAAGCAATTATTACATACAGTCAAAGAAATTATCATATATACATCATATTAACTGGTCTTCGAAACATGATAACGATTACTGGACTTTTTAAATATTTCTCAGAACATTCATCGTACAGCACATTTGACATGGTTCAATTTCTTGAACTTCAAGGATGTGAAACAAAATTTTCTTCAACATTTCAATCTAAAAAATTCATAGAAGGTATCAAATCTATGAAAGGAAATTCTGAAAAATATAAAGATGTCAAAGCGTTCGCGTCTTCAATCATCGATGATAATTTTTTTGTAAGTGGATATCTCTTACTATGTACTTAAAACTAATTTCATGCCATTTTTTCATTAGATTCTGGGGAAAGCCCCTTTTATTAACTACTGGGCTCAAAAGGAGCAAGAAGCAACCCGTATAAAGTCGAGGGCTGCCGAGCGAAGTCAAGCCTTGAGGCAGGTAGATATTTATGCTGATACTTTGGCTGGGCTAAACGAAAGTAATAGTGATGACGATTCTATTTATTCTCTTAAAGAATCTACATCATCATCTACGAGTTCAGTAAATGAAGATGAAGGTGAATTATACCAATATCTTACACATAATGGCGACTCATACTCATATGAACTCCCAATTGATGGCTTGAGATGGGTGGTATCGGGTTGTGACGTTTCACAATACTTTATTAATTATCGCAATGACATTATCAAGAAAGCCGAAAACTTAGACACTTTAAATAATCATGAACAACTGACCCTTGACGGTATTATCTTAATTGACAATGATTTTTTTAATACTGATATTGTCGATTATCACGTTGCTGTAAATGTTATGAAGGATATTGATGAAATCGAGTACTGTAAACCTGGGGAAATGGCAGATGCTCATTACAATTTAGTTCTCAAGGTCGCTCAAGATATGGCTGTTAGAAATATTAATAACGCGAAGATCGAAGGTTATATTGGTAAATTTAAAGACGAACAGAAGAATCAAGATGCCAATGATTTGTGCGATGTGCTGAACAATTTTTTGAGAACATACTCTTTTGACTACTCCACTAGCAATGTAAACGAAGCCACTCTTGTACGAGACACATTTGACAATATTTTTAAAGTGAATTTCCCAAATACCACTTTAACTAAGTCTGTTGGCGCTGATGCCATGATTAGTGACTCGACAAAACGTTTTACTGATCTTGATCCGTCGCTTTAAGCGACGGCTATTTTAATTCGTAATTTTTATATTTTTGAGTAAACAGTCGCTCCAGAACGAATGGTCGCTGATTTTTCAGTAACTGGTTACTCCTCAGCGTCTGTTTACCGAGTTTCGAGCGAATTAAATTAAAAATAAAATTTGAATTTTAAAAAAAAATTGTTTTATCCGTCGTAAATCGAGTAATTTTTTTGAAAAAAAAACGAATTCGCTTAAAAGCATGTGGATTCGCTCATGGATGAAGTGAACCCGCACAAAAAAAAGTAAATCCGTTCAAGGAAAAAAAAATTACCTTGTTCGTTTAAATATTACGAATAAAAAAAATAATTAATTACTTTCCTTTAAATAAACTTATCGTCTTAAAAAAATTATTCATCCAAGGATAAAAAAAATCCAATGACTATCTAAGAATCATTCATATTTAAAGTTATATCTGGTAAACAGTAACTCAATTTCAAAAAAAAAAAACTATATACACCACAGAGGTTTAAGTATATATACCATAAAACCTTCTTTGAGCAGTATTATGTTTATTATCACTCTCAGCCTTCTAACTCTTACAGTTTTGCTTTTATTCGGTCGATCAGTGCAATAAATAGAAGGCGGTTACGTTTTCTTTTCTTTATTGTAAACAACATGTTGATGGCTAAATAAAAAGAAAGATTAAAGCTACGAAAGTTAATCGAAAGATCTCAATCCCAATATCGGTCAGCTCATTTCGTCAAGGAATCAAGGCTTTATATAGCAAAGGGTTCCAGTGGTTTTTTTTTGAATGGTTTTTTTTCCTAACTTTTTTTTTTTAGAATGTTTTGGGAGAAGGTAAAATAAATTCGAACGCGTGTATTGGTGTTCAGTTTCGCGAAAAGTCAAAAAGAGGATGAAATTTTTCTTTTTTCCCTTTTCTTTTCTTTTGCTTTCTTCTACTTTATTTATTTCTTCCTTCCACTTCTTTTTTTCTGCATAAAAATAAATGTAATTTTTAAAAGAAAAATTTTAAAGTATTACTTTCTATTCGTATGTATAATAATACTATATATATAAAACCATTATGCTCACTATTATTCATTTGTGTACACCATTCTAATTCTAATACATATATTTTAAATAGACAAATGTAGTGTATTGTTTCCTCTAGTAAGTCTGTAACGTATTTTTTCTTTCTTTCTTTCTCCTTCTAATTTTATTCTGCCCAGGTTCGTATACAAGCTGAGTACCCATCTCTTATGTAAGTTCTTCATGGGAATGAACAACAATAATAGTTTTAGAAAAGACTTCCTCTTTACTAAATTTATTCTTTCTTTTTTTAAAAAAAAAGAAACTCATGGTTCAATACTTTAGTTCACGTAGCTACATATGTAAGTACTCATTTCAAGTGTTTAAGTCGCTGGATCTAAGTAAACAGAGTAAATTTTTTTGGCCTCGGTGTTGAATCGTCTGCATTAATCTTGAGAAATCCGCCTTCTGCGGCTACTCGTATTCCTGAGAACGTTGTGTCTATGCACATTCCAACAATAGTCCGTCTTACCAAGCGTAAGCTCAACAAAAATTCTCCTGCTGTTCGTCATGCACGTCGTAGATTATTTTAATAATGGTATCGCTTCTCTTACTATTATCATTTTATTATCATCTTCTTATACCAGTCTTCTTCTATTACCAGTCTTTTTTTTTTATCACTCTTTTTTTATCACTCTTTTTTTTATCAATCTTTTTTTTATCAATCTTTTTTTTTATCAATCTTTTTTTTTAATTTGACAGGTCTAATGTAATCTATACTCTTTTATAAAAAAAACCTTTACCAGCTTAAATTTAATACCTCAAAGGGATGATAAAAGAAAGCTAGTAATGAAGGATCTAGCAGAGAAAACCTATGAGAATTTCGGTCGAGTATAGCATACATCATAATTAATGCCATCGAACAACACACAAAAGTTTGTGTGAGGCTTTGAGTGTATTAAAAACTGTTGAATTAGGACATGCATCTGACCCTCCAGGAGTTCAACTATATTTTAAAACAGGTAGAAAATACAAATTTGGACTTACATTATATAGATGTGTAAGAGGCACAAATTCTTTAGAAGGCGGTGTCCATCAAAACTTGATTCGTAAGTTCGGCTCATTTGGAGCTGGTCCCGAACTTGCCGATGCTATGCTCACTGAGTACCGTCTTAGGCACAACATTGATGTTGGTACAGTTAATCGACGTGGCCACTCACATAAAGGGCATTGCAATCCTTGGCTTGTCCAACATATTGATTCAATGTGCTCCAAACTTGGCTTACAAAGAGCTAATAATCATATTTCTATCAATATAAATGCTTTGAGTTACCGTGGCTCGGAAGAAATCTTTGGTATATGTCCTCTTCCAGAAGACAAAATGGTAAAATTAGGCGTCGAAAAAGCAGACCAAAGAGTTATTGAGCCAAATAACTTGGAGGAAGATGACCTGACAATACCTAAGTTACAAGAAACTGTACACTTAAAAGTGGGGTCAACACAACGCCCTAAAAACAGTAGATACATTCACGTAGCCAAATCACAACAACAAAAAAATTGCTGTAATTGCCGTTCATACTTTAGAAGAAATCTTTTTGTTCATTCAACTTTACAACGATCATTTTGCTTCTGCTACAGTTCCTAATTTTGAACAATTCGCTGTTCGATGGAATGGACATGCAAATGGAGGAACCATATTTTATAAATCTCCTGAGCATTTAGAAAAGTATTTTAATTATTGGAAAGAACAAGAAGCTGCCAAAAAAACACGTACTGTACATCACGATGTTATCGAAGCTGTAATCAATGAATTAAGAACCATAAATGTCCCAACATTAACAACAAGGGCCATAAATCCTAGTCTTCCAAATATTACTTCGAACCTAAGCACAGAAAACATTCAGCTTTTGCCTAATAAGGCAGCTACATACATTGATACTGCTTCTGTCACTTTCCCAATTGTAGGACAGCATATGCCGTTCACGTTTAGAATGCCTATTCCTCTGGCTCGATATCGCGAACCCGTAATCTCAGCACCTCTTGTTCCTCTAGCTCACCACTCCCAACTAACAAACAGCGTGCCAGGAGTTCCGATTTTACCAACAATGAGTGTCAATCACAGAAGAATATGCAAAGGCTGCGGAGTGCATACCTGTCCCGGCAAATCTAACCGTAAAAAATGTAATTCCGCAGTTTGTTTAAAATGTGGAAAAAAAGAAGATTGTCAAGGAATATGGGATAAAGAAAGATGTAACAATTAGAATAAAAAAACCAAAATAAAACTTTATAACGATGTATAATTGCTAAAATTACCTAAAATGGAAGTAGGTATTTTGTCTCCCCCCCCCCCCCCAGACATGTCTACCGAGCCAAAAAAAAAAACTTAAAAAAGACAAGTAGGTATTTGATTATGATCAGTAGTTATTTATTAAAAAAAAAAGAATAATATTGAAAATAAAAAAAAACAATAAAGCTATCTTTGAGTGCTTAAAGTTCTAAAATGAGAGCTATACTTATCTTTTACTTCTTGGATCATTCTAAAGCTTTTTTCGCACTGTTCAAGAATATTTTCAGCTTCTTCAGTATCAATATAAGACATGGAAATGAGATCATTTCTTATATGGTACATCATGCTTATATAATCCGAAGCGCGACTAAGAAGAGATGAGGTTGAGGGGAGTGGAGGGGAAGAGGAAGCAGGTATGTCACTTTCAAACAGGTTACTACCGCTGGCAACGGTAGTATCCTCAATTAAAAGTGGCAACCTATTCAAAGGAGCGAATGTAGGTAAAGAAAATTCATTTACCTGGATACAAAGTAGATGCATGTGTTTACAGTTGTTTTGATTTCTTTTGAAATAGAAGCAAGTGCATGATTGTACAACCTTATCTTCATCTACAAAAACAACATAAGCACTATTTTCGTTTATGAAAGATTCAACAAACCAATCACCACTATCAGCAACAGTTACGTTGTCATACTCAACATGGTCATTAGAACCAGAAAGACTGGTAATCATCTCTGAGCGCCTGTACCCAAATTGAGTAGCTTCCCATCTATTATATTGGAATTCCAGGCAAAGGTGGACTTGGACTTCATTCATCGTGCTTTCTCATATTGCATGGAGGTCTACAAACGGTACAGCATTCTTCCTATTGTCTTGATATTTTGTATTAAGGATATGGACCGGTTTCTTTTAGTGGAAAAGTTCAAGACAACGCAACAATGATCCTATATACTGGAAACAGAATGCTCGCTTGTATCTAGACATTTTTATTTGTTAGTCAATGTGGACGAACCACTACCACCTCTTGCTGCCGTTGCCCATTTTTTTTTATTTCTGGTGAACCAAGTATTATCGGCAATTCACGATGGGACGACGAAAATATTAAACTGCTCTATCAATTGTGTATGGAAGTTGCTACTCAAGATAGCACACACGAATCAAGTCGGCTGGATACACTGAAACGAGTATGCATTAACACCCACGACCAATTTGAAAAAATCGTTAAATCTGCCCGCTTGGATCCTGGTCGTGCTGTCCGTTATTCATCAGCTGGAATGGAATACACTTCTCAAATGGCTCGAAAAATTGATGATCTGCTATCCAACGAGGACGATTGTGTTACTCTCATGGAGGAACCTGGCGTCGATGACTTGGTGGGAAATGATCTAGCAAGGAAGTCTGAATCCGACTCTGATAAGCAAGCCATTTTGGACTTCGTTGACAAGTTCAAGAAGAAATTCAAGGGCAGAATGAATTGGGAGGTATGCTATGCTGCTGCCGCAAAAGATCCCTCACTGTCAAATGCAGTTGCTGGCTATGCCAACGCAGTTAGCTTCATTTATTCTATATTGGAAAAAACAGAAGTAAGTCTTACGAGATATAAACATCAGAATATTACTAATTATCAATTTCGTAGAAAATTTTTGAAGAAGTGTTGAAAGCAATAATTGACATTTAGATCTCGTCTTTTTTTTTTCTTTACTCTTCTTTTTTTTCTTCCGTTCTCTTTTTCCTTTTTCTTCTTTTTTTTAGAAAGAATATATATAAAACTTTCCTCCCCCCCCCCCTTTCCCTTCTGTTTTTCTTGTAGTTCTAATACATTTCTTTCGTTATTTTTTTTTTTTACTTACTTAATTTAAGAATGCGTTTAATTGAAATAATTACTTCTAAACAAAATTTCGAAATTGTAAATTATATGGATATAATGTTGCTTTCTATCGTCTCAACTACCGGCGTCTTCATAAGTGATCTAGTCTATATAACAGTTTTAACAATACCGATGCAGCCGATTATATTACGCCCACACCTTCAAGTGTGTCGAGAAAAAAATTACAAGTCGGGATCATTAATAACTTCCGTGTTTCTATAATATGTAACTACAGAATTTTTTAAGTAACACTGATCTTGGATTAAATAATCAGGAAGTTGAAGAAGAGTAACTTCTCATTAACGAATGCAAACAACGACTATATTCGCTGGAATTTTTTTTTAAAAACATAATTATTATATATAGTAGCGGCTCTATTTAAGGGTGTCTGAAATCTTGAATAAATCAACCCTTATATCGAACAGTAATAATACCGATGTTAAAGCGGGGGACGAAAAACTTCCACCCTTAAATAGAGTCTACCCTGAAATCGAACTCTCTTAAATAGAGCCGCTACTGTAAAATATTCTTAGCCCTAAAATTACTTCGTTTTTTTTTTCATGCTATTAGTAGGTGTAATTTTCGTCTATTTGATAGAAAAGGCGAAAAGTACATTATTCGCTTTATTTTTACATACCGCTTCTAGCAGTGGCCTATAGTCTTGAATAGTGGGTACGGGTCTCCTATATAGAGGTCCTGGCGTGTGATATTTTAATACTTATGCCAAAGACAGGCATTAGTTAGTCAGATTAGTAACAATAACAACTTGGTTATTTAAAGACAAAGAAATGTCCCTCATATAAGTACGGGTTAGGTATTGGAACTATTCAGGTTTGACAGGATATAGCGTTTGACAGTTTGTTATGGATGATCTATTTTTTTTAGAAAGTAAATGAAAACTTACTATTTGATTTTAAAGGTAGAAGTAATGTTTTTGTATCACCCCGATAATGCCATATTAGGAGATGTAAAAAGTTTATCGTACGTTTAAAATATGATTTTTTGAACACAAGAATATATTGCATGATTCGCATATCATATAACCCTTTTTATGATCTACTTTCTAAATTTGTTTATTTTTCTAGTTCAAAACGATGCGCATAATATCATTTTCAATTTTTTGATTGAAATTATTGTCTAGAGCTAAAAAATTAATAGTGAAGAGACTGTATCAGCGAAATTAATATGTAGAAAAAGTGATACTATTTTTTGCTTTTAATTATTATTAACGATAGCAGAGAGAGAAAAAATGGAGTTATATGTATTATTAAATAGTTAAAATAAAATGTTATATGATGATATGCAATGAAAGAGGAGTAAGAGAAAAAAAAGTGATGCGTGAATTAACCCTTAAGTTCACCCCAAAGGAACGGCAAGATTACAACGCAAGCAGTATAGAATACAGAAAATGATTGAAGAAAGTTGAGATGAGCGGAATAGATATCACTGTCTTTAAACAAAACATAGATAGAATAAAAGGCAACTCGAAAGAAATGATACATCAAGAACAAGGGAGACTTTTTAATACCAGATAAAAGCTCAATGGGACCATTAATGCAATCTCCGCCCAATTTAAAGTACTCGAAGCAACCATTTTGAAGCACCAACATATCAGGTGTTTGAGCAGCAAATAAAGAATACAGGGACATGGCTAAAACATTAATACATGTAGAGTATGATTTACGCTTCCAATGGAAAGCGCCCATAGCTTGAATAACCAAATCAGCTTCGTTAAACGATTCGACATTTTCTTTGGACAAAAGTTTGCGACAGGTAATAACATCTTCAAGTGCCACAGTCATACCACCACCAGTCAAAGGAGATCGAACGTTAAGTGCATCACCCAAGAGGATAGTTCCGTTACGTTGATTGATAGAAGGAGGAAGAAAACCTGATGGCATAGGTCTCAAACGCTCAGTTTGAAGCGCTTCCATAAACTTCTTTTGCATAATAACAGGTATCTGAGGACAAACGATATCTTCCATATACTTTCTAAGGTCTCCTGTAGAAGCTTTTGGCAATTCACCCGGAACGTCAACCAGAACACGTGTATCATGAGGTGCTATTTGATACATTAATATAGTAGAAGGCTTAGCGATACAGACAAACCCTTTTTGATTATAAGGTAACTCAAAATCATGAATAAGGAATCCGACAAAATGAGACATGACTTTGGTTTGTACTTGAGTAAATTCTCTTCTAAATTTCGAAAAGATACCGTCGGCGATAAGAGTTAAAGGAGCGTAAAACTTTTCCTCTTTTCCTTCTTTGATAGAACCAACTACACCAATGACCTTTTCACTGCCTTCCTCTGTAATAAGTCGTGAAACCGTTCTTTCTTTGACCGTGACATTGATGGCGTCGGTGGCGGACTTTCGAAGGTTTTGAATGAAACGACCGTGATGAAAAGAAACGCCTCGGTGTTGCTTACCTGTAGACGGATCCTCTGTGTAGGGAAGCTCTACTAATTGACCGTTACGATAAACACTATAGCCAAAACAGTTTATGGCATCAATGTTTTCGGTACAGTCTAAATAACTTTATATTAACGCGCTGATCATATTCTTCTTCTTTTTTTTTTCTAGATGTATTTACCTTCCATACCAAGTTCCTTTAAAGCATTCATTCCTCCAGGTTGCATAAGTTCTCCTACAATTCGATCTGGCTCTGATAAATCACGCTCAAGTAATAAAACTTTACGACCGTCTTCACCAAAAGCCTTTGCAGCAGCACATCCTACTACACCAGCGCCGACAATAATCATATCGTATTCAGTAGCAGTTTCAGAGGTCATTTTTGGTATAATTAAAGTAGTTGGGATAAGTAATAATGAAAAAAGAAATGAATTGTCAAAATGTTTTCTTTTTTAAATATTTATTACAAAAAAAACAACATGTGATTTTTTTTTCTGTTGCAAGCACGGACACTGGCGAATGGGTCGGAAACTTAAAATATAATTATATGGAATTGTACGGTGGCCTTGACCGACTTGGATAATTCTTTCCAACTTGGCATTTACAGTTTAATATCCGAAATCAGTGTAATTTGGAGTAAACGCACTAGCGAAAGAAGGTTCTATAATCTGTATAAATATCATATGTTTATGCCAGTAGATAAGAAGTATCTTTGTAATTTACTTTTTTTTTTTTTTAGTCTGTTGGCCTCAAAGCTGCAGCATATTCACTTTTTTAGCTGCACGACATTTCCTAGTTTTACTTGAATAAAGTAGTATTGAGATGATCCCTACAGGAAAAAAAAAAAAAAAAAAAACTGTTTATGCTCGAAAAAAAAAATACCTGAAATTGATGCATATCGCCCAAAAAAAGATCTATCGATCTTCATAAAAAAAAGCTAATTGGAGAGTATTTTCAAACTAAAGGTAAATTCAGGCACACTATATTCGAACAATGATATTTTTCTCTCTCTTTCATGTGAACCCTCTATAATTTTCCCCAGAAAGTACAAGATTTGTTAAATTCAAAAAGAGAGTCATTGTAACACCCATTGTTACTGGTATTTTTTACCGTGCCTTAATAAAGAGGTTCATTAAGTATAGTTGTTAAAAACTAGAATGTTTCTACTGCTAAGAGATACGGGTATCCCAAACTTACAGCTTTCTGTATTGTACATAAAAGGGGGGTATGTGTATTTTACTATATCACACAGACATAAACTATGCTTTAAGCTCCAACAGTAACACTAAGTTGCTACCACACCAAAATTTGTTTGTTAAATGAAGCGGACATTTATATAGTATACGTAAAAAAAAGAAACCGAATTCCCTCTGTTTATCTCTCTTTTCGCTTTTGTTGGAACGTTAGTAAAATGCAAATCTTTATCATGTCGTATAAGCTGTCGTACCTCCTAATTATCTCTATTGTATATATTATGCAGATGCGGCAACATATATCTACATATTACGTATGCATACTGAAATCTAATTGTATTGACATTGTGTTGTGTCCCTTTATCCTGTAGACTATAGATACAAATAAAGGTTACAAGAGGCATTATTTTCTCTTTTTTTCTGTAGTCAACTTACAATATCAATGTTTATATGTTCCTGCTCAACGTTTCGCCTTCTTTTTTAGTACGGATGTCTTTACAAAGGCTTTTTAACGTTTGCCTGCTAGATACTTTGATGTATTGCGAAGAGGAACAAAGAGGACAGCTATGTGAGTTTCATTAACCACGCTGTAAAGAGATACTCGGCCTTCACACTCCTTTTAATCAAGGTAAAGTAGTTCAATATTACGTGATAATGTGACGTTACTAATTTATAACTCAGCTTATTCCCTTTTAATAAGGAGGTGTTTGGTGGGGGGTTGGGTTTAGCCAGTTTTTGGCTCTCTCTCTATTTTTTTTTTCCCTTTCTTTTCTCTCTCTCTTTTAATATACTTCTATAAAAAAAAAGAAAAAGTAAAAAAAAGTGTATCAATAGCTTATTTCTTTTTTTATTTATTTATTATTACACTAGTACACAGCTAAATTAAACATGTTTTGGCGATTTGGGTTTAATAATTCGACTTTGGATACTCTTTTGGACAAAGAGGATGTAACACTTGAGGAAGTTATGGAAGAAGAAGATTTACTTCAAGAAGCAAAATCTTTGAATCCTAAACTTGTTGAATTGTAAGCATATAAACTAGTCTTTTTTTTTTATATATGTGTGTACGCGTATAGCTTTATTTATCTTTTTATCTCTTAGCTTGAGTAAACCAGAACATATCAAGTGTTTGTTAAACTACATTACAGCAACTGATTTAGATGAAACGAAACGGTTCAAGTAAGTTTATTATTGATTAGAAGCGAAGCTATTAAACTAACGATTTTTTTTTATTTTATTTGTAAAAAGGTATCCTTTTCTTGCTAGTGAAATTATTGCTTGCGAAATTCAACAAATTATTGATGCTATTGTTATTGAACATAAGGAAGAGCTTTTAGTACACTTTTGGTCCTATTTAGACCGACCAGCATATCCCAAGAGACGTGCGTCTGATACATCTGAAGAAAAAAAGGAGGAACTTGGATTAGATTCATTACAAGCATCTTATTTCTGTAAGACAATTGGTGTTTTGTTGTCTAAATATCCTATTGAAGTAAGTAAATCATAATCTATCGTTCGGGTAATTTATTTTTTACTAAAAAAAAAAAAAAAAAAATTAGATGATGACATTTATTCAATCAGACGCTGAAAATCTAAGCAAGATTTTATCTCATTTACAAACTTCGGCTATTATGGATTTGTTATTGACTTTAGTTCGTATGGAAGAATTACCTGAAGGAAAAGGTGTTGTCAAGGTAAAATGAAGTACAAATAACATATGATTGTACGTATTCTAAACCTGTTGCATATACGCAATATATAGTGGTTAAGTGATCATGGGTTACTTGAAAACTTAATAGAAAGATTGGACCCTTATCTTGATAGTGAGGAACATTCAATTGCTCAACAATGTATATGTGAAATTATTCGCATGTCTCAAACAAGTTTACCTGAATCTCCTAGTATCGGTATCAATGAGTTAATCGTAGATTTAAAAAGGTAGGATATATATATATAAGTTGATGATTAATACCAGATAAAACTAACAATTAAAATTTCACTAGTGAAAAGACCATGCAAAAATTAGCTAAATATATGTTGGATCCTGATGCACCCAATGCTACCTCTACACTTATCAACGGAGTTTCTATTATCATAGATATTATTAGACATAACAACAGTGATCTTGAAAGCGATCCAGCTGCAGCCGGTTTATATGAATACCAGCAACAACAACAGCAACAGCAGTCTATCAATCGTATGAATTGTTCAGTGTCATTAGCTGATATGTTGAAAGTAATGGGTGATCATGTTGCAGAGTTCACAAACTTATTATTAAAGCCTAGATCAGTCAACGGCCCTATCCGTACCACGCTCGGTAATTTGGAACCTCTTGGATTTGAAAGATTAAAGATTTGTGAATTATTTGCCGAATTGTTACACTGTTCCAATATGTCAAATTTAAATAATTTTGTATTGACTGCAGAAGAAGAATCTGAATTGGCTGCTGCTAATGGTGAAGAAGAAAAGAAGGAAAAGGTTGAAAAGGAATCTAGTGAGTTATCTGTGGGTGATTATCTCAAGTCTAAATTTGTTAATAATAGAGCCATGCCTATTTGTGTTGTAAGTATAGTGTGGATAGGAGAGAGAGAAAAAAAAGGGTTGTGTTTCTAACATCTTTGTTGTTGTAGGATTTATTTTTTGCTTTTCCTTGGAATAACTTTTTACATTATGTGATTTATGATATGCTTCATCAAGTATTTAATGGTCGTATGGATATTGGCTTAAATCGTAGTCTTGCTATTTCAATCTTAAAAGATGGTAAATTAACGGATAAGATTGTGTTGGCCCAAAAGACCAATGATGAGGAATGGTAAGGAGAAGTTTTTTTTTTTTTTTTTTTTTTTTTGTAATTTTAAACTGATTTATTTTTTTGTAGTGCTAAGCCAAAAGGAATGCGTGCAGGTTATATGGGTCACTTAACATTTATTTCGGATGAAATTATGAAATTGTTTGAAGGTTATCCTGAAACGATTGTAAATGTGATTAAGCAAGATATTGATATGAATGGTTGGAATGCTTACTGTAACAACGAATTAAAAGAAACAAAGGATAGAGATCAATTACCTTTAGGTGGATTGCGTCCTAACGACGAAATAGATGTACCTCCAAGCGATGAAGAGGACGATGATGATGCTTTAGAAGGCGTGGCCGCTAGTCAATATTCTAGATTTATGGCTCAACGTGGCGAAGAAGGTAACTTTGATGATGACGACGAAGATGAAAATGATCACTGGATTACCGGTAGAGATGACTTTAATAGAGACTACAATTTTAATGGAAGTGGGTTTACCATGGCTAGCAAAAACGATGGTCAAGATGGACATGACGAAGAAGACGAAGAAGATGATTATGGTAGTAATGATGAGGAGGTAAGTTTTTTACGTATATCACATATCTCTTATACTCATATGGACATGTATTATATAGGAGAATGACAATAATGTCACACCCGATTGGACTAGAAATTTCTCTAAATTTACACAACCCTCATCACTTCGCCGTATTCCTAGTCATTCTGCTAACGACGATGATGATGAAGATTATGACGGAGAGGACTATGACCATTTAGCTGACGCAGAAGAATTAGAAAGAAGAGCTAATTTAAGAGGTTATAAAGTTGAAAACAATAAAAAGGAGATTGATCAAGATGATGATGATGACTTTGGAGACTTTGAAAGCGCTAACGAAGAACAAAAACAACAAGATTGGGACGTATTGTCTAACGATATGAAGTCTTTAAACGTGCATAAACCAACTGCTTCCTCACCACCTCAACAAACTCATGATGATGGTCATTTAGTTAGAGCAGTTAAAACCAAAGAAGAAGAAGAATATTTGAAACAAAAAAAGGATTATCAACATGATACAGATGAAGAACAAGAAGGTGAAATCTAAAAAGGATAGAATATATTCAAAACGCATACACACAAATACATATATTCTTTTACACTCTTGATTAGTACACATTTTTTTTAAAAAAACAAAAAAAAACAAAAAAAAAAACTTTTCTTTACACCGCAATACTATTATCCCCCCCTCCCTCTCTCAGACACTTGTTTATTATCACTTTTTTTTAACACTACTTGTTTTTTAATTTTTATTATATCATTCTTCCCTTTCCTTATATTTTTTTAATAATATAATGTTTGTATTTCTTTCAACCTTACAATTTTGCTTAAATAAATGAAACTAACTATTTTTAACTAAAGATTATTCGGCAAGAAACTCCAAATGGTACCGAATGTAGCCATAATAATAGACACGGTCAAAATAGAATAGATCAAAACATTGTCCTTTAAAGTCAAGTCCTGATGAAACAACTTGACATAACAAACGAGTGGGAAAATTGCGGAAATACCAAAACTAAAAAGCGCACCTAATAAAGACTTTTTTTTTTTACAAACAATTAGTTAAATCATGGGGTGTTTCTTAAGGTTCCCTTTTTTTAGTTTACCATGATACGATCGAAGCCAGGAAAAACGGTAGCTACCATAATCACAATGGCACTGGCCAATATTCTACCGACACCCGCCAAAAAAGGTTTTCTCCAACTATGATACTTGCACCATAATTCTACATTGGCATAACTAGTGATCCATAACTCCCATGTCACACTCACTGGGTTCATCATCAAACCGTATTTTGCAAGTGGAGTTAATACAATAAGCCAAATAGCAAGACGGTTTATCCATTTCGAATAACCCGGTGTAGTAGCTAAATTTTGTGTAATCTAAACCCGTATTATATTTAAATATACATCATACAATAAAAAAAAATCTAATACATTTTACCTCCTGCATTGTCTCTAAACCAAACATGGCATATCCCGCAATTGCCATCGTAATGTAAACAGCAACCGTAATCAGGTACGTAATGTCTACCATGCGTTCGTATCGTTTGGGTTCTTCCATATCACGATAAATTGCTGGAAATACAGCATGGCCTGCAAATCCTGCCATCATCAAACCAAAACTAAGCGGTATGTTATATATTTCAGAAGGAAAAATTTCAGTTTCCTATATATATATGTATACATTACAAAAGAGAGCCGGTATAACTATATATATATGTACGTACCATGGGTTCAATTAAACTTCCAGGTTTTGTCTTTTTTGAAAATCCATCATAAAGTACAATGGTAACAAGACAGGCGCAACTAATAATACCGATCAAACTAGTATACGCTAACTTTCGGATAGGTAAAAACAACATGGGAGTCAAAACTAGAAAAGAACCAACTCTGATCGTAAACATTTCTACATTAGGAAACAAGGATTCAATACCATCGCCAAGCAAAACGACCATTGCGACACTAATAAAAAATAAATTTAATATTAATTGCATTTGTTGTATGTGTGGTGGTGTACACCTCTTACCCAATCGTCATCAGTTCAACAACAAAAATGGTACTAACAAAAGTCCGACCACGATCCCCAAAGGCAGCCGCACCCATATCACCATACGTGGTTGAATTAGGATAAAAGTCCAAACACTTTGCGATTAATTTTGCAGTATAGTTGGTAGCAAACGTACAAAAGAAGAAGATACACGAGCCAAAGAACCACCCCGCACATCTAAACCCCAAAGGTAAAGCCAGTACACCAATACCTACTAAAACATTGATGGAGTTAAATATGGACTGCATAAAAGTAGATCGGATAGGACTTGCAGTATAGTGAGGGTCATGCTGCTGCTGCGTACTATTAAACTGTTGAGAGATCACAGACGCCACGGTGGTATGTCGAGAAAGACTTGGGAATAAATGGTAACCGGCTTGCTGAGATAATGTTTGAGTTAAAGTATATTCTATAGGTACTAATTTTGACTTGATATTTTCTTCGTGCTGGCTGTTGTTGAGTGACTCGACATCGTCTTCACCGTGATGCGTGGGTGGGTTGGAGTTTCCGAGTCGGTTGGTGATGCTAAGGTTCTCCGCCATGTATAGAGCAGATGTTCTCGAGTACGATCCAGCAAACGATTCGATTTGGCCACGAAGAGAGAGCGAAGGTGAACCCACAGGAGTACTATTTACGGAATCACCTGCTGCGCTATAATAGTAGCTGCTGTTATTATCATCCATCACTGCACCGTATCTAGAACTAGGAGTGTTCAGATGAGAAGGATGCGTATTAAGGGGTACTCTTATATGAACTGGTGAAGAAGGCTTGTTATCAGACATGGAATGAAAATAATAATTAAAAAAAAAAATTTGATACAATAAAAAAAAAACTTTGTATTATTTATATAGTTTTTTTTTATTTGAAACTGTTTGATAATCCTGAAAGAACAAACAATCTTTAATTCCTCCCCAGTAATTTTTTTTTCTGAACGTTAAATATTTCCCTCTCCCCCTCTTTTCACCTATTGTTTCTTATTCTAATATAGCCTTTTTATCATACTTATTTTAAAAAAAAGGTTGCACAGACAATTATTTTTTTTACGTGTTGCACAGGGATGGAAATCTTTTTTTAGTTCCTTATTTTAGACATTTCCTATTCGCGTAAGGTAAAAAGAGTTATTTTATTTTTTAGTGCCTCGATTTTCTGGAATTTTCATAATAGCTGTCCGGTAAAAAGATAAAAATTCCCTCTTTTTTTTTTGCGTAAAGAAAAAAGAATGGTGTATAATTGTTTATTTTAACTTTTAACAAATGGTTAAATTGCGTTTCTTTTTCTGCTTTTTAACCAAGGCACAAAAGTCCTTTACAAACAATAAAACAATAAAACTCCCGCAGCGGGTAATGTATTCGGACAAAGTATCTTTGTCCGCTCGGTTATAATAACAAAGTAATTAGGTAGCACTTACCATGAATCCTTTTAAAAGAAAACGTCAAAAGATGTCCTGTTTATCTCTCAATAGACAACGCATTAGTGAAAACTTAAAATACGACTTATATATTTATCGCTCATTAGGTAACGCACTAGTAAAAAAAAAAAGAGAGCATCAGACTCGTTGCATTTAAGGAGTAAATACACTTTTTAATTTCGAGGGTAAAGAAATTGTATAATGATCTTGTCATTTTGGTGTGGTACCACCAGTTTCAAAAATGTATCCTCCCCCCATTTTGATATTGCTTCAACTTTTTTTTCTGTTTACGTCTCTTTGTACCCCGTCCCTTTTTTCGCATAATGTTAACAAAACAAAAGAAACAGAGAAACGAAAATTCGACTGTACCAAAATGTAACCATTAACAAAAAAAAAAAATTACTAGCTACTGTATATAGCGTAACCTTATCACGAAAAATTGGTCATTTATAAACGTGATACATCGAAATTCTCGTGAGTTGTCATGCTTTCATCCCCAAAGTATTCGCCATACATGTATAGATTATATATATTAAAAAGAACATTAGTCAATATAAAATAGAACAAATTATAACAAAAAATGTACTGCTTGTTTTGAAACATGACAAGTTTTTTAAGGTTCTCATATATCGAGTGGCTATTTCTCTTTTTTTTTTTCTTTGGGGTACAGGCTATTCTTTTAAAAAAGATCGCGAATCGATACAAATGAACAGAGTATTATGGTATAATGTAAACGAATGGTTTAGTATTAAAAAAAAAAGACCGTTTCAACTAAAAAAAGGCATAAAAAAAAGACCAGAAAATCTATTGATAATAAAAATAAACGGCTCCCTTTTCAACTCAGTGTGCGTATGTATTTTTTTAGTCCCTTCCATTCGTTTCACCTTCTGCTGTTTAAATTTTGCTTCGAAAAATAAAAGGACGTTACTCAAAAATAACATCATTATCGTGTTAGAAACCACCTGATGATCCTTTTAACATTTATAAAAAAAACTCGATCCTTTTTCTTTTCCAAAACGCAGGTCAATCGCTTTTTGCCGATTACAAGCATTATTTTTCTTAAACGGTAAAAATTTGTTTCCATTTACACAAGATAAAAATTTAAATTTAAACTAAGACTTTGAGTCAAGTGTATTTCTCAATCAAAAAAAAATAGAGGGGGACGGTCCAGAAAAATAAATCTTTCTGCGGCAAATGAGTTCGTGTAACAATAACGGTAAATAAAAAAATAAAATTTAAGCTATCAAAAAAAAAAAAAGTTTTTTCTTGATTTCATTATCACCGCGGTATTTTAGTCATGTTATATTTAAAAGTTCTGTTCTTAGAAATTGATGTTTATGCAAAAACAAAAATTTAATGATATTTTGTTTATGCTGATTTTCTTTCTGGATAATGTAGAAAAAAAAAAATAAGATGCAAAGAAGTACCTAGAGCCCAATAACCCAGTAACTCGGTAAACGAATCGACAGTTTCACCGGTTTCGTCATAACATTAAAACTCAACAATTTTTTCAGGTCCACAAGTAAAAAAAATAGTTCGTACGATGTAAAAGTACACAAAAGGAAATTCTATGATGTAATCGGATCGCGGAAAAGTAATAGGTAATAAAAAAAGACTTTTTATTTCTTTTTCTTTTTCCCTTTTCTTTTTATTTATTCTAGCAACATTCTTAAATCTTCTAAATCCTTCGGTAAAAAAAAAAACTAGAAAAAACTAGAAAAATATAGAAAAAATTGTATCCAGAAAGAAATAGAATTAATAAGTATATATATATTCTTCTAATAGAGTAGCACTCTTGTATAATAAGTTAAATAAAAATGAACGTAGCAGTAAGCAATCAAGTCGTAAAAGCATGGTTACCAAATTCAAGTTCTACTGAACAAAGTGTAGAAGCAAAAGAACAAAATCCATTTGAACAAAGCTTCTCAACCGCAACAATAAAGGGTAATCAATTCAATCCAGCAAACGTAATAAGCGAAGGCAATGCCAGTCTTGTCGGTGCCTGGGTTTCTGATACATCTTCCTACACTTACGATTCTAATTCTATAAACAATGGTAAGTTTTTTTTTAACTCGCGAACTTGAAGGAGAAAGAAAAACTAACAAAAATATATATAATAGATGTATATTCAGTATCTGACCACCAAGCTAGTGAAGATAGCGACGATGCCTTTAATACGATAAATCCTCTGACTGTAAGTAAAAAACTAAAAAAAAAAAAATCATGCTGTAACTTTTATATTAATTGAACAAATTACAGTATCAGTTTGAGCAACAACAACCAAAAAAACATAATGATAACAGTAACACTTGCAATCAACAACAACAATATCAATATCAAACACAGTTCGTTAATACGAACATAAAATCCTCAAGACAATCTTCTAAAGGATCAAAGAAAAGATCTCGCTCGGTCAAATTACCGGAAGATGAAGAAAAGAGAAAGAATTTCTTGGAAAGAAATCGTCTCGGTAAGTTTTTATTTTTGCATACTATACAATAAAAAAAAGGGATCCATACTAACTTTAACGCTCTTTATTTATAGCTGCATTAAAGTGTCGTCAAAGAAAGAAGCAGTGGCTCACAAACTTACAAGCCCGTGTTGAATACCTGGCTAATGATAACGACCAACTTCAAATGGAAACAGATGCACTGCATAAAGAGATTCTGGACTTAAAGACATTATTAGTATCTCATAAAGATTGCCCACAATACAACGCAACGCTAGTTAGTAATAATAATACAGTAATGCAACACCAACCACAACAACCAGTCTACCATCATAACTTTTCTATGAGCAACTAAGCAACAACAACAACAAAAACCACCAAAATTTACTCTCGTTTCAGATTTACATATATTTTATTTCATCATTTTGAACTACCAGATATAATTATATACATACACAACTTAATCATCATTATATCTTCTCTCTTTCTCTTATAAGCTTGGTCTTCCTCCTCTTCTTTTTTTTTTTAATTTTTGGTTATATAATTATACACATGCATACAACAATTTAACTAAACATATATAGTGGGGCCTAAAATATTCCCAAAAATTTACTCTTTTAACAATTAAATCGCTTTTATCATTCATATAATACAATATCACTTTCTGAAATTGCAAACATACGAAGGCATCTTGCCTTTATCATGTAAATCCTCCGAGTAGGATATGGGAATCTGTTATATCAATCCCATGCATCTCAACATAATTAAATACAATTCTGTCTAAGGGATTATTTAAAAGTGGGAAATAAGTAAGGTAGTCATAATGCTAATAAGGTAGAAAAAAAAAATTATACGGAAAGAGATCCGTCTTTATTTGGGCTGGTGGAGTGAGACCTTTGGTCATGTAAGACACTTTACGATGTTTGGGTAACAACTTTCTTTGGTTTCAAAAATTGACAGCACGAGGGTAAAGCCTTTGTTTTTCAAAAAGATGGCGCTACGTATCTTCTTCTTTCTTATATACTAGCGTTTTCAGCGGCACAGGTTAATCATCCGAAAAGTCGATCTTCTGAGGACATTATAGTTACATCATCATATGCATGCAATGCAGAGGGTCCAATAGGAGACAACAATATGTCAGTGGCATCGGATAATCTGTGCTGGGAATTTAAGCGCGTAGTTAGATGGCAGGAAATACACATTTGAGGTGTTTTGTTTGCCGAGTATATTTACAGGGGGTATAATAGTTTACAATTATGTACAGGAGAAGCGGCGATATAGTTATAAACGGAGGAAGTAGGTTTTTTTATATACGGGAGGAGGTTATTTGACCTTTACAGACACTTGATGCCGAAGGTCCAGTCCTCTCATAAGCTGTTATATTTATTTTTAGAAAAGCGTGGGGCAGGGTCTTTACAAGAGGCATGACTTTTAATCGACACGAAGTTTTCCCCGGTCTCGGGTTGCTTTTTTCTGTCTCTTGGCAGCTAATTTATCTGAGTTGGAAGAAACCTTATGCAACGTTCGGCGGAAGAACGGCCATTACTCTTTTTTAAAAAATGATAAATTAGCTTTTTTTTTAAACAACAAGTATACACGAAAATGATTTTTAAGAAAAAGTCTGCTGTGAGAGAAAAAGCTGGAGTTGGTACTTCATGAGAGTATTAGCCACCTTTCTTAAATCTTTAAAAAAAGCGTACATGGTATTGGCGTTTTTGAGGCACAGTAACTAAAAAAGCCCATCATTTACAATAAGTCAAACTTCTGTTTACTCTCTTAGGATCACTCCACAAGATAATATGCTTATTGAAACTGCTTCCCGAATGTCCGTATTATTTGGCAAAACATTTGTATGTAAAATACGCTCATTCTAGTTTATGAATACACATTTCATGTCCTAATGTTAAAAAAATAGTCGACATTTACACTGTAAGTTTATGTCTTAGAATTAAAAAAAACTAATTTTATTACAAACAATGGAAAAAGAAGCGAACACTGGAAACAAAATTTTAAAAATAACAACTGGGCAAAAACGCACTTTTATTGTTTAAATAATAGAAACTTCTTTTAGTTCTCAAAATAACTGTTTAGTTATAATTATTAACAGGATCAACCACGAGAAAGTAGATGTTTATCTGATCCCGAAAAAAAAACACCTGAAAAGATGCTGTCGACTCTCACTCTTACTTGATTGGCGCAAGATGGCTGTGGTAAATCATTTGAGCTGTGCAAAGGGGTGACCCATCTAAGGATATCTTCCCCTTTGCCGATGTCCTGTTGCTAGGTAACTTCCAAGACCACATTACATCGTACAGACTACGGGTCCGGCCTACTCACAGGCGATAAAGCGTACCTAAAGCACTGTGTGGTAGTCCTCGGCATAGCCAAAGAAGAAGAAAAAAAAAAAGGGAAAAAAGGAAAAAGATGTTGTTTATATACTCACTTGCTCCATTTTTTTCATACCTGTACCATAGCAGTGTTGCCATATCCTTTATCAAAATATAAATTATATTATTGATGTCTCTGGGAGGCAGATAAAGGGATAAAAGTGGATAACTACACTATATAAATATGAAGAGAGTAAGAGAAAGAAAAACTAGTTATGTCTAATTTATACTACTTTCCTTTTTGCATGATCTGTTTACTCTGCTAAAAATAATTTTATAACTAATTATCTTTATAGCTTTAGAGTACCAGCTCTAATTGAGGGTGTCCGAAGTATGGAAGAAATCCGCCCTTACATTGAACATACCCTTACAGAACAAGCTCTTATATTGAACTGTGAATAATCACTTCCAAAAAAAAAGCTCACTGAGATACCTGGGTTTAAATAATCGCTCAGATAAGAAACTACGGCTAAAATTAGCAGTTATAATAAATATTGCTTTTTATTTTTTAAAGAAAAAGGAAATGCGTTTTGGGCCCAAGTTGTTTAGTACAAAATAGTTGGTTCTACTATATCTTTGATAAAAAAATTAAAAATAAACTTATTTGTTTTTTTTCGATTTTCATTTTTAGGGGGTCAACCCCTTTTGTGTTTTTGAGGTTATTTTACAATTACTCCAGATCCAATTTTTCTATTTATGTGGAAAAAACATGTATAACATTAAACTCATTTAGACTCTTCTAATCCATTTTAAATCATACTTCTAATGCAAAAACTGAAAGAGTAATCGCTGTTTTAGACGTTTTTTTTTCGGGTAGAAAAATACACTTTTTTAGTGTAACATCGTGTAACCATTTTCAGAGTTTCGCGATTACATGAAATGTAGTTTTTTATTACCGTGTTTAAAAATAGTACCGAATTTAGATATTTAAAAACTATATATTGAATGTTTATAAATAAAAGTGCTACATCCAAAATTGAACGAGAAAACGCGCTTTAAAGAATTCGCTATTTTAAGGATCGCTTAACTCAAATTTTAGCAGAAAAAAAACGTCTAAAACGATGATTACTCGGTCAGTATTTTTTGTACAAATATAAATTTAAATGGATTATATGCGCCTAAAAACACTTTATTATCATTGTTTTTTTCACAAATAAAAACAAAGTAGATATTGAGTAATAATAAAATAACCACAAAAACACAACAGGGGTTGACCCCCCAAAATGATCAAAAATGATCAAAATGACCGACCGAAAAATAAATAAAAAAAATCGAAAAAGATATGAAACAACAAGCTGTTTTTAATATTTGATATTAAATACAACATTTTAAGGAGTAACTTCTACTAAGTAACGTAAAAAAAATAATCATTTCCTGATGTTTAATCACACAAATAAAACTCCTTATTTCGATCATCGAAAAATGACCTTTTTTAGGAGTTACTTCTAAACCTTCGCTTAAAAACACGCGTTTTTAAGAAAATAATGGATAGAAAATAATGGATTATAATACTTTAAGCAGTTTTTAAACTCTTCCAAGTTATTGTACAAAAAACTATGATGTATATCGCTTTCTGCAAGAGCTTAAACATTAAATTCTATAAACATTTTTATTGCAGTCGATTAAAAAAAAAAAACGCTTTTAAAAATCAAAACTCTCTCTTTTTAATACCAATGTTTTTTTTACAAGAAAAGAAAATTATATCTATACACTATTCTCAACAACGTTTGCTAGTATCTTAGCCAGTACTTTCGTTTCAGCAGAGAGTTTCACTAAAGAAAATTTAGCCGTCGGTATTCGTCAAGGTATAGAGAACCAAAATGCTTATCATAAATTTTACAAAAAGAGAGGAATAAAAAAAAAGGATTTTCGTCTGGTAATTCTAAAAGTGAATAACACCCAAATAATTCGTTCTTTGAATGCAGCAGCTTTAGATATAGGAATTGGTCCTTCTTCTGGTATTATGGATGGTGACAGTAGCAACAATAATAGAGTTGGATCTGCAAAAGAAACCGCAGAAGTCATGGCATATTCTTTTAGTAGCCCGGATCTTAATAACGAAGCTGTGTCTTTTTCTGCTGCAGGTATCACTGGTAGAGGTGATGATATAGGTGGTAATTAAATTGAAACTTCTGGTATTGAAAGTAACCACTCTTGTAACTGATTCCAAAGACTTTAAACAGCTACCGGAGAGATACATCTTAAATGTATACACTACTTGAGTTACTTTTTATGTTTCTATATACAAATATCAAAACCCTAATCTTTTTGTCTATAAATAAATAAAGTGCCACCAGGCTTAAACCTAAAAAGCTTGAAAGGAAAATAACGGGATATAGAATGCATTTATCGTACGCATTTTGTTTGTTTTTAAATATTGCAAAAAACTTGTAAGGTTTAGGACTACCTTGTGCCATATTTTTAAGCCTGTTGATAACTTATTGGCGCTGATTCTTATACTTAATTGTATGTACAATAGATAAGGCAATACGAGAAATTTATTTACGAAAAAATTCAGGAGTACTTTACGCCATGCTAGACCAGTTACGGGCTTCTATTCACCATCTAATCGTAGAAAATAGCAATTGTATATAAAGACTTTTTGAAAATCAAAAAAACTTTCTTCTTTCAGTTCTAATTTTACTTATTTATTGTTAAAAAAAAATGCATGCCTCTACACTTTTCTTGGTAGCACTCTAGTATCATGGTTACTTTTTCCTCAGCAATAAAGTACGGACAACCTAAACCATATTCTTCTCCCCTATCCGGTAGTGCCATTAATAGTGTAGGTCGACCTGTTGGAGAAACGCTTGGCGGTAATTCCGATGGAAAAGCTCTTCCGCTCGTTGGTGGTTATATTTTGTAAATGAACTCTGTTCGTATAGCACTTTATATATTTTCGTATATCTCGAAAATTATATTTTAATACGATGCCCATCTTCCTATAATAAATATAATATTTTTTTAACTATAAAGATATATTATTATAAATCGGCAGCTCTATTTAAAGGGCGGCTAAAATCTGGAAGAGAGATCTACCCTTACATTGAATAGTGAATAATTAAAGAAAAACGCTCATTGAGATACTGCAGTCTAAAAAAAAATTGCTTCACATCAGAAGTCACTGCAGTTATGGGTTTTTAATTTATGAAGAAACAGGAAACACGTTTTGTTATAATACAAAATATTTTCATTTTTGGGCGGTTAACCCGCCCTTTATCTCTGAAACTAGTAAACCTGAATGCTCATTTCCTTTTACATGCAAATTAAAAAAGACGACTGCGAGAAAAAGAAGCAGTGCGCATTATTTATTAAAGAATGTATATAGCAAAGAGTATAGTTCATCAAACCGGGCGTCAATTCCGCATAAAATACTCCTGCGTTTTTCTAAATAAGTTTTTCGCATTTCCTTGTTACAAAGTATATTCAATATAAGGGTCACTGAGGTACTTATTAAAGCGGTTCATTTGTCTTTATAATCGAAACTATTAAAATATGGTAGAGAATAAAAAAACTGGATGTTGGATACCAAAAACAAAATCAACTACATGAATACGTTCAGCTGCATATCCATCCCCGATTCCGAGTTCCTCTTAATGGAGAACTACAAAAGAGCAATCTGGACGTTTTCCACTTTTGTAATTATGAGCCTAGAAAATATCTTTCTTCGCGAATTATTGACCCGCGTGCGTTTTTTCGTATCTTGATACACAGTCAATTTACAAAAAGTACGTCGCGAAAAGGTAGAAAGAGAAATGTTCACTTATTTTCTACCAAAAAAAAGATGGAATAAATAGCCTGACAAAAAAAAGGGGGATTCATTTAATCATTGCGATGTAACTACACATACTAATAAAAAAACTCTCACTTTTATAGACATTTGTATTAAATAATCTATACTTACTTGAATTTAACGTACACAAGGAAAAAGGATAAGCAGAATAAAAAAAAAAAGAACACGCTTTATTTCTTTGGCACGTCATTTTGGTGTAAAAGGTTATATCAAGCGGGGTGTTGTATACACTAGTAGAAAAGAGCACGAACCAGGGGCTCGGTAAAGGAATCGACAGTTGCACAGGTTTCGTCATTATTGCTAAAACTCCATATTTTTTTTTTTTTCAGGTCCACAAAGAAGCGTAAAAGGAAATTCTATGATGTAATTTAGATTGCAGAAAAAAGGAAAGCAAGTGATAAAAAAAAAAAAAGATCTTTTCTTTTCTTTTTTTTTCCTTTTTTCCTTCTCTCAACAATCTAAATTCTTCTCTCACTCTGGTAAAATAAAAAAAAACAATTAGTAAAAACAAAAATAGAATTAAATATTTTCTGTAATAGATACAAAACAACAACAAAAAATGAATGCAACATGGCTACCGACTTCAGATAATAACACGGAAACAGACACAAAAGAACAAAACCCATTTGACCAAAGCTTTTTGACGGTATCCTCCGTAAATCCGTTTAGCGCACCCAAGATAGTAAGCGAGGGCAGTAATACCAACAACACGGGCCTCCTCGTTGACGTCTGGGGTTCGAATACATCTTCCTACTCGTACTACGATTCTAATTCTATAAACAATGGTAAAGTTTTTATATTATCAAATCGTAAATTAAAAGAGAGGGAGAGACATATTAAACAGAAAAAACAATGTATAGATGTATATTCTGTATCTGACCATCAGCCTACTACCAGTGGTGAAGATAGTGACGACGCTTTTCATCCCGAAAACTCCATGACTGTAAGTACGATTCTCGCTGTATAACCTTTTTTTATATTAAACTCAATTTATTACAGTACCAGTTTGAGCAACAACGACCTAAAGAACATAGTAATAGCTCTCAAACCCAACAACAACAGTATCAATACCAAGCACAATTTGTCAACAACAGTACTAAAACTTCACCCAGATCTAAAGATTCAAAAAAAAGAGCACGGTCATTCAATAAGGTACCGGAAGATGAAGAGAAGCGAAAGAAATTCCTGGAAAGAAATCGACTCGGTAAGTTTCTTTTTTTTTTTTTTTTTTTTTTTTTGCATAAAAGTATTACGGATGGGATATTAACTGTGTTTAATTTTGTAGCTGCATTAAAGTGTCGTCAAAGAAAGAAGCAGTGGCTTACAAACTTGCAGGCTCGTGTAGAATACTTGGCTAATGACAACGATCAACTTCAGATGGAAACCGACGCACTGCGTAAAGAGATTTTGGATTTAAAGACAATACTAGTCACTCATAAAGAATGCCCGCAATACAATGCAGAATTAGCTGCTAATAATACCGTCATGCAACCGCAACCACCGGTCTATCACCATAACTTTTCCATGAACAACTAAGGGCTCTTCCATACACACTCTCGTTCCTTCAGCATTTTTAAACTATTCTATATAACTATACACAACATAATCAACCTTATATCTCATCACATTCTTTTTACAAACTGATACATCCTGGCTTTATACGCTCACACATAACAACAGTTTTTTAACTATTATGAAATTTTCGGGATTACTTTTCCACCTCCTAATATAAACATGTCTCTAATTATGTTTTGGTTAGTCAAATTAATAAATTAAAAACTACTTTTAAAAGTAATGTATTCGTTGGCCCTGTTTAAAATTTTAAAATTAGAATGAGTAGTAAAAATCGGTAAGCGTAGATTTTTTGCAAGTATTGAATCTTTAAGAAATTACACAACTCTGTTATATTCTGCAAAGTACACACGTCTAACTAAAAGTAATCTTGTAATACCCGAAACAAAACTCTGCATCTTTGAGCGAGTTTTTTATGGGGGTTTTTTTTTGTAGCAAAACACAAGTGTCAAGGATTACTATTTTTTCTCGGCAGTAAAGCCATTGAGTTTTTTTCTATTTTGATCCTATTCAGCTTAATTCATAACTAATAAAGGAGGAATGGAATAGTTTGTTAATATACAGGAAATACTGAATGATTTTTACAGTATAATACTATGTTTGAAGCGACAATAGGTACGTTATAAACCATATTGAGCGAGACACATAATAGATCCTCGATCATTTTTTATTTTATTCTACGCTGCGGGATGTTACGCCAAGACTTTTTTTTTTTTTTAACGTGTCACTAGTACCTTAGTAATACCCTTTTTTTTTTTTTGGCATGACACATTCCATAAAAGCGTGTGATATAGAGTTATATTACTGTGATGGCCGAAACAAAAAAAAAGAACAAAAAAAAAGAACAAAAAAAAAAAGGGCGTAATGACTCTCTCTTCTTTCTATTGTACAATTGTTACAAAACTCAAAAACTTTTATTACAAGAAAACGTAAATAACTTATTTCACAATAAAATATAAGCACTTGTTTAAATTAATTAGCTGGTATTTAAGGACCAAGAAAGTAAAAAGGAAAAAGAAAAAAGGACTTGTGCCATTTTCTTTTTAATGCAAATCAATGTTGATCAAAAAACCTTTTTTAGGTAGGTCTTTTTTACAAAAAAAAAAAAAGGTCACATACACCTTAGAAATTACAGAAAAAAAGTATTCTTTATTCCGTTGCTTTGATACCTTTTTCGCTGGTAACCTGAGTTTTACTAAAAAAAAAAAAGTAACGCATAATTAAATCCCTAGTGTAAAAATAAATAAAAATATTCTCCTTCCCACCCCGTTGGGAACTATAACTTGCTACGAAATAATTGTGGCAATCAAATGTAAAAGTAAAAATGGGGGGGGGGGAGAGAAAAAGAGGGTCCAACACAAGTAATTGAATGGATTTCTCGGAAAACGCCAAGAGAGATGAATTTTATAAAGAACTGCGTTTTTCTTTTAGAGAATAAAAAAATAACATTTCAATGAAGGAGGATGCATAACTTGGGGGAGTAGAGTGCGAAAGGGGGAAAGAAAAAGGAGGGGAGCGGATGGTGGAAAAAAAGTTCACCTCCCCCCCCCCCAAAGAATACATTAGCAACTCCAACAAAAAAAGTGTCATGATGTTATACACACCAAAAAAGTACATGTGTCTTATTATATCATGGTTTCGTAGTTTACTATTACGTTTATTTTATATTCGACTATCATACTTGACTTGATTACTATATTTAAAAAAAGACACGGTTTTGTTTATGTATAGCTTTCTTTTCATGCTGTGTTACATGACCTCCCAAACTTTGATAGATATTTTAATAAAACAAGAGCTTGACAAAGCGAAAAAACTAGATAAATATAAATGTTGTGTTTAAATTGATAACATGCACCAATAATAATAATAATGATACCAGATTATGTACTCTTTTTCAGAATAAATCCATTCTCCTAAAGAAATACACACGTTTAGAAGAAAAAATAAAGTTAAAAAAAAACAAACTTTATTATATATATATACACACACAATAAAAAAGAAAATAACGGTAGATCTTCTTATTTCACATATATATATATAACTGCGATATATATAAATATACATGTAGGCTTTACCTTTTATTTACAATCAATATAACAATTAATATATGATTTAATACAAGAAAAAAAAAAAAAAAGTAAATAATAAAGTCATGATATTTAATAATGACGGTGGCAAAACAGAAGCAAATGATTTAAGCGCGCGTTAAGTTTGTTAGTTGATGATGTACACGCAGTATTCTAGATAGGATGCAAGTTGTCAAAAGACTTGAACCGGAGAAAAAAAAAAAAAGAAACAAAAAAAAGTGGCATTGCATTGTACATAGTTGGATATGAGATTAATATACACTATTTGGGGGGACAAGAAGGCAAAGACAGATAGAGTGTGCCTGAAAAAAAAAAGAAGGGGAAGGAAATTATGCAATGCAAGGGGTATTTTTTTTTTCTAATGGAAATCATAGAAAGGCTAGTAAATTATATAAAGGAATTAAACCAACTTTTTTTTTTTTTTTATATATTTTATTCCTCTTTATACTTTTTAATTCTCTATTTTTTTTTTTTTTACTTAATGCTTCAATCACAAATAATTAACGTCTTACCTCGCCGCATCTTGGCTGGATTATGGGCAACACATGAAACTCGTATTTCGGTAATTTATTCTTTTTACTTTATAAAACCGAGAAACAAAGCAATCATACTAACTTTTTTTTTTACATATAGCTTTCTCATCTTGCACCTATCAAAGCAACAACAAAAACGACAACAAAAGAAACAAGGTAACACAAACATAATTGACATAGTTGGCGCTGTTTATTTACTCTTTTTTTTGTTTTGTTTTGTTTGTAAATAGTCAACCTGCAGCAACATCCGCACAATTTCTTTGTACTGAATTACCAGTGCGATACACTCATATTTTGAGACTACTATCTACTTTATCTCATGACTCACTGCAATCACCCATTATTCGTAACGTATCACATAGTTACTTTCGTGATATCTGTACGCTTTTACACCCTTCTTTAATGGGCACCTCACCAAAGGCCTTTTCCAACGTCCTAAGTCGATTGCGTCAAAGTCAAGCGACAAACCTGATTCGATTAAAATACGCATTGCTATCAAACCCAACTTCTAATTCTCTTACGTTAATGGAAAATATTAATACAATTGGTTTTGGTATTCATCTTTTACTTGGTAAATAAATTCTCCTCATTCCCCCTCTTTTTCCCCCCCTAAATTTTTTGTCTTGGCACATTTCTAATATTACCCTTTATTAGATCAACACCTTTCTTGGAACACAGATAAACCTAATCATGCTCAACCAGTCTGTACCGAAGAAATCGCACACAAGGCAGTTGACGATGCTCGTAAGGCTTTTTCTGACTCTTTCGGCACCGACAAAGACATCCCCACCATCGAAATCAAAAAAGACATGAAATCTAAATCCAAAGACACCGAGTTCGTCTACATCCCCAGTATCTTGCACCGAGTCCTTTACGAGTCTACTTTACTGTCTTTAAAAGCACAGTCCTTACAAGACGATGATACCACCCGCTCCTCCACCTGGTTCCAAAACACTTTTTCAAACACCAAGACTCGCCCTTTATCGCTTCGTATCTTTGGCGGTCCTACCAGCATCGGGTTTCGATTAGACGGTGCCGCTCCCTTGTTGGAAAGCGATCTCTTGCCTGGTATTCCTCGTGACCCTATTGGCATCCCCACATGCGGCTCTGTCCTTTCTCAAACAGGCGCTACTACCGTAGACAATACAAACTATACGGGCGTGGAGTGGGAGTCCTTGAATGGCTGGAGATCTGCAAAGGCATTAGCGAGTCATTGGGGAGGAAACTTGGACGCTGTCACTGTCGACGGACTTGGATCGACCATATACTTGGCATTAGATCGAGACCCTTCCTTATTAGAACGGTATCCATCTAGACACGCACTTGCCTCTTCTGCTCATAGTCTGCTTCGTCATCATAGACGTACGTCCGCTGTAAGCGCGTCTGCTGATAGCACTCTTTCTATTCAAGCTGCAGCTACTCAATTAGACGCCTTCTTGTATGCTATCTCTGATTCTCAGCAATCTACCTTCAACCCTACTCCTCTTTATCACCATCACTCTGTTTCTTTGAGTGCTGCTGTTGGACACGCTTAATTTTATATGGTTTTTCTTTCTTCTCTCTACTTATGTATGGTACAACACACACATTTTGCTTACTCTTTTTTATTTAATCTCCTTTTTTTTTTTTTTTTTTTTTTGCATTTACCTCTCTCCTTTATTATATTATGAATAATATCAACACAAACACACACTCCACTTTGCATATACATCATTACAACATTTGTACATATTGTCATTTCTTGTTTTTCCCTTTTTTTAATCTAAAAATAAAACTTTGTCCCTTTTTTAGTTCTTATAAATAGACAAGAACTGCATACAGCTAGACATAATAGTTTTTTTTTTAAAAATCCGCACGGCATTACTTTTAAAAAGTCAAGTTCATGCATTTTGCAAAAGGGATTTTCAATTTGTTTAGCATTAAAAATTGATTGGTTTAAAAAGTGCTACGTGCCACACTTCAAATTGACATCAATTGCAGTGTAAGGAACTTTTGTCATATAGAACAACAGTGGTCTCTTTTTTTCTTTCATTGACATAACAGGAGACTTGGAAAAAGAACATGCTTTACTGAAAACAATAAAGATGTAATGTACGATTTTAAAAATAGTTGTCATGTTGGGACTTTGGGGCCCGCGTCTGCTTATTGCTTTTGCTGAGTCTTCTTCTGCATGTATTTCAAAAAACAAGTTATTTGTTATTTTTGGGGGGAACCTATGAGGTTTTAAACTAACCCTATGCACTCAACATTTTTTTTCATTCTTTTTGTTGTCAAAAAATTTATTTTATATACATAAAAAAAAAAAAAAAAGACAAAATAATATACACACTTTTATTTCACTTGAGGCTTGTTCTTCATCTCCTTATACAAAGCCAACATCTTTTCTTCTTTCCAATCGGCCCAGACTTCATAAATCGACAAGATCTCTTGACTGATCTCAATGATACTCTTAATATCCACATTTAAATCTGCAAACCACTGCTTCATGTCGCGCTGATCACCAACTGACCCGGGCGCGAAGTCCGCGTGGTTCAGCACCACCGTCAGGTAAATAGCCGCCAACGCAATCAAGTGCGGCGGGTACAGCAAGCACACGTCAGTCCGGTACGAGTCGTTGACAATAAACCAAGCGTACTGCAACCCCGATTCGCGCATCCCAAGCTCGTTGCATACCTGCGTAAGTGAACGGTACGGGTGCCACACAATCAAGTAAAATTCCAGTTCTTCTAGCAAGTAAAATTCAAATTCGGCTACTTTAAAACTATCGTACGGAAACCCTCCAAATTCGGCTATTGTACACAGAATTAATATAAAAAAAAAAGAATGTGTGGTGTTTTACCTTGGAAAACGACTTTGGCCTCTTGTGTTACCATCTTGATATGCATAGGACATTCTTCAATTTTGGTAGCGAGGTAGACACAAGTAACCAGGACCAGGATCGGATCAGTGCACCGTAAACTATTACTATACTAGGCGTTTCAATACTATTACTTGCTGCTACCTGAGTTCATATACTTACTTTATATAGAATCGCTTAAAATATACAAACGCAGTGGCAACAACTTGTTGTCGTAACTGAAGTCTCTTTGCTAACTTTTGAATCACTACTCTTTTTTAAAGAAAACTTAGTACTTTTTTCAGAGTTGCAATGTTATAAAACTTTACAGTGACAGAACCAGATTCTGATTTTAACGTAATCGGATTCGGACAGGTATTTCAAGTCTTCTTCTTTACTCTTTGCTAAACTCCAGCGATCGAGCATCCAATGTAATCTATAATGTGTGGTTTTTTTTTTTTTTTATTTAGATTAAACTATTTTACTGTTATTATTTAACCTAATGGTTTTCGTGTGTTTTTGTTGTTGTTGTACCGTTGTGTTGAAGCCCAATAATTAGCTGCCATAATGTCTCTCTTTCTATTCAAATGTAAACTGAAAAGGGGAGGAAAAAAAAAAAAAAAAAAAAAAAAGAGATAATTTTATTAATTTGTAACCTCTAATTGGCTCTACCAACTTTTTTTTTTTTTAGATACAGATAATCTTTTGTTGGACATGAGCTTGTTTTTTTATTTAATGAAAGTATACATGAAATGAATATATATGAAAAAAAAAAAAAATGAATGTTTGTAAAAGGAAGGAGTGTGTGTAAGTGCAATATCTTATTTTAATTCTGGGTTCAAGATTCTCTTTCGTTGATTTTGAACAACTTGAGTGACCTGCTCCATACTCTGCCCAGCCTTCTGAATCATCTTTTCCAACTCCATCATTTGCCTATCCAGCTTATTCTTCGCCATTTGCGAGAACTCCAAGTGCTCATCCGAAACCATGCCTTCATTATGGCTCTGATACTTTATCGACGAAGGCAACGGGTCTCTTGTGGCATGCACAAACTTCAAGTCTTCCTTTCTTGCATCCGGGTCAAGTTTACTCAGCAACTTCCATAACGAATTATTATCTGTATCTCCATAACCATATTCACTTTGTTGCTGTTGCTGCTGTTGTTGAAAGGTAGGGTGACCCATTTGACTTAATTGTTTATCCACACCAGACATTTTAGACGCAATATAAATATTTGTTAACACCATGAGACTCATACACACTGCCGTTAATTGCGACGTACTCGGTACACTGAGATTATCAAGTAACCAGTTCAATACACCGCACAACATTTCCACCAAAAAATGGTTACTGGGAGGTGATACTGTAGGTATCATAGGTGCAGAAACAACCTCTCTGTCGCTGCTATGCTTGCGATGCCTGCGTTTGCCTCCTTTCTTTCTAGAAGAAGACGACACCTTGTTTGACACCCCTTGCTGATCCAGATACTTGCGCACTGCTGCATCTAGATTCTTGTAAAAGCTTTGTTGGCCATCAATCGTAGCCTTTTCAATAGTAGACTTCAGCCACGCCGTCTTTGTAAACTCAACAAGAACGGTGACCAGCACTCGAACTTGTCCTTGACCCGACCACGAAATACACGTCTTGGTCTTTACGTTGAAGGAGCCACCAGAGGGGACATCGGGCGTCTGCGTCACGGTCAGTTGCGACACATAATCGGTTGTATCTAAATGAAGCACGTCTTCCTTTAAATAGCATTTTGTCGATTTGGGGCCAATGGAACCGCCCAAGAATTTTATATATGATGATTCACGGGAGTATGGTATACTACCATTGTTCTTTTCCCATTCACCAATAGTCACCTCGGTGCTCTTTTCAACTTCAGAAAGAAATCGGTTCATAAATGAACTATTGTATAATAAATTATACATGGTTTCAATAGAAGTATCGTACTTGTTGTCCATGACAGTGATGGGAAAATGTTGATCGTTGATACCGCAATCGCAATCGGTCTTTGTTTTTAGTTGAGCGGTTGTTGTTGGTGGTAGTGGTGATGGTGGGTTGACTTCGGTACTCGCGGGTACATCGGTCTTGTTCTTTATATACTCTTGCATATTAGGACGAGGACCTGCTTCTGAAACAGCCCGACGTCTAGCCGCTTCGTCAGCTGATGACAGGTGTTTAGGAAGTGGTAAAGAAGCAAGTGAACTTTGTCTATCTTGAAACGACGATTTATCTATTATCGTGATTAGAAATTAAAAAGTATGTATAAACGACAGTTTGTTTTACCGTGAATTTGATTTGGCTTGATTAAATCATTTCGCTCATCTTCTTCTGATTCAGTATAAGAATAATCCGAAGTTAAATCACTTTCGTCGTCTTCTTCAGAGTAGGCAGTAGCGTCATCATCGTGTTTGGCTTCCATTGTACTACTGTTTGCACGAGAAGCTTTCCACAGTTCTACCATTTGATCATACGCTTGGTCACGGGAAAGAAACGAAGCCAAAAAATGCTATTTTTTTTTTTTTGATTTGTTTAGCTATTTGTGAGGTTAAATAACAATGTTTTTTTTTTTTTTACCTTTGAAGAACAAGTAGTAATTAAAATGGCATTTGGAATAAAAATGGCAGTTGCTCGTTTTTCAATTTCTTCAATATCAGCGAATGCAATTACAAGCTAATTCGAGTAAAGGAATAAGTGATTCTGTGCAACAACAACAATTATATAATACATTACATTTGTGATCCATCCAAAGATATTTGCATTAAAACAAATGTGATGCTCGGAAATATAGACTCTACCTTGAAGTAAAATTTCTTTTTGAAGTGCACACCCATAATCTAATAACAAGTGGGGTCAACAACAAAAAAAAGCTTTTGTTAAAAAACAGACCAAAAGAAATGCTTTTACCATCAATTAATCTTTCTCCGTCCGGAACACTTCTAAATAAAACATGAAAGTCATGATTGCGTTTATCATTGGCTAATAAACGAGGAGCAACTAATAATGCATCTGCAGCAGCGGTTATTGAAAAGCTGGCTTCTGAACCGCCGTCAGTAGTAGTAGCATCAGAGCCTCGTCTACTTTGTTTCTCTCCGTGCTTGCGAGTCTTTTTCGACAGGTGCGGGAACGATCGTTGTGTTGTCAAAGGACGTTGCTGCTCGTCGGCAGTGATGCTGTTGGAAAAACTCGATCGACGTGGTTGTGGTAATCTGGGAGATGAACGGGATTCGTGTGTAGAAGCGTACACTGCAGAAGGTACAGGCGAAGGTGCACGCGAGCTCGCTTGTGGTTTTGGGCTAAGTGCATGGTCCATTGGCACAATGTATATATTTTCTTTAAAAAAAAATGTATAGATACTAAAAAAAAAGAAAAAGAGAAAAAGAAGAGAAATAAATATAAAAAAAAGAAAGAAACTAGGGGTTAATATGTGTGTGTGCAAGAAAGAGAGAGAAAAAAGAGGGATAACAAAAAAGGTTCCATATTTATTTATTCCTCAATCTAGTTTCCCATAAATGGACCGGAATAATTAATATCGCGTGGACTGTGTGTGTACCACACGCCAACTTTTTCTTTGTATAAATATTGTAGTTGCACTTCACACTTGCTCCCTTTTTTTATTTTATTGTACCGGTTAATTTGCCATTGCAAATCATCATACAATAAATCTCACTTTCAACCTTTTTCGACTCTTTGTATATGTGTAATACCCTACTATTTAAGAATATATACATCAGTTTCGCCGTGGGTTTCATGTGTACCGGAAAAAACCACACACAAAAAAAGATCGCTAAACCAAAAAAATCATTCATTGTAAAAAAAAAAATATAAGCTTTCCTTGTCCAAAAATACATTTTTCTTTATTATTATAAATCAGACACTAACTAAATCGTAAAACATTGTTAAATCATATATTTCTCACCTTAATTAAAACAACCTTTTAACATTTTATCTAATGTGCTGCCAAAATAAAAATTATGTAATTGCCTTTAAACGGTCCTTTTTTTAAATCATCTGCTTTTTTCTGCAACCACACGGAAATAAACCCACTATAAAAGAGGAGGAGGGCAGGTTTCGTGCGATATAAAAAAGGGCTTTTTTTTTTGTACATGCGCTAAAGCACTATGTTCGGAAAAAAGGCACACAGAACGGGAAAAAAGAAGGATTTGAATCAATTTGCTTTTAATTGGATGATTCATCACTTGGTAATCATCTTTTTTGGCTTCATCAACTCCGTGTCATGATATATCTCGGCGCTTTTTTACAAGAGGGCTTTTTGTGTGTATACAAATAATAAAAAAAAATACGTTTAAATTAATATCCTCCCCCTTTTTTCTATCAAAGCAAGTTTACATTCCTTTTTTTCATTATCATAAAAAAAAGTAACCCTGAGAATATCTTTTTTGTATCAAAATAGCTTTTTTTATCTTGCATAGAACCTTTATTTTAGTTGGCCGCTTTTTTGCTAATAATAGTGCAGAAAAATGTATATTAATACCATTTACTTGCGAATCTGGATTTCATATAATTTATCAAATCGAACCCTGTTTTCTTCTTCTTCTGGTGAAGGGAGCTGTTGGTAAGGTACGATCAACCCTCCTCCTTTTCTATAGCCTTTTTCCTTTATACCCAAAAAGAAAAAACAGAGTTTTTGTTATTGCTCGCATATTCAAATTACGACAAATAAGTATTTTTAATAACTTTGTATTTTCGTATAATCGCTATTTACACAACTATTAATAACATGGACTTACTGTGTACAGTCTGAAATTTAATCTTGTTCAAGAAATACAGAAGGGAAGAGAAATTGTGTCCTTTAAAAAGGCCTTTCAGTTAGCACAGAATCCCTTTTTTCTTTTTCCCCGCTTTGCTATAAATGGTAATTCTCTTTTCCCATCGTGTTTGGCACGCAAAAAAAGTGTCAAAACATTTAGACTGCGGGAATCAGGGCGTGGGTGTTGTGTTATTGGCTAACGAATCCAAAAAGTATAAACGGCCAGCCCCGCAGAGAGCACGGTTTATTATGGGCTCAAAATATATAAGAGTTTCTTAAAATCTGTCGATCCTTTGATAATATGTTTCACATGTGAACGGGTCCATCATTAGTCAAATGCAGGTATCGAACACTTTTTGTATTTTGGCATGAGCTGTAAGATCTTTTTTACTTGATATAGTAGTTGTATTGTTTTTGCCCATCAGTCATTGTAAATAAATCTACTAAAGGAAAACCCACATGCTGCATTTTCGGAAATAGACGATCATTTCAATCATATAAAAAAAAATGCCTACTTTTTTCACAAGCTGATACACGACTCCATTTAAGTGTCATTTTAATTGCTTTTGAAGATTTATTTCCTTATCACCTCTCTATCAGTTTGATTATTGTTCCTTTGTTTTATGAGTAACATCGATTTGATTGTGCAGACTAGACGCTTTTATACAATCTCTTCATAAATTAACACCTCTCAAAATTAGTGAGCAGCGGCAAACAGTGGAGGACCTAAGACATCCTGGAGAAATATACCCTTGAGTCTGTACTCTTACAAATAGAATCGCTACTGTATTTAACCATCAGATGATGCTCTAACTGAAGAAACAAATAAGCCTCTGCGGTTGTGACGCGTTATACAGAAAGTGCAAAAAAGGTGGGGGGGAGAAGGCGTTCCTTTTCTGACACACACTCTTTTTTTATCGTTATTATTATTATGACACACATTTCGAACAATTGGTTACCATCGGAGGTATTAAAAATAATCTTTCAATACGTCTCGAAAATATAAGTGCCTGAAGATGAAGTAAATTACTGTATAAGACGAGATATCTGTACTTGTTTACTTGTCTGTAAATCCTAGTCTACAGCGGCGCGACATGTATTAGGTCCTGGACGTACCATCCGTGTCGATGAAGACCAACTATCGAGGCTTTACAACGATGTGATTGACCTTTCCGAAGAAAAATAACAACTATAAAGCTATCGACAACTCAATACGTACCCAACACACCAAAAGTTGGCGTTGAATTCAGAAAAACTTTTGACAGTATGTCCAAACTTGATCTCGGTTCATTACTATCGCATCTGTAACTTTTTGGTACAGTTGAGACACTTGGTAACCACTCAAGCCGTATCACCCAAGCTTCAAAACATTACTGTCGATATTGCCCCAGGTTGGGCTCCCAAGACTCGAATGCTGTACCTAGAAGCCAATATCCGATTCAAAGCAACAATTACTGATTTACGCATCTATTTTTTGGAAGACGTTCTCAAGAAATATACTTTGCCCGAGTTTATTTCGCTCTTTCCAGTATTAACTAGTGTTAGAGTTTCATCGAATCAATCTAGATGCCCTGCTTTCAATGTTAGTCGAGTATTCAAAGCAGCTCCTCAATTACAAGAACTTGTATTAAGTTACGGAACCTGTTACCGATCCTGAAGATTTGGACCCAACGAAACCTATAGAATACTGGAGTCTGGTTAAAATGCACTTGAGTATCGGTACTATGGATATAAAGACAATACGCTACATCATTAGAAGATCAAATCAAGTGCGCGGTTTCCGGTTAATGGTTTATCAAGTAACATCAGACGCATATTCGGATAAAATAAGGGAAGACTTATTTAATGAAATTAAGAATTATACTGCTAAAATGGACGAAGTCAAGGTAAAATTTACTTATAACGGCCGAGTTTGTTATTTAAGTCAGGGTAAAGAGTCTTTAATGACAAAAACCGATGATGCAGAAACACACACTGGCTGGAATCATGATAAGACTGAAACTACCATGACAATGAACTTGATCGAATACCACCTTAATTAATATGACTCGGATGTCTGTCATTATTGTAGCGACGTCGAAGAAGAATATGAAGCCGGAGATAAAAAAAAAAAAGAAATAGCTATAGAGAATGCGCATACGACTATTAAACGGTCGTATTATCTTCTTTAAGCTTCAGTTATTAAATCCTAGTAAAAAAAAAAAGTGAAAACTGTAGTATCGTTCTAATACTACCATGTAAAATAAAATTTTATTTTGAATTTTATGCAGTGTTTAAACTAGACGCAAATAATATTCTTTTTACAGAATTGAGGATTGATCAGAAATACGATAAAATGCTGTGAGACTCCCAAGTTCGGGAAGCAATAAAAAAAAAAAAAAAAAAAAAAGTATTTAAAGCACCGAGGTTCTCCCAATTGACCTTACTCAACCATCTACTTTGTTTTAAAAAGATAACGTACGCATATACGTGTATTATGAAAAGACATTTTTTTTTCGTACCTTCATTACGTCGTGCTATAACTTACATATTGAAATTATGCAGCAGAATAAGTAGAAAATATAAACCCTTGAATGTCTGATAAAGTACTCCACAAACCTTAGAACATGCGGTACACTGTACGGACCATTTATGTAAATGGATATAACAAGTTTATTTACACAGTATGATCATTTTACTTGATAAGTACTTCAAAGGGGAATTATGTCCTCCTTTCAGGGAGGTATACTATATCATCTCTTTATATATTCAACTTTTAAACAAGAATTAAATTGATTAGATAACCACTCCTTTATAACTCGTAAACTTATTTATCACGATTAAATTAATCTTTCTTTTTAGTAGCGAACAATTCAGTATTTTTCCTTTTCATTTTTAATAATTGTTTCTTATACATGTAAGTATCTAGACCTGTTCTTTTCTTTTAATATTTTCTCCTCTCCTCTTTTTTTAACACGTTTACTTTCCTATTAAGGTACAAACAGATACTGTTCACCTAATGACACCTTTACAGTATGGGATGTGTTAATGAATAAGGCGAAACCAACAAGCGGGTGTGAGCTTTGAGCGGGATATTGCAGAATCAGAAACGGAACCAGGATAGATCACCGGAAAGAAGTAGCGCTTCATTTAAAGAGTAAGCTACTGTTAACTATACCTTCATGTTCTTCGTTCACCTTACACTCTTTTTTTAAAAAATTGACAGGTTTTAAAACGTTAAATCTAGACGATGACAAGTATACTTAACAAAGAATTATGTTCTTTAGCGAGTTATTTTTCTTTGTTCTCTTTTCCGCCTTCTCTTTACAAAAAAAAAGTAATACTGTTTTTATTACTGAACACACTTTTTTTTTTAATACAAAGACAACGTGAAGTCAAGGAACGCAGGACATGTTTTTACTCTCCCTGCAGCTTGTAACAACTTCAGTGACCAGAATAAATTAAAAAGAAAACGATACGTAGGCCTCTTCTATAACACTTAAAGAATACATTATCGTATCCCGATCTGTCGTAAATGCTATTCCCTTTTTTATTCCGAGGCTTTAAAATTCCATATCAGATCGGAGAGGAAATAAATGGTCGATCATAAAGCGCATCCACTTTAAAGCGTTCGACATTGTCCTTAATGTATTAACGCAAGGCATCTCCGATGAAGAAGAACTTGCGTATGTACTCGAGACTATGTCTGAAGAGAATTTTTTACCCGTATCAGTAGTACCAAAGACACAGACGCAAGAAGAAGAATAAACCGATGAGGAGAGCTTTTGTCTACTGAAGAAGCAGATCATGAGGATGAGGAAAAAGAAGAAGAGGAGGCCATGTTGAACAAGACCGTTAGGATGAAGAAAAGTAAATTGGCTACCTTTGATTAATCCAAGATGGCCGTGCCCTTGGGTCTATGCGTATCGACAAGGACAATCTAACTGTGTCTAAAAAGGTCCTGGGCGAAGGTCAAACATACATTTTCTAGGCAGGAAGATATGGTCAGAAGTCAGTGGCATGAAAAACGATGCGCGCTGGAGTGAATCAAAAAGATTTCTATTTCCAAATCTTTAAAGAACTGAGCTTTGCTCAAAAGTTGTCTAACTGCAGAAATGCTACCCGATACGTTGGTTGGGCTCTTGACGGCGACACATTTTATTCGGTTCAACGTCTTATTGACAATGGATATGTCTGGAAGTAGCTTTACTAAAACGTGGGAACGCCAATTTTTTTAGTTATATTATCTACAAAACATTCGGCAACCTCTTATTCGATATTCCTAAAGTCAAAACCTAATGTTATTATGAATATAGGTACGACAAATCTTTATGATTTATGGTTTCAGTACTAATATTTCTATAACTAGACATTTCGCTCGAATCTACAGCCTTATCATTTTCACTTTTAGATGGAAATGGTTTAGTAAAAGAAATTTGGAACAACGATTACTTTGTGCATGATATCCCGTAAGATATAAATACAAAAATGCCATAGGCATATATACTAATACGAGACAAGTTTGCGCTCTCTGGATTCGTTCTTTATCTTTCCAAAAGTAACGACATTAAATGTCAAAAGTTCGTAAGTATATTCATGTATTCATGTGTATAACGTATTTGACATCAATAACAAGAAAATTAACGGTTTAATTAGGTTTATTACGTTTGTCAAAGAGCACTTAACAGACGGATCGAATACTTCTCCAGGCGAATTAAAAAAGGAAATAGAAAATACACTAAACTTCGAGAGTTGTAATAAAGATTTATCGGTATCAACACAACAGCAAGTATACACCAAAGCGTTTGTACGGATTTATATGATACTTTGTGCTTCAATACGTGGAACAACATTATAGAAGAAAGCAGTCTAATTCAATTATGCGATGCACATAAAGGACATGACGACTATAAATTATTAGAGATATTCTTCTTAGAAAGCCGAGCAGAATTTACAAAAAAAACTTACGGGGTTTATTTCTAGATCCTCAACAAAAAATTTAACCAAACAAAAGACAGCGACAACCACAATATATCCAAGTAATCCATATAACTGCAGAGTTTGTTTAACGGTAAACGACATTATAGATATTTCTTTTCGACCAGTTTTACAAGACATTATCTCTCTTATATTTACTTCATTGATAAATAAGCAACTCTTTGGAAAATATAGAAATATTCAACATGTATTTCACTTGATACGCTTCAATTATAACCAACAGTTCCAGAATATCCTTATAAAAATACTAAAAGATGAAACAGACTATTTTTTTATATGAAGAAGGAATTGACGTAGCTCATTATACTTTACAAAAGTTATCAAATCAACTCTTGCAACCTGTTCTTCAGCGGGAACATTTTTCATATACGGCATTTCAAGTGGGTGCTTTATGTCATGTGTATAGTGAAAATTATGGGTTTGGATTTGAGCAGTATATGCATCGTATACTCTTAAAAAACAAGATATCTGATCCACAAAGTACTTTAATGTACAACACTATAATTCCACTTTTTAAAAAAGGTAGTAAAATAAGCACAAGTCCAACAAAGCGAGTATTTTATTTTAGTTCGCCAGCTTTTTTCTATTCGATCGGTATAAGTAAGTAGCAATATGAAAAATGTCACTTTGTAACTTATATATTTTATATTAGAATGCTTTAAGCTCAAAACGATAGATACTTTAAGGTTTGACAAACCAGTTGATATAAAGGACGCTTCAGAAAAGCTCGATGGTCCCGGTATTTCCGGACGTAGTTTTAAAGAAAACTTTGATGCAGGTTTCATAATTTCTATAGTTTATGAAGGATATTGGTCTTCCCTCTCTTTTACCGCAAAATATATTGGCGATGAAAATTCGTACCCCACTATAATTGCTGAGCCGATGACTTTGGCCCGCTTTTGAAATAAGCAATAAAAATTAAATACATCACCATTCTACTTATACTTTGCACTTTAATACAAATTAACTATATTCGCTATAAAAGTATTAAAGATTTCATGTTTGAATGAAACAAAGGAATTCAAGCTCTCATTACGAAAGCCGTTGCAGCCTTTTTTTCTTTATCTTTTTTTCCTTAAAAGAAAATTATTTAAAACTTGGATGCCATTCAAAGGGCTTTTGGTAGACAGTAAAAAAAGAAGTGGGAATCATTAATGGGTATGACTAAGGTAGATCGATATTTTTTTCAAATTATAAACTAAGTGAGTGCTCTGTAAACAGGTCCCTTCTTTTCGACAGATAGAGTAAGTTATTTGACCATCTTTCGGATATTGGATGACAATTGTGTACACTCAAATGACGCTGCGAAAAGAAAAATGTGCCTGGATGCAATCTAAAAAAGGAAAGATAATTAGCAGCATATGTTTATCAATGATTTTCTCATAGATCGCGTTTTGATCAGTGGGACCTGGTCTGTTAAAACGTGACCCCTGTTCCGATTATCTAGATTTTTTTTTTGGTTAGTAATCAGGAAGGAACATGCAGTTCATACAAACACTTCAACTTATTAAGTTCAAATAAATATGCGAAAAAAAAAGGTCTTTGCAACCCCTCTACGTGCGGCGATTTTTATTTTGGCTTTACCCATTAAAGACTACTATAAGAGGTTATTTTATTTACTTTAAAGGGTTTTTGTGACCGTAATTGTTCTGAGATAAAAGATAAGCGGATCTAGTAAAAAGAAAAGATGCATTTGCATTGGTCAATTAATGTCAAGTTGACTCATTTTTCGACATATAAAAAATCTTTTTTTTAAGCGGGGCCCTTTTTTTTTCTTTTTTTTTTCTTCCTCCTCCACCTTTCTTTTATATTAAAAATGGTTCGTACCTATACATACAACAACTCACCTGGACTTCCTTGGATTGTTCAAAAGTTTGGTGGAACCAGTATCGGTAAATTTTTAGATAATATTGCTAACCAAGTCATCAAGTATGTGTATATTTTAATATAAACAAAAAAAAAACAAAGTATATTAAATAATTAAATTTTAGAGAGTATGTAAAGCAAAATCAACTTGTTGTTGTATGTTCAGCTAGAAGTGGAAAGGATAAACAAACGGGTACAACCAATAGATTGATCCGTGCGGCCAATAACGCTTTAAAGCCTGGATCTAAAGAATACATAGAGATTGTCGCAGCACTCTTACAAGATCATTTGGAAGTTGCTAAAGAAATGATCCATAACGATGAAATCCGTCAAGAGTTGGAAAATGATATTAGAGCGGATTGCGATAAATTAAGGTCGTTTTTGGAAGCTGCTCAAATTATTAACGAAATCTCTCCAAGATCAAAAGATATCATTATTGGTGTCGGTGAAAAATTATCTTGCAGAATCGTTGCTGCCGTCTTACAAGATAGAGTAAGTAAAAAAAATATATGTATATATTACAAATTGCGGGGGTGGTGGTGGTGGAAGTTTAAAATTAAAATTAAATTTTTCTTTAAAAAAGGATGTAGACGCTCAATTCGTTTCTCTTGAAAATATTATTGACCGTGAGTTTGAGAAAATTGATCAAGAGTTTTATGATTACCTTGCAAAGAGAATGGCAGAAGAGGTTAAAAAGTGTGGTAATAAGGTACCTATCGTAACTGGTTTCTTTGGTATTGTTCCCGGTAGTTTATTATCTTCTGTCGGTCGCGGATACACTGATCTCTGTGCCGCCCTTACAGCCGTTGGATTATCCGCCGAAGAGCTTCAAATCTGGAAAGAGGTAGATGGTATCTTTACAGCAGATCCCCGTAAAGTAAAATCAGCTCGTCTTTTACCTATTATCACACCTGAAGAAGCTTCTGAATTGACATACTATGGTTCTGAAGTCATTCATCCATTTACCATGGAACAAGTCATTCGTTCTCATATTCCCATCCGTATTAAAAATGTTGAAAATCCTCGTGGACAAGGTACCATCATTTTCCCTACTGAAGCCGTTCAAAAGGACGGTACTGCTACCCCTCCTCATTCCCCTAAAGTTTTGGCTGAAAACGGTTACTTTTTGGACTTGTCCCGTAAATATCCTACGGCCGTTACCATCAAAGACCACGTTATTGTTCTTAACGTCCACTCAAATCGTAAGAGTGTCAGTCATGGTTTCTTTGCAAAGATCTTTTCTACCTTGGATCGTTACGGTGTGGTTGTAGATCTTATCTCTACGTCTGAGGTTCATGTTTCGATGGCACTTGGTGAAGATAATACCGATAAGGATTTGGATCGCGTTATTACTGATTTGCGTTCGGTTGGAAGAGTGGACGTTATTAAGGATCTCGCTATTCTTTCACTTGTTGGTAAACAAATGAAGAACATGGTTGGTATTGCTGGTATGATGTTTAGTACTTTAGCTTCAGCTGGTGTTAACATTGAGATGATCTCTCAAGGTTCTTCTGAAATTAATATCTCTTGCGTTATTGATGAGCGTAGTGCGGTTACTGCTATCAATGTTATCCATGATCAACTTTTAAGTAAAAGAGGTAAACTTATTTTACCTTCTGTCAAATTGGCTTTAGATTAGATTCTTTTTTGTTCTCTCTTTTTATCTTTTTTTTTCTGCATACAATTACACATAATACACATATTATAATTATTTTTTTTTTAAAAAAAAAAGTTTCTCCATTTGGTGTACATTGGTTGCACAAGTGTCTGTTTCTTTTCTTTTTTTAAAACTCAAAATATAAAATAAGAAAAAAGATATGCCGTTCCAGGTTTATCCTTTTTTTTTTTTCTAAAGATTTTCTGTTTTCATATTATATGTAATGAACCCTGTATATAATATGATACCTATTGCACCTTCAACCGCTATACAGCCTCAGTCTCAAGAAGTGGAACCAATACACAGAGCTAAACGTACCAGAGCTAAGCGTAGTTGTGATAACTGTCGTAAACGAAAAACTCGCTGTGATGCCGATGTCAAACAACCATGTACAAAGTGTTCACTTTCTGATACACCGTGCGAGTTTTTGGTTGAACAAAAAAAACGAGGTCCTTCTTCAGGGTAGGAATTGTTTTTACAGAACAAAAAAAGATAAGATACAAAGAATTAAACTCTTTTTTAAAAAAAAAAAAATAGAAGCTATATTGAAGAATTAGAAGATCGTTTAATACGTATGGAAAAATTATTAAAGAATATATCAAAAGAAAAAGGGGATGATACGGAACACAGTAGCCCAGAGAGTTTAATGGTACACGACCGACAATCTTCCGACTCGTCCATGTGCTCACAGACACCTACACAGACACCTACACAAACACCTACGCGGACCTCTTACTGCGAGGAGGAACCAGAGACAGAAAAAATTCCACCCTTTTATTGTTGTGATTTTATAAAGACAGCGGCAGAGAGAGAGATTGAAGCTATGCAAATGCAGATGGATAACCTGACTTTATCCGATTATCAACGTACCCGATACTTTGGTGCTAGTGCAGGTGTTCAATTCTTAAAAGATGAATTCCTTCAAGTAAACATCCAACACCCACTTCCTGAAGATCCTTCTTGGTTTGTACAAAAGTTAAACAACGAAGACGACGAACATGTTATCATGAAGTCCAAAAAAATCAATCACCCTCCTGTCGTACAAAATGAACTTTTAGCGGATCGTATCGCCGTATTTGAAAACACCCCGTACATGACACAAGAACTGGCAGATTATCTTGTTCACATGTAAAGAAAAACAAACATTACCTTTTTATAAATTATTATGACTCAACAACGTAATTTTTTTTTTTTTTACTGTAGATATTTTACAAGAGTTCACATGTATTGCCCAATCATTAACAAGATTCAATTCTTGGAACAATACTATTTTCATAACCCTACACCCCCAGATAAATACATACTATTCGCCATGACTTCTATCGTTCTATCTGTCTTCTTACCCAATGTATTAAAAATCGAATACTTCAACTATACTGTTGAACAATTAACGGAATGTCAAGAAGCTTTAAAGGAAAAGGCACTTAAATTACTTGCCATCGTATACAAACGGTCCATGATCAGTACTGTACAGGCATTGATCCTGCTCAGCATGTTTACCAACAGTGAAGTCGACGAAGAAGATACCTCACACTGGTTTATGACCGGTATGGCTATCCGTATGGCACAAGATTTAGGTTTGCATCGTGACTGTACCAAATGGAAAATGCCCGATTACGAAGTAGAATTACGGAAGCGTATTTGGTACGCAGCCTACTTGATGGACAGATGGGTAGCTTCCGAACTAGGACGCCCCATCTCTATTTTCGACCACGAATTCGATGTAGAACTTCCTACTCCTTATGAAATCCATACGCCCTTTACATCCGTGCGAGATAATACCCCTCTTTTAATTTTAGAGGCTGAATCATCGCTACAACAAAAGAAACCCGTTTACTCCTGCTTTTTATATATGATCACATTATCTCAAATTCTAGGCCAGATTTTGGTCGGATTTCATTCTACCAGAGGTAAACAAAACCCGTACGCTAATTTGGAACTGTTGCATGTTTTAGATAGAAATTTGTTGAATTGGAAGCAATCGTTACCGGTTGAATTAAATCTTGATACTGTCGAAACGAGTATGGAAGAGTTTTATGCTCCTGCTTGTACCGTCAATATGGTATTTGAATGTACCTGGATTTTGCTGTACAGACCCTTTATTAAGCTTAGCAGAGACCGACCGGAAAATACAGAGTTGGCTGTCAAGGCACTTAGTATCTGTACCGCGTCTGCCAAAAACTTAGTAACCATTGTTGAATCTGTACAGCATCATTCATTTTTAGCGTTACCGTGGAATATGGCTGTTCAGTAAGTATTAGTAAAACATCCTTTTTTTTAGTTTCATACAGTGTGTCTAATTAAATATTCGTGGTGGTCTACTAAATAGTGCTGTGTTTCAAGCAGCTATTATCTTTTTACATAACGCCAAAGGAGAAAATGTGCCTATTCGCGAACAAGGTATTTACTACCTCTTACGTTGCTCGCGTATATATAATCATGACCCGTATCTTCGAAAGACTCGTGTCATCAAGCTTTTACAACAAATCGTTTGTAATTTTACCGACTTGGCGAGTGATGCCACCTCTCTTACCAACCATATTAGTAGTATCAATCAACGAAACCAAACACCTTCCCTATTTAAACCAGTGAATATCCCCTTAGTATGTTATAGCGGTAAACCTGCAGAGAGTCCTCCTCCTGCTGCTGCAGAAGACTTTTCGCTAGTGGCAACGGATGTCTGTCCTTTAGCGAGCAGCAGCGGACCAGAAGATATGTTTCTCTCTTCCTTAAACTTTGGGTTACAGAACCAGCAGCAGCAGCAGTTGCAGCAGCAGCAGTTGCAGCAGCAATTAGAACAGCAAAAGTTGGAGTGCCATCAACTTGAACAACAGCATCGTCAACATCAACATCAACAGATAGAACAGCGTCAGCAATTAAAACAACATATAGAACAACAGCAGCAGCAGCAACAACAACAATGTAAACAGAATATAGAAAATACAGTAGAAACAAACTTTAATCCGTACGCACGGATAGATTTAATTGACGAATACGGGCCACTGCAACAACACTTCGACGTTGCCAGCCTCAGTTCCAAACTACCTATCTGGGAAGTTCCTAGTGGTGTAACGTGGAATGAATGGGAAACCTTTTTAAAAGCGAATGTATCGAATGATAATGAAATATATCAATCGAACAATTTATAAAAATAAATTCATTTTCTTTCTTCTCCCTTTTTCTCTCGTTATTATGAGTTGACAAAGTATTGCTAACAGGAAACTCGTGTTACGGGCATCCTGTATATATATTCATTGTGTGTGTGTGTTTTCTTTTGGGTTATCTTGTAACGGGTGATCTTATTTGAGCTTCTTTTACAATTGAATCAAAAATAAAATGTAGGGAGGAAATATTTATGCATGGTTAATTTACACGGTTAATCCAATAAATGTGTGCAAGTTATGGAGTCAATTTGACAATTGTCTCAGTTTAACTTTGCGTTGAGGGTATAATATCTTTTGTGCCACTTCGGAGTACAAAGCAAAAAGGTAAATGGATTCATTAAGGCAGGATACAAGTTGTTTAGTGTCACTTTAAACCATGTGTGTAACTTTTTTTTTTTTTTTTTTGCGTTATAAATAATTTTTGTGTTCTGAATTTTCCTTTTTTTTTTCTCTTTTTCTCTTTTTACATACGTTCCTTTATTTATTAAAAAAAAGGGTGAAAAAAAAAACTTTTTTTTATTTCAATGAGATTAAAGAGTTGTCAATTGTCATTCCTTTCAATTGTTGGACTTTTAATAACAAGTGGTTTAGCACAAAGTAAGATAAATCTTTTTTCCCCCCTCAAAAAAAGGAATTTTAATTAACAAGTATATATATAGATTGTACACCATTAAATTGTTCAGCTAGTTGTTCACCTGGTTGTTCAATAGACGATGTTTGTACTCTAGGTACGATGCTTACGTGTGGTGTATGCCCTGATTCAAAATGTATTTCAAGAATTGCATTAGGACTTCCACCACTTCCTTCAGCTGAAGCCAACACGAAACCTAGTAGTGGACCATTAATTGGCGGTATTGTTGGAGGTATATTTGGAGGAGGATTACTTTTATGCGGTGCTGGATACTTGATCTATCGCCAAAGAAAGAAGAAGAATACTTTACCACTTGCATTTAGATCGCCCGATAAACTTCACCGACTTGAAAGAACAACACCAATGGAAATAGAAGACAATAATAATAATAATAACAACAATACAAGACAAATCATGTCTGGTGTTATACCAGTAACATTTATACCTCCTTCAAGACCTGAATCAATTGCAACAATACCTGAATCAGAAACTCCTCAAGCTCGTTACGGAAGCTTTTCAACTTTTGCAAATCAACATGAAGATGATCCGTTTAGTGATCGTCCTATATCTAACGCTCACAGTATCATGACCACAACAACACATAATGGTAGCAGAAGAGGTTCGATGGAATCTACCATTAGTCATCACCAAACCGCAACCGTCGTGCAAGCAACTCAAATGATGAGAGCCAAACCTCAAATTATGCGCGTCAATACAGTCAAGCCCACAAATGGTCTTTCTCGAAGTGGTTCAATAAAGACAATAAAACCTGTAGAAACAACTACTGACAACCCATTTGACGATAAAAATAAAATACAGGAAAGAAAAGTAACTGATAGTGTAATGTCTGCTCCTGGTGATGGAGAAATTACAATTTTTTGGAACGGGTCTTAATAACTTCTAAATAAACTTTTTTATTTATTTATTCATTTTGTATCATTAAAATATGTGGTTTATTCGTCTTTGACTACTTTGCCAGTCTTTTGGATAGCAGCAAGGATGGTTTCACGGGGAAGTTCAGTTTCTACTACAACTTGTTGCTTTTCCAAGTTGGCTTCAACACTAGTAACACCTATAATTTTTTTTTATACGTTAATAAAATAATTATATACATATATCTTTTGCTCTCTCTCTTACCTTCGAGCTTGTTTAAAGCTTTGGTAACTGCATTAGAACAACCTGAACAGGACATGACGACAGAGAAAGTATATTGCTACAACAAAAGAGTTTAGTTTAGTTTATTTTACTTAAAGCGACCTAATTTTTTTGTTTTTGTTTTCCCCTTAATACTTACAGCCATTTTTATTTATTGGTATATAACTAGAAAGAGAGATATATAGAGAGTTAATAAAAAAAAGAAGTTTTTTGGTCGGGAATTTATAGACAAAAACCAAGTTGTCGCGAGCAATTTGAGCTGAAATAACAAATGTTCCACACGTCACTGGCTTACAAATTCTAAAAATATGTTTCCCTCCCTTTTTTCTTGTGTCAGTAAGAGTTGGAAGAAGTGTACGAAAAACCATTCAATATATATAAACAGGTTATTCTGGAATATACGCTACTACTACGCTAAATAGTTACGCTACTAAAAATCTATAATATATTTCGCCGTAAAATACCACTCTGTTTACAACTCAATGTGGCTCTATTCAATTCGCTCCCACCCTTCCTCCTTTTTTTTTGCCCCGCTTTGTATTAAAAACTCCTTTTGCATACGTCCCGCTCCCCCCTTCTTTTGATTTACTTATCGAGAGTATACTCTTATTTAAAGAGAACACAGTACAGAGATGACCATTGTTTCTTCTCTTTCCTTCGAATGAAACGACTGATTCATACACCCGTCCAGTAAAAAAAGACCAGAAAGAGGCTAATTGATAACACCGAGTAACCTTGAGCGATTAAGCATAAATAACTCAAGTGTCAGTTTGCGGCACCAAAAAAGTCTTTTTTTTTTTTTTTTCTGCTTATCGCAACAAACACTATTTTATTCAACCTTGGCATAAATTGCTTTTGAGAACCACACCTTCTATTTCTCGGACCAATGTTAGCGTCATTTTGGATCGGGTAGCCCCTCCCACCCTTTTTATTTTTATTTTTTTGGTACAGAAATACTATTTACTTTCCCAGAGGAATACGCTTTACGATTATTTATTGAATAAAATAGGATTGTACACACCAAAATTAAATATTTTGCTGAATGGCATAATGTTTGTTTATATCCGTGCATCGTATAATTACAAGTAACCACGTTTTATTTGAATAATTATAAGAATAGAGTACCTTTTCAGGAACCCTAATGCTATCAAACAATAAGCTTTATTAAATATATTGCGGGCATTGACTATAGTAGCGCGTGAAAGAAATCGAATAGTTAGTGGATAATCACAGCTAAAGAAAAAAGCTCATTGAGATACCTGAGTTTAAATAATCGCTCACATGAGAAATCACTACTAATTTTAGCAGCTATAATAAATATTGGTTTTTATTTTTTAAAGAAACAGGAAACACTTTTTGGACCCAGGTTGTTTAGTAACAAATAGTTGCTTTAACTATATCTTTGATCTAAAAAATTAAAAGCAAACTTTTTTGTTTTTTTTTCGATTTTCATTTTTGTGGGACCACCCCTTTTGTGTTTTTGAGGTTATTTTACAATTACTCCATATCTACTTTCCCTTTCTTTGTGAAAAAAACATGCTTGATATTAAAATTGTCTAGGTGCTTCTAATTCATTTTAAATCATACTTTTACTGCAAAAACTGAAAGAGTAATAGCTGTTTCGACCTTTTTTTTTTGGGTAAAAAAATACACTTTTTTAGTGTAACATCGTGTAACCATTTTCAGAGCTTCGCGATTACATAAAATGTAGTTTTTTATTACTGTGTCTGGTTATAACACCGAATGTAGATATTCTAAAACTGTATATTGGATGTTTACAAATAAAAGTGCTACATCTAAAACCGGGCGAGAAAACACGCTTTAAAGAATTCGCTATTTTAAGGATCGCTTAACTCAAATTTTAGCGGAAAAAAAACGTTTAAAACAGTGATTAATCGTTCAATATTTTAATTAAACATATGTTTTTAAATGGATTAAATGCGCCAAAAAAAGTTCTTTATTATTATCAAATTTTTCACAAATAAAGGCAAAGTGGATATTGAATAATTTTGAAATAACCACAAAAACACAAAAGGGGTTGACCCCCCAAAATGACCAAAAATGATCAAAAATGATTGACTGAAGAAAAAAATAAAAAATCGAGAAAAATTTAGAACAACATGTGGTTTTTAATTTTGGTATTAAAGAAAACATCTTAAAGAGTAACTTTTACTAAGTAACCTGGGTAAAAGAATCATTTCCTGATGTTTAATCATACAAAGAAAACACCTTATTTTGATCACCGAAAAATGACCTTTTTTAGAAGTTATTTCTAAACCTTCACTTAAAAAAACGCGTTTTTAAGATGATAATGGATGACCAATGATGGATTATAATACTTTAAATAGTTTTTAACCTCTTCCAGTTGATTATACAAAAAACTATTATGTGTATCATTTTTTGCACGAACTCAAACATTAAAATTATATTAAATTCTATTAAATTTTTATTGTTTTCGATTAAAATAGTACAGAGTTATCAATTATAAGACCACATAACAATGAATTTTTGAACCATTAGTTATAATACATAGGGCTAAAAAGTATCTTTATGCTGACTTTATTTGGTTTATACTGTATCCCTTTTCAATATTTAGTCAATTAACAACCATCTTTATTTACTTGCTTTTCCTAGTTAATTTTCTAAAGATTTACTGCTGATACACCCTCCATTCAAGTCTAAATTTACTGTCTTTATACTTTAATTACTTTGTAATGTTTATTTGATTATCCTCTCTCTCTCTCTCTCTCTCTCTCTCTCTCTCTATCAGTTTGATTATTATTCCTTTCTTTATAAATAACATTGATTTTATTGTACACTTTTGAAGACTAGACGCTATTATACAATCTCTTCATAAATTAAATAAACAGATCTCAGAATTAGTTGAAAGCTTTCTTTTTATTATCACTTCATTTTTTTATATATATCTAGTAGCTCTATCTATGGAATTGGATTCCCCCCTCTAAATCTAACAGTGGTAAATAGCGGTGTTAAAGCGGGGAACCGAAAACATCCTGAATATGGATATAAGAGTAAATAGCATATATTGACCTCAGGCGGCAAAAACATTGTAATAAAATCAGACATTGAATTGGGGCATCAATTATTCTTGTACTTAGGATAAAGCAAACCTGAACTGGTCTCGAAAAAAAGATAATGTCTAAGAAAAGTCAAGTATACTTAAGCTATACATATACATAATGAAAATGGTATATTTTAATAGTCTTTGATAGTTAGTCTCGCAAACGCCAATACCATACCATACCTATACGTTTTTTGTTTCGTTTTTCTTTGTAGTAGCAGTATATTAAAGTATTGATCAAACTACACGTGTTGAGAAACAAGCAGAGATTTTCATGTTCACGGTCCCCTCAACATAAATAGGGTCATAGATACAGATGCAGAGTAACACTATCGTCAAAACACTCAAGAAGACGACATGCATTTATTTGCCCGAATTTAGGGAGGGTTTACTTAATGTTATCCAGACCCAGTTTCACAAACTATTATTATTTACTATCCAACCCTAAAAATTAATCTATTTTTGTTAAAACAATACTTGTAAAATCAAAAACTCACTTTCCTTTCAGTACTAGTTTTTTTAAAAAAGAAAAAGAGATGCATATCTATACACTTTTCTCCGTGATTATTGCTAGTATCCTAGTTACTCTTACTTCTGCGAAGAGTTTCGATAAAGAAAACTCGATGGCTGGTGTCCGTCAAGATATCGATAACCGACGTGCTCATCGTAATGTTTACAAAAAGAGAGAAATAAGAAACGGACTTTTAGTTGTTCGCCCCGATCCTGATACTAATGAACAGCCTCCAAAACTTAATCCCAATAGTGACCCTAATTATATCCCTAATTATATCCCTACAGAATTCTACTAGACATCAGTTAATTTAAGTAGGCCCACTTCTTGCATAACGTTTTATATACTCCGTATAATTTAAACTTTTAAAGCCATACAATAAAACTATCATTTACTTAAGTATCCTCTCCATCTCTATTAACTATGATTATATCTTTATATTTTTTCTAATAACCATTTAATGATTTACTAAATATCACACTGTGGCTCTTATATTTAGTAGCATAAAGTAGCTGATAACATGAGAGAAGATTATACTGGAAAATGCAGGACATGCTTTTTTCCACACAACATCATGATTTACTTAACTAAGTATAAGAAGAATGGTGATGTATTTAATTTTTATTGCTTATTTCAAAAGCGGGCCAAAGTCATCGGTTCAGCAATTATAGTGGGGTACGAATTTTCATCGCCAATATATTTTGCGGTAAAAGAGAGGGAAGACCAATATCCTTCGTAAACTATAGAAATTATGAAACCTGCATCAAAGTTTTCTTTAAAACTACGTCCGGAAATACCGGGACCATCGAGCTTTTCTGAAGCGTCCTTTATATCAACTGGTTTGTCAAACCTTAAAGTATCTATCGTTTTGAGCTTAAAGCATTCTAATATAAAATATATAAGTTACAAAGTGACATTTTTCATATTGCTACTTACTTATACCGATCGAATAGAAAAAAGCTGGCGAACTAAAATAAAATACTCGCTTTGTTGGACTTGTGCTTATTTTACTACCTTTTTTAAAAAGTGGAATTATAGTGTTGTACATTAAAGTACTTTGTGGATCAGATATCTTGTTTTTTAAGAGTATACGATGCATATACTGCTCAAATCCAAACCCATAATTTTCACTATACACATGACATAAAGCACCCACTTGAAATGCCGTATATGAAAAATGTTCCCGCTGAAGAACAGGTTGCAAGAGTTGATTTGATAACTTTTGTAAAGTATAATGAGCTACGTCAATTCCTTCTTCATATAAAAAATAGTCTGTTTCATCTTTTAGTATTTTTATAAGGATATTCTGGAACTGTTGGTTATAATTGAAGCGTATCAAGTGAAATACATGTTGAATATTTCTATATTTTCCAAAGAGTTGCTTATTTATCAATGAAGTAAATATAAGAGAGATAATGTCTTGTAAAACTGGTCGGAAAGAAAGATCTATAATGTCGTTTATCGTTAAACAAACTCTGCAGTTACATGATGTACTTAGATGTATCGTGGTTGTGTCTATTTTTTGCGCGTTTAACGTTTTTTTGAGGATCTATGCAAAGTGTAAATTAGTATTTTAGATAATAAATAGAATGGCAATTGCTCACTCTTATTTTAGATTACTTACGTTTTTAGAAATATGCTCCTTAAGATTGTTTGTAAATTCTGCTTGGTTTTCTAAGGTAAATATTTCTAGTAATTCATAGTCATTGTAACCTTTATGTGTGTCACATAATTGAATTAGACTACTATATTCTGTAATGTTGTTCCACATGTTGCAGCACAAAGTATTAGATATATTTGGAATTGGGATCATTTCTTCTTGGATAATAATCGCTTCCTGATCCTCATTATCCAAATCGGGCTGATTTACTATTTGGTTTAACGCTAGCTGCACATAGTTTTCATATAATTGAGCTACCACAAAGAAAGACTTGAGCGGAAACTGTAAGTTGAAAGATTGTTAGATTACAGGAAAGAGTCCTTCTCCCTGTATAGCAATTCTGAGTTTTTTAGAACAATAAATACGTGGTGAAGTTCGCCGGTATCTTTAATTTGGTTAATGTTGTATTTGTTTTTATTTTCGGATTCCATCAATGTTTCTACTGATTGGCGAATGAAGTCTGATACCGCCACCAATAAAAATAAATCGTCTTTATCCCAAATGTCTTTACTCTTGTTAAAGAGCTGGTATAGCCTCTCTTTAAACCTATCAACGTGTACAGTATCTTTTTCATCGCCAACACTTTGATTTCCCCAACTTAAAACATTTGATTTTTGTTTATCATAGATGATACGGCTTTTTCTTCTACATTTTTAAAATTTGTTACTCAAAGTCATAATACCTTTGAGTACTATACCATATACTTACGTTGTGCATAATTTACTTTCTTTGTATTTTCTTGTTGAAGTAGAATAAATAGCTATATCAATTGTCGTGTTTTTTATGTCTATATGACGATAATTTTTTTTTTAAAAAAAAGAGTTTATTTTACAATATAATAAAAATACCGCCTACAAAATAAAACACAATATTTATGTTTACGAAGGCTATATATCTGGTCCATAATCATAGAAAAAAAAAAGGTGTAGAATGAAGAAAAAGGAATAAATGTATTTTATTTCGGGATCCTATAAACTAGTTTCCGTGTATGTTAAATCAAACGACGGGATTGGAAATGAATGTTTTATTTGTTTTTAGTAAACTTCAAGACGAAAAGAAACAAAAGTGCCTCTTTTTATGTATGATAACTTATAGTTTTGGAACATCCACTATATTTATTTTCTTTTTTTTTAAAAAAAAAAAAGAGGTTAAGCGTATAATGTTAGTTACTACCTTAATAAGCATCTCATACAGTGGTAATTTTGAGATTTGAGGTTGAACATGATGAAAATATTTATAACCAGTCAAAGGCAAAGTTAAACTATTCTTACTTCGACAATATAAACGAACAAATAAAAAAACGATACTTGTTTCATGATGTGTAGTTCAATCCCTTTTATCTTCTAAAAAGAAGCGAGAGTCCGTATACAACACTAACCTCTCTCCGTTAGGTGGATCCTCTCTCCGAGGCGATGTAATAGTCATTATTGGACGTCAATTAAAAAAAAAAACTGCAGTCGTTTATTCCCCACCCATCATCTCCAAAATAGCAAAAACAATATATCCAACTTGATTATATTTTTCGTGTACCAGAAAGTAAATCTACTACTTTCTGTTATTTAGGTAAAGCAGAGAGCGCATTCTATTTTTGGTGAGGGATGTCGAAATGTAGCAGCGTTTTTTCTAACTAGCTTCTTTCATGGAGCAAGTTTGAACGACATTTCTGATATAGAACATGTATAAATAGATCACATGAGCAAATAGTCCCCCTGTTTTATCACGAACAATGAAACTAGATTAACACTTTTACTTTGCGCAAGTTAGAAAGTTGTTTATTTCCTCATCAATATTATAAATAAGACAGTTACCGTGATCATTAGTTAATCAGTTAAACAATTTAAAAATAAAAATAAAGGGGGATAATTTTATTTAAAGATAAAATATGAGTATGCTTTGTATGAATCCATGTGCTTTATAAGATTATGATTGTTTAAATAGACGGTCCGGTATGCTTTGTGTGAATTTATACACACCACTCAGCTATACACATGCCTATTTTAATTTTACGCAAGAGCCATAAACAAAGGCGGGGTCAAAAGAATAGATATTGCACCACCAGAGAACCTATAATAGAGAAGGCAGTCTATGTAGAGCAGCCTTGGTCATATATAGTAGTATCAATATTGGCATCGGTACCAGTGGAAGCTGTGGTTGCTGAGAGAATAAGCAGAGCAGAACCAAGACCTTGTTAGAATAAATAGAGAGACAGTAGAAAAAGTGGTAGAGTAACAAGACAGAGAGTTTCAGACAGCACTTCGAGCAGTACTTACTTCAATAGAGTTTCAGCAGTATTTGGGCATTACTCCAGGAGCATTTTGGCAGACTTTCAGCAACAATTGAACATTACTTCAGGAGATTTTTAGCCGAGTTTCAGTAGTATTTGGTCATTACGTTAGGAGAATTTGAGCATAGTTTTGAATGTAGTAAAGAAGTTTTTGAGAATGAAAGAGAAAAGAAAAAACTGAAAAGTAAACCTCTCTTTTATAGTTTTGGGAATCGAGCAAAACTGGAAAGTTCGCGTTCCAGCGCGTTCTTTTTTCTAATCTTAAATGTTTTTTAGGATCTTTGTTTATCACAAATAAAAGTTGGCGTGGTTAAATCACTATAGATGACGATTATATGATACGTGCAAGAAAAAAAAAATCCCTCAAGTTGGTTTTTATTTATAGAAATTAACAGGGATAATTATTTTACTCAAGTAGATACGGATTAATAGTATTTCCTCAACTTATCGAAATATAAACTGTATTCACAGTGTAAAAGTGTACCTCACTTTTTGTCTGGCTTATAAGATTGTACTAGTAGTAAAATGTGTATTCGTAAACTAAGTTGATATTACGACTGCTTCGAACAAAGTTGGGAGGTACATTTTATAAAAGTATGCTCATAGAGTCCAATATAGAATAGTTTGGTAAAAAGCGCGGTATTATTATTTACTGATAGAATAGCAAGTCCATATTATTTTGGAACACTTCGCAATAAGCGTAAGTTACCTTGCACTGTAACTCCCCAGATAAATCGAACTCCCTCTTCCGCAAGTAAGACTATATTATCTATTTACAAAGAACATGAAGCACCTGTGTACGATACCTATTGTATGTAAATATCTACGTTTATTTCTTCAACTATCAAAGATCCATGCGAGCCACTATTTTTAGTGACCGCTGTGAGACCTTACCAGAGGCATTTCGAAGCTAGACAAAAAAAGTTAGATGGGTTATCTTATTATCATATGCTGGTATTACCTATAATCCTGCTCTTTTTTGGGAAAATAGCTGCGAATTGATAAACAAAATAAGTGTGTTATAGGACATTTACAGAGAAGAAACAAAAGTTTTTTTTTTATTTGTAAACGATTGTATTATTCTGATGTTTAAATATAAGAAAAGAACTACAAGTAAACTTGCATTTTCTTTTTATAAAAAAAAAGTGACATTTACGGCCGAGTATACTTTGTCACACGTTATCCGAGCACAACCTTAAAAATAGAGCCTAACGGGCATGAAGTTACGTTTTATGGTAACACATAGATTTTACTAAAGTACACAAAAATTAGACAACCAGTAGCACAATTTCTTATCCGGAAAAAAAGATATATAGTTCGTTCTCTTGTTAAAGAAATGGTATTACAATTTTTTTTTAATATTTGTAATAGAAAAAAAAGGGAGGGGGAAAAGAGGGGTATTTATAAATAATGCAATATTTGTTTGTTGTGTAATATGAAATATGTGATTTACTTGCCAGCACCCAAACCAAGAGTTTCAATATACTTTTCTAACAAAGGGTTACCGCCTAATCTCTTAATTTCGGTCATGGCTTCAGTTTCCTTGTTGCGAAGGAATTCTTCAACATAGGTGAAACTACCAGCTCTCTTGATAATTTCTAAAGCGTATTTCTTAATCTCAATAGCAGTAGGCTTTTGGCTGACAATGTTTAATAATTGACGGTTGCTCAAATCAGATCTGATAGCATGAATAATGGGGAAAGAGAACTTTCCTTCAGTTAAATCTTCACAGAAACCCTTGTTTTCAGTGTACTATTTATTTGTTATTTAGTTAGCTAAGAATAAAAAAAAAGATGACACATTTATTAAGTAACTTACTGCATCAGACTTGAGGTTCATGTAATCATCCCGAACTTGGAAATGAATACCAATAATGTTAACCAAAGGAGTATAATCACTAATTAAAATGTATATTAGTACGGTAATAAAGCATTTTTTTTATGTTCAAAACTTACACATCACTTTCACTAGCAGCTTGCATTAAACGAACAGCCAATCTTAAAAGACCACCAGTTTCTACAAGAACAACAATGTTAAAACTCCACCTTAATCGATCAGATCTTTTTTAAACACTTACTGTTGTTGACCATCTCAAGGTATTCAGCTTCGGTAGGACAAGTTAAACTGTCTCTCCAGTATAATTCAATACCTTGACCTTGATGCAAATGAATCAATTCTTCAGTACAGATTTCAACCATACCAGGAATACCCAACCTGAGAATATCTTGAATAGCCAAAAAGTAGACAAGGTTAGCTGTGTTGATAGTTTGGGGAACACCATAAATGTGGTGAGAAACGGGGAAACCTCTTCTTAATTCAGAGTCATCTTGAACGTCGTCGATCCTGTTTCAAATGGTGTGAATATTTTTTATTATTATTCTCATTGTAAAAACTTACATTAAACTGGCGTTGTGAAGCATACCAATGGCCTTGTTAATGACATCGAGAATGTCCTTGGGAACATTGAGCCACAAGTTGAAAGCAGAAATAAGTTTGGTACGAATATCCTTGCCAGGATGAGATAACAAGTAGGTATAAGGCTCCAAAATAATCTATGATAGAAAGGTTATTTAAACTTGCAAAAAAAAATAACAACAAATAATGATAAAAAAAGGCTTACTTCGTCACTAGTTCTAGTGTCTTCTCTGTTTTCGTTCATGCTCAACATATTTTAAAAGGTGTATCGTTTTTGTGTAGTTAGATAAATGAAAGCTTTAAAAAGAAAAGAAAGAAAAAAAAAAATAGTGGTTTATATATACAGAAGCTTGGTCTGTGCCTTCGGCATTTTAAATGATACTTCATGTATTCTATGTTCCATGTTACAGAGAACGAGCGTTAAATCCATAATGGGTTGTCTCCCTTGAATTTTATTTATTAAAATGGATAACAGATGTCAGTTTATTTCGGAACCAAGTTTTTACCAAGCCGTATAGCCACCATCAACGATAATTTCAGAGCCAGTAACAAAAGAGGCCGCATCAGATGCTAAAAATACAACAACACCTTTCAATTCATGAGGTGTTCCAAGTCGTCCCATTGGCGTCTCTTGTTCCCATATTTTTCTTAGTGCTGCTCCTTTTTCCCCTTGTTCTGCTAATAATGCACGATTCATATCTGTGTCAAAGTATCCTGGCGAAATTGCACATACCCGAATATTATATGGGGACCATTCACATGCCACGGACTTGGTTAGTTGTAGTACAGCACTTTTTGTAGCATTGTACGGAGCATGTGTATGAGGTCGATTGACGACGTGAGCAGACATGGAGGCTATAGTAATAATAGACCCACCGGCACCTAAACGTATCATATGCCTTATAAAAGACAAATCAATTTTAAATACAAATACAAGAACATTTTCATTTTTTTTACTTTGCCGCTTGTTGCATACAGTAAAAAGTACCATTGACGTTGACTTGGAAAATAGTAGAGAAATCTTTAGCAGTGTAATCAATTGCTCGGCAAACCTTGTTGATTCCGGCCGCCGTTACCAATATATCAATTTTACCATGGTGTAGCACAATATCATCAAATATTTTAGCAACAGCTCCGTCGTCCGTCACATCACAGTCCCAAGCTGATACCTGTACGTTACAAACCGACTTGATTTTTTCAATTGCTTGAATACATGACTCTTTTGATAAATCAATACATGCTACGGAAGCTCCACTTTCTGCTAATGCAAGCATCATTTCATAGCCTAATCCTCTTGCGCCGCCAGTAACTTGTTTTTTTTGTGTAATAAAATTATTAATACATATATACGAGCACGTACAAAATTACAATTTTTTAATGTCTCACTTACCTATTGCTACTTTCCCTTTAAGAGATAATTGAGAAACAACGGAAGGTGAGAGTTCCGATAAAGATTGCATCCTTTTTTTTATGTATATAAATACGTATATAAAAAAGAAAAGTGTATTTATTTGTTTTTATTTTGGGAATATATACGCACGAAAAAAAACCTGTTATATAGTTCCTTTGGGAATCTACCGTCTATTTATTCATGTAAAAAGAAAAAGTAGCTATACCATGTATGTACTACAATGGTATTGATAGAAACTATCCAATCGTATAATTTAAAACTCATTATTCTTCCTTTTTTTACCAGCTTTTATTTTCCTTGGGAACATGTATATATTTCGGTATGTTTGTTGTTTTATGTAAAAAAAAACAAGTTTTACTCTCACAGTACATTTCGATCATGTTACTAGAAAAAAAAATCTTTTTGTTAAGTTACACCATAACCAACGAGTATAAAATTTCTGAATTGTCGTACATAATGAAAGATCTATCGTAACTCAAGCATTATTAGTGGCACCATAGAATATCACTCGTGCCGCTCTTCTCAGCTTACATGGCATATGCCGGGAATTCTGGACTCTTTTTTTATATATACCAATGGTTTTCTTATCACTTACCGTCACATGTAGAAGCTACCGGAAATAAGCTAGTCCAGATTATGCGGGTCGCTCGATCCGAAAGTATATCCACTGCAAAGCATAATTTTGGTTTTACAAGTCAGCAATGCTTTACTTACCCTTGAATTTACATTCCTTCTTTTTTTTGAAGTAGCAATACTTGTACATCTCTTGCATATATGTATTGTAACTTAAGTTTTGATATTATCAACGGCAACAGAAATTGAATCAAGAAAAAGGAAGAAGTAATAGTCTCCTTGAGTTAAAAATAAAAAATGTACGGTGATACAAACATCCTGTCAACCAGGGGAAAAGATGCCTTATAATTTTTACTGCCTACACATGCAAATAAATAATTATATGGCTACTTTTTTGAGATAAGTCTGCATTTAGTATAATAAGTATTATGCAACAGACAAAAAGCCTTTTTCAAATTACTAGTACATAGTACTACTGCAATTTTTTGATCATCAATATTTCGTTTCAGAATAAACCGAGTGTACACGCATCAGTGGTACAGGGTAAAAACGTTTGTATATCCCGGATTTTCAACGTTCGAGTACAGAATTTCGTTAGTCTGCATAAGACAGTTACCAAAAATTTAATCAAAATTGTACAAGACAATAACAACAAAAAGGGGGAGGGTTAGAACAATAAGAAAGATAAAGTCCTATTACTAACTTTGCTAACTAAAAAAAAAAAAGGACCATACACGTCAATTTAATCAGTGCTCGAAGCAGCTTAATTTGATGGTGTTAAACACGAACTAAATATGTCAATGTATTCACTGTTAACGATTGTTTTAAAGTAACTACCCTTTTCGCCTTCTTTTCTTCAAAAAAAATAACTAGCTTATGAAATCAACTCGACGTTTTCTTTCTCTTTCGCTTACTGACTCAGATTTTTTCGGATGGTGACACATGCAGATATTGCTGGAAGTAAAAACCAAACTTTATATTTGGGATATCATTCGATTCGAAAGTCTTAAAATATATCTATAACTACGGGAAAAGGCAGCGCTTTTTATTACAAGTCAGCAGTTTCTGGAAATTTCTTACCCGTGACCTTTAGTCTAGTAGCATCTCATTACATTTATCAATAACCACAAAAAAAAACGCTCTGGAATAACGATTTTCCTTGTTATGCTGTGTCGTACATTAACTCTGTATGGCTTTTTTTTTGTATTAACACAAATTATCTACTGTTATATTTAAAGCTTCTGAATTATCTACTTTGTCCTTTTTAAGATCTATTCGTTCTGAACGTCTTATTTTAAGTGTCGGTTTTTTTAAAATTCGTGGAAACGATAACACTCGTCGGATCTACAAAACACTTTATCTCAACAGGATGTGTTGTTCCAGTCCCCTTTTTACTTCAAAACCTCTATTTTCAAGAATAACTTTTTCATCTCACTGTAATAAAAATAATGCAAAAAAAAAACTATGTAAATAGACGTTTACAAACGCGTTCGTTATCAATGTTTTTTGTAATATTTGATAATGATGAAATTAGAGCTATTTTTGAAACATAGTGCATTGTAGAACCATTTTTTAAAAAAAAAGACCCCGAATCGATCATTCTACTGAGATGTAAACGTAATTAAACACAAGAATAAAGTAATCGATGCGAGCGCGTACTCTTTTTGTCTATACTGTCTATGCACAAGCAAATAAATGTGTAACGGCTTAACTAAACTCTTTTTGTTTCACTGTCTTGTTAGATTTAAACTTGTATACATTAACAAAATGAAATAAGGGTACATCTATTCTTTTTTTTTTCTTGTTAAATAGCTACACTTGTCGATATCTAATAAATACGACATATTCTTCTTCCGGCTGATATAATAAAGTATGCTAGGTTTATAGCGTTTAAAAGGCTTGATACTCCGTATATGCTATATATTTTCGTACCTGGATATATGCATAAATAAAACCTAGACATTAATTATAGCGCGTTTCTATTTTTGATGTGCATAAAATGATAAAGTACTATAAAAATGGGTGTGACAATACGGTTTAGGATGATGGTATGGGCTTTTATTTTTTTATTTTATACATTATTAGAAATATTACAAGAGGAGAAAGAAAACAGTAAGGTAAATAAATAAATAAAAAATACATATATTACAATGAATCGAAATCAATACTTCTAAAATCAACTTCGCGTTTAACAAGTTCAAATACCAAGAAACCGACACTTGTAGCAGGAACAACACGAATAACAGTGCTTCCAAATTCTTGGTACAAGAATTTTCTTACGCTACCACCGTTCATTTTCACTTGTAATTTACACTGCTCCCAAGTACGTCTATATAATTCGTTTACTGGTTCTTTTTTGGTTTTGTTGGCGAATTCTGACTGTCCTTCTTCGATATAAAATATGCTGTGGATCTTTGAAAGTGGTTGTTCAATTATTTGATACGCCTAGTATGTATATATGTCAGTAAATTTTAGACTTTTTTTAAAAGGGATGATCTTATTACCACTGCTGCAGCAGCACCTGCAAGGATAACAAATAAAGGCTCTAACATTAAAGGAGGTCTCTCTGATGATTTTCCCGACGCAGAAATAATTTGATGTTTATCCACTTCATCCATATTATGCACTTCCATCCAACCCTTTTCGATTTCATTTAATGTCTTTCTAGAATCCACTTGTAATCCATACATTTCATCCAAATAATAATAATAACCTTGTTGTTTCACCCATTCAAATGTAGCGAAAAACAAACCACAGGCCAATGAATCCTAAACGATAAAATGTCAATGAACTAGTTTTTTAATTAATTTTTCATCTAGTTACCCTCATCAAGGTTAGTGTAAATCCACGATATGCACTGGCAATACCTAATTCTTTTAATGTTGATTTGGCAAATTGATACAGCGATTTATGTTTTCCTTCTAATAAATCACTAACTTCGAATCGAACCTTTAATGAATCAAGAGGCGCAGCTACGACTGATTGTGCAGCACCAGCAAGACAACCTAAAAATATCCAATTGAGTTAGATAACAGAAGCAGTAAAATTGTGTGTTTGTATGTCACTCTTTACCAGCCAAAAAAACAGAAGAATAAGGTGGTGGAGGAAAAGGTCGATGCAATTGAAAGGCACTAGGAGGATGAAATATAGGCAATGTTGCGATATAAGTGGTATAAAGTACAGTACCGATCAACGTGTTTGCAATCAAAGGCGGAAAAACATGGCGAGGTAAAAAGTTCCACTGAAAGAAAAAAAAAGTTAAATGTCAACTCTTGTCTCATTTCGGTTTCTTTTTAAATTACCCCCTTTGTTTTTACGGCATGAGTAATCATGCCAATGGAAGTATATCTAAATGAGAATTTTTTTGAAGATAGATCGTCGATTGGCATAAGAGCTCTTGCCATGATGAGATAATCTACTCTTAATGGTCGAAATAACTAAAAGTGCGTGGGTCATTAAACGAAGAAAAAGAATATGCTGCAATTTTTTTTAATACCTTGATAGGTGTTCTGTAGAACAGATATAAACTTTGCATCATTAAGGTTCGAGCAAACGCTGTTGTTCCACCAACCGAAGTAACTTCTTTTGCCTTCTTCTTTTTTTGCTGTATTGCTCTATAAGATACTAGGTTTTTATAGGGCGTTTGTAAAAACGTTGGGATATTTCTACTGCTGAATTGAGTTGGTTGCCATTTTTTAGTAGTAGTGGTATCATGATTTTCGGTAACTGGCTCTATGACAGAAGGTGCCATAGTTTACTACAAAAAAAAAAAATACGAAAAAATGTAAACAATTTTTTTTTCTTCCCCTCACCTCTCTGTTTAAACCCTTGAGCATTTGATCAATTTAATCGAAAAAGTCTAAAATTCAGGGCCAAAATCATTAGATAACATTTATTCTTTTTAAAGCCAGTGATGATTTTTTTGTGTATCATTGTACAAATCAGTTGCTCTTCTTATCTAAAGTAGAGTGCATAAAAAAAAGTGCAATTCTTAAACTTATTGCTGTAATATGTTGCTATAATTGTTGTCATTTCTAACTACAGATGCCTATAATTTATCACGAGCCTTCGTTTTCGCTTTTATAGACGAGATTTTATTGACGAGAGCGCATTGTATGTAATATCGATTAATTGAATTATTTACTTTTAAAAAAGACAAAATGATATGCATGACAGGATTTTTATTTTATAAATTTAATTTTTTTTGTACAAGTTTTAGAATCTAAACACCTCCACTCTGTATACAGGTATACCTTGTTCACCACCGAATTTACCCTTGTTCTTCTTTCTGAACTTAGTTAATTCATCAACAGGAGCATCAACTGAACTTCTAGATTGTTTCTCCATGTTCTTGGCGCGAGCATACTTGTTCTTACGATCATATGCGCCTAAAATATTTCTCAATTGTTCAAGATCATCAATTACCTCAATTTCACTAGCAATAATTTCACGTAATGTAAATGCAACTTCTTGAAGTTTAGGTTCCAAAATAATTGTAGGGAAAAAGATATCTAAAATACTGTTTGCAAAATCGACAATCTATATGTATTCCAATAAATAAGTTTTTCCCTTTCGAATTAAAAATAAATAAATCATGACTTACGTTACTACGCTTAGTTAAGTTGGATGACTTGTCTTTTAACCAGCTAACAATAGTATTAAGGATAACAGGTAATTCAGAAGCATTAATACGCTTAAGAGATTGTTGTAAAAAGATATCGTTTCTAGGAGCATCAACTACCAATTTCAAATAAGTGCTGAATCTACCATGCTTCCAATCTTCATCATCATGTAAAGCAACCAAGGCCTTAACCAAGGTAACCAAATCACTTTCAGGAATATCTTGTACGTACTCTAAAGCAAGAGGCACCATAGCCCATTCCTTTCTTTCCAAAAGCGAACTGAGAACACCAGTTTCAGTATAGTTACTACGAAGTAAAGACCTTGACATCAAGAAAAGAATAACATCAACAGGCCAGAATCTAGCATTAAAGCATTTACTAACTACACTGGAGATATAATATTGTGATAATTCCATCTTTTTGGTGTTTGTCCATTTGTTCATCATACGACGATACTCCTCGGTCTTAGCAGCAACAGCATCTGAACCAACATCCTTCATCTCAGCATCAGTTTCAACCACCTTAACACAAGCATGTTCAAAGAAGAGATTGGTAAATTCTTCTTGTGTGATATCCTTATCCATCAATTTAGTTAAAGTGTTTGTTTCTAATTTTTGATACTTTTCTAATCTTGAAACCCATTTATCGTAAAGTTCATCTGAGGATTCATCTGCGTGGAAACCGAAATCGCGACTGACAGTTTCTCTACCACTGCGAGAATAACCAATGTTTTCTTCAGAGCTATAATCGTCATTGATTCCCATAAATTCAACAGTTTGCTTCATTTTACCCATAGCAGCCATAAGAGAGATGGGTTCACTATAATAAGGACAAAGCATAACGACTGAATTAGTATCTGCCATCTTTTTAGCAGACTTGATGTTCTTGGTGCTAGTCTTTGCTGCGATAGAAGAAACAGTGACAGCAAGATGAGAGTTAGGTAAAACAGCGATACTATAAACACAGTTATTCTTGTTGAATGCATTCTTTTCGGAGACCTTGATAATTTGTTCAGCTTGAAGTGTACCATACTTGATATCCCAAACACTAACAACATGTTCGACTTCGGATTTCTTTGTTGTACGAGGAGCGATCATAGCAACATAACTATCAGATAAAGGTGTAACAGCAGCAATATTTCCCAAAACATCATCTTGGAATCTATAGCCATGTAATTTAATTGATAACTGTTCGGTTAAAGAACCTGTCACCTTCTTTGAAGAACTGTGCTTTAATTGCATACGCCAAACGGTCCAAGTACCGTTAGCTCCTAAAATAGTAAATCTGCCATCGGTAGGATCTAAAGTAAATGCAACAGGCTTTTCGGATAATTTGATATCGATGCTGGTAAGTGTATCAATGCTTCTACGTTCGACATTAATATAGTTGAGTTTGATTGTATATGTATCTGATCCAGCAACGTTACTGATGGTGACAACGATAGTAGACATGGAAGGTACCATGGAAGTAGGAATACAGCAAGGACGAGTATGTGCGTTGGATGTAACAAATGCAGTTGACCAAACAACAGTACCGTTCTTTTGAACCTTTTGCTTTGCTGTAACACGATCTAAATCTTTGGTAGCTAATTCAATTGATCCACTCTCGCTAACAATAATAACGTGGGAGTGCAATGATGGTGAGACATGAATAGCACGAATATGTTCATCAAACTATAAAATTAATTAAAAAAAAAAAAACGTCAGTACAAAAAGATAAATTTTTGACAGGTGGAAATATTTACAGCTTTCTTAGTCTTGTCTAATTCTTCATTATCACCACTCTTGGTGTTCTTCCATAACCAAACAGTTTTACGTTCTTCTGTCTTTGTAACATCGGGACCGGAGGCAACAATGGCGTAAGTATAATCAACAGCGTCTGAGTCTCTACCACCGTCAATATGAGTAGCAGGTCCAACAAAGGCAATACCTGGAGGTGTGGTCCAAGACTTTGTACACTTTTGGTCTGTAGTCTATATATTTATATACGAAATTAATACAAGTTCTCAACTAAATATATACATGGATTATATATAATTACATTATAGATTTTAAAACCTTCACCCTGAACAGTAATGGCAACAAAATCGGCATCGTCACTTGCAGTGTTGTTATTTAAAGTAGATTCTAAAGAATTAAGTCCAACAACAAAGTGCTTGCTATCACTTTCACCTACGGTGTTATGAAAGCGAGCAAGTGGGAAAGGTTCTTCTAAAACAAAACCAGGCATAATTTGAATAGATCTGTTTTAGTAAAATAAAAAAAAAATGCGTTGTGTGTGTGGAGAGCATCAAAGAAACTTTGATTTTTTAAAAAAATGGGAGGCTTAGATAAAGTGACTTTTTTTATTATGCTTTTTATGCCTTCCATTTGATGCCAAGTTGAAGACTGACAGGTAATGCAGCATCTGTAACAGTGATGAATTCACCTTCCTGTACAAGTTCACTGATTAATTTTGTAAGGTTTGGTCGAGTGGCTTCTTCCAATACTTTAGGAGCTTGCATGTATATAGATGTCGTGGCTGTACGTAAACTAGGTCTTTTTAATTGACTGCAATTTGTAAAGAGTTTGTTAGTTATATATTCTCGTTTTCTTTCTTTAAAAAAGATTAACTTACGCATCAGGTTTCTCTTCAAGCCATTCGATTAATTCACTGACGGTCATATTGGGATCTAATTCAACAGTGGATAATTCGGAACCACATACAGGACACGCAGGTTTCTTTTCAAGTTCAAACGTATAAGTATAGATACCCGAGTTACCAGTATACATCATATAATTGTTCAAGTAAGGAGCAATAAACGTGGCCAACTTGTAAGCCTCGTTACAACATGAAGCAGCAATAACAGCATTGGTAGAAGCAATTGCAGGTATAATATTTTTGACGACGCCTTGAGTTAAAGAATAAGTTACGCCAGTAATATTAAACTTTTGAGCTCTTGCAGCGGCTTGTTGATACATCCAGTTAATATCCTCTGGGTTATCAGTATCGTACTTTTTATCACCCCAAACACGAGGCCATTCCAGTACAGAAGCCCATTCAACACAATGTTCCGGTAATCGAGGTGTGTTGGCAATAGTACAGATAGGAAATGTAGTTGGTTTATTGAATAGTTCTAATGAACATTCATAACAAGAAGACATGGTAGGAATAATGACACGTGCTTGTCCCTTGAATCCTTCTGTGCCACCATCTACCAATACCTTCCATGTACTTTGATCCTCAGGGTCAAACATTTCAATCAATTTAGCGTTAATCCATCGTCTAGCTTCTACAGAGTCTAATCCACAAATAATGATATCAAATTGTTTATAATATTCTTCATCTTTATCTTGAATTTTGCCAAAATATCTAATTAAATTGGTTACTAAAAAAAAACTCTGTAAATAGGTACGTTAATATCACTTACGGTACAACATCAACACCTGGGACTCTACTCATCACAAAGCTAGCGGCGACATTAGCTTTTGATTTACCAATATCCTTCTTTCTATATAAAATAAAGGTGTTAAAACGTTATTTTATCAAACGTATTCTTCGTTTTCGAACTTGCCTAAATAGGAATTGGCGATTAAGGTTACTGAGGTCAATAGTATCCATATCAATTACATGAAGTTGTTTGAATCCAGTCAAAGCAAGGTTCTTTAGAATTTCACAACCTAATCCACCTGCACCAATAACTAGGATTTTCTTTTCTTCTAACTCTTTAATATTCTATTTTAAAGAAAAAATAGGTTAGGAACTCAAGTTTTTTTTTATACGTCTATAAAATAGTATTACTTTGGGAGAATTCAAGGCTCCAATAATACCCTTTTCAAGATCTTCACATTTGGAATCGTCTACTTCTGACATGTCTACATCAGATGCTGCCATCTCTACAGTTTCAGTTAGTAATAAAGCAAGATAAAATTAAAACGCGTAGTCACTTTACCTTCGTTGCTAGAATACGACGAGGTTCTTTGTCTCTTGGAATCGGGTATTGTCATGGGTTCTTCTGATCTTTTTGTACAATGTGATTCCATAAACCAGTTAAACGAGTAAAAGAGAGAGGGAGAGGGAGAGAGACCGCCCCAAGCTTTATTCTCTACTTGTAGGGAGAAATCGTAATTTTGAGCGGCGCCTTTTTCAATGGATACCCAAAAAGGGCTATTTGGGTATACAATATGCTTGGTGAACAAACAGCGTTTTTTTTTACTTGATAGAGTAATAAAGCTTAAAGAAACACTACAGCTACTGTAGAGTTAAAAGTAGTATATTAGCACCTATTATTAATACGAGTTAATATATAAGTTTTTTTTTTAAAGAAAAGAAGAGTTTCAACTTAAAAAGTACACTTTTTACATGATTTTAATTTAAGTGTAGACACCCTTTCACACCAAACTCAAGTGAAAATAATAATACAGTAGTATCTCTATTTAATGGTGACCTAGATATGGAAGAACTCCGCCCTTAAACCGAGCAGCGGACGGGATAATTATATCTCACATTACTAAATAATAATGATCAACGATAGATTAGTTAGCGTTTTACGTTCTATCATATTATGATGCTTTAACTTTTACTTAAGCGAAATTACCAATCCGTTTACCTATTTAATTTATGTAGAGATTTTGTAAATTCATCTAGTCTTCAAAAGTATAGTATTGATGTATCTACGCACTATATTTCAATAATACTAAAAGAGATACCTAATAAAAAAAAGTTTTATTTAGTTTATTTAAAAGCGTCCAGTCTTCAAAAGTGCATTACTTATCAATCGGTGCTATTAAAGCAAAGAGATAATAATCAAAATGATAGAGAGAAGTCAATAAAATAAACCTTACAAAGTAATTAAAGTATATAGACGTTAAATTTAGATCTGAATGGAGCGCGTACCAACAGTGAATCTTTAGAAAGTTAACTAGGAAAACTAATTAAATACAGACGGTTACTAAGTGATGAAATATTGAAAAGGGAAGCAGTATAAACCAAATAAAGTGAACACCACGATATTTTCTAATTCTATCTATCATAGTTAGTAGCTTTTAAATGCATTGTTATGCGGTATTCTAATAGCTAGCTATGTATTATTTTAATTGAGAACAATAAAAAATGTTCATAGAATTTAAAACGATTCTAATGTTCGAGCTCTTGCAGAAAACGATACACAGCATATTTTCTTGTACAATAACTTGGGTGAGCTCAAAAACTATTTAAAGTGTTATAATCCATTATTGTTCATCCGTTATCCTCTTAAAAACGCGTGTTTTTAAGTGAAGGTTTAGAAGTAACTTCTAAGAAAGGTCATTTTTCGGTGATCGAAATAAGATGTTTTCATTATATGATTAAACATCAGGAAATGATTCTTTTATCCAAATTACTTAGTAAAAGTTACTTCTTAGGATGTTGTTTTTAATAAAAAAATTGAAAACTGCATGTTGTTTTATATTTTTCTCGATTTTTTTATTTTTTTCTTCAGTCGATCATTTTCGATCATTTTTGGCCATTTTGGTGGGTCTACCCCTGTTGTGTTTTTGTAGTTATTTTTAAATTACTCAATATCTATTTTGCCTTTATTTGTAGGAAAAACCAACAATAATAATGAGCTTTTTTAGGCGCATTTAATCCATCTAAAACCTATGTTTAATTAAAATACTGAACGAGTAAGCACTGTTTTAGACGTTTTTTTTTCCGCTAAAATTTGTGTTAAGCGGTTCTTAAAATAGCGATTTCTTTAAAGCGCGTTTTCTCGCCCAGTTTTGGATGTAGCATTTTTATTTGTAAACATCCAATATATAGTTTTGAAATATCTACATTCGGTGCTATAACCAAACACAGTAATAAAAAGCTACATTCTACGTAATCGCGAAGCTCTGAAAATGGTTGCACGATGTTGCACTAAAAAAGTGTATTTTTTTACCCAAAAAAAAAAAAACGTCTAAAACAGCGATTACTCTTTCAGTTTTTGCAGTAAAAGTATGATTTAAAATGGATTAGAAGCGTCTAAATGAGTTTAATTCTATGCATGTTTTATCCACAAAGATAAAAAAAAATTGGATCCGGAGTAATTTAAAAATAACTACAAAAACACAAAAGGGGGTTAACCCCCAAAAATGAAAATCTAAAAAAAAACAAAAAAAGACGTTTTTAATTTTTTTTATCAAAGATATAGTAAAACCAACTATTTTGAACTAAACAACTTGGGTCCAAAACGCATTTCCTGTTTCTTTAAAAAATAAAAAGCAATATTTATTATAACTGCTAATTTTAGCAGTGATTTCTTATGTGAGCGATTATTTAAACTCAGGGATCTCAGTGAGCTTTTTTCTTTAGCAATGATTATCCACTGTTTGATGTAAGGGATTGCTCGATATAAGGGTGTATTTATTTCACACTTCGGCTATAAAGATGAAGATAGTTAACTATAAAATAATTTTCAGCAGAGTAAACAGATCATGCAAAAAGGAAAGTAGTATAAATTAGATATAACTAGTTTCTCTTTCTCTTACTCTCTTTATATTTATACAGTATAGTTATCCGCTTTTATCCCTTTATCTGCCTCCCAGAGACATCAATAATATAATTTATATTTTGATAAAGGATATGGCAATACTGCTATGAAAAAAATGGAGCAAGTGAGTATATAAACAACGTCTTTTTCCTTTTTTTCCCTTTTTTTTTTCTTTTCTTCTTTGGCTATGCCGAGGACTACCACACAGTGCTTTGGGTACGCTTTATCGCCCGTGAGTAGGCCGGAGGCTACCTAGCAACAGGACATCGGCAAAGGGGAAGATATCCTTAGATGGGTCACCCCTTTGCACAGCTCAAATGGCTTACCACGGCCATCTTGCTCCAATCACGTAAGAGTGAGAGTCGACAGCATCTTTTTAGGTGTCTTCTTGGGATCAGATAAACTTCTACCTTCTCGTGGTTGATCCTGTTAATCATCATAATTAAACAGTTGTTTTGAGAACTAAAAGAAGTTTCTATTATTTAAACAATAAAAGTGTGTTTTTGCCCAGTTGTTATTTTAAAAGTTTTGGTTGTCTTTTTTTTTCCCAGTGTTTGGAAAAAGAGTAGCCTTTTTTTTTGTACTAAAACATAATCTTACAGTTTAAATGTAACATTAGGACACGAAATGTGTATTCATAAACTAGAACGAGTGTATTTTACAGACAAGTGTTACGCCAAATCGTACCGGACATTCGGGAAGCAGTTTCAACAAGCATATTATCATGTTGAATTATCCTAAGATAGTGATAAACGTAAATGGTGGGCTCTTCCACTCTGTTTCAAAAACACCAATACCATGTACGTTTTTTTTTCGTATGTAGTATATTCCCACAAGAAGAAATTTTACTCCATATACAGAAATAGAGCCGTAACGTTCACAAAAAGAGAGAAGTAAGAGACTTTCATCCGATTATTCTGAAAGCAGACAACGCCCAAATCATTCTTTAGCTGCTCGCTTCGGTTCTGATCGTGGTGTTTTTTTTTTCAACTATGGGGGCGTAAAATCCTCTGGAATAGGTACGGCCTCAATATTAATCCCTCCCATCTCTATTAACTATCATTATATTTTATTATCTTTGGTAATAAAGACACATTAGTCATTTAATGATTCACTGTTATTTAATGGTATGTAGTAGACTGTAAAGTGAGAGAACATTACTTAGGAAAATGCAGAGGGGCTTATTTTCACGCCAGTTATCTCGAAGGATAATATATATGCTGTGATTTTTTTTTTGAGTTAAAAAAAAAAAGTATAAACAAACTCTTCTTTTTCTTAAATAAAAAAAATGCATATATCTTTACACTTTTCTTTAAGCATTCCCCCATTCTTTATTATGAATATATTTTGATATTTTCGTTTATAGTTAAAAAGACATATTGGCCGTTCGAATCTGACACTGTAACTCTTTTATGTGTATTTAATATTATAAAGTACCTGAGCAGACGATAAAAATTGCTTATTTCAAGAGAAAATATTAACCCAAAAAAAGGTACAACTAAAGTTGTCGAATCTATAATATGATCTAACAGTTCACAGTTCACAGTAAAAAAAAAAAAATCCGTAACTTCGATCCAATATTTTCTTTTTTGCGATCTCGAAAACAAACAAACGCTTTACCCATACTAGCAGTAAGCTCATATAATAGAGAGGTATAATTCAGTTTCGTTAGTATTATGCTGTCATAAATTCACTTTTTAAAAACAAATAAAAAACTTGATGTCAATTGTTGTGAAACTCGAGTTTTTTTTTATTCCTTGTCTTGATCACGAGAAGAAACTAATTCCAAGTTATCATCGTATCCGTCTAATAAAAAACATTGCTAAGTAAAAAAAAAAAGAGTCATATTTGAATTGCTTTTAATGCTATCCACTTACGTTTCTTAAAGTCTTTTAATGTCTCTGCGGGTTCAGAAACAGTTTGCATATAATACATCTGATAAAATCCTGCATATAATAAAGAATTTTCCTCGTCTACTTCAAATGATTCGACAATTTCCTATTTTTTTTTTTTTTACTTGTTTAATATATGTAAATGCTGTTAAAAAAATGTGCTGTTACCTCAATTACAGAATCCTCAAACTAAAAATAAAAATTAGCACCAAATAAAGAAACTTTATAACGAAAAACACTTACTGGACGGCCGTTTGTAGCCGTAGCAAAATCTTGAATTTCTTTTAAATTCCATTTACCATCCTTGTCCTGAAAAAAATGTTAATGTCATCTTTCTTTTTTTTTTTGCAAGTAAAAAAAGCTTTACTTTATCGAAATTCTCGAAAATTTCTTTAAGAATCTAAAAAAAAAAAAAAACGAAATGAATTAAAAGGTACTTGATATATATAAAAATTCAAAAAAAAATACCTTATCAACTTTAGGTTTTAAGTCACCGGTGGCGTCGTCTACCATCAAGTTGTATACAGCATCGTCTTCAGATTGTTGAGACATTTTTAAAATACAAAAAAAGAAGAGAGGTTTTTTTTTCTTAGAAAAAATCACGTGTGTTAAGAATTATAATATTTGAAAGGGGAGGTCACAAAGGGTAAAAAGTTTATTTTCGGTATATATTTATTTTCAAGGTGGAACACCACCTAATTTTGCATAACATGTATCACAAACACGTTGATGTTGCGAAGACAAAACTTCTAATGATTCAAGCGGACCATTAGGATCTTGTAATATTTGGGTGGTATTCAGGTAAGCGCGAGACATTGAGCATTTATCACAGTGAATAAGACCGCAACAACGACAATGATGTCTTCGAAGCAAGAAGCCAAACTTTCTTCTGCAGCCTCTACATTCTTTCACATCCAAATCACTTTCCCAAACATACGTCTTTGGTAATCTTTCTTCTGTATCAGTGGTTTGATCTGCTTGTAAATCAACTTGGTTAAAATCATCATCTATTTGCCAGTCATCACGAGCAGACCATGGATTGGTATCAAAATCAGTCGTCGTATTATTAAATCCTAATTCTCGAGCAAGTTCTGCATTGTGCTGCACACGTGATGCTGTAATGGGTGTAGATACTGTAGGTGCAAGTTGTGTTATTTGTAAATTAAGCGTATCAATCTGAGAAGTATACGATGTGATTAAAGTATTCACTTGATGTATTCTATACTGATTCCCGTCGTTTTTAACTCCTGCACGAAGTAATTGAACTGCTTCTTCTAAAGCACGTAATTCAATCGTTAATTGTTGAACACTGGTAGTGGCTGCTTCTTCCAACTTTGAATTTTGAACAATTTCTTCGGCTTGACATAAATAATCTTGTTGTTCTTGTTGACCACCAACATGGCTTCCCTTTAATAAATCCATTCTTCTCTTCATGACACGTACCCAAATTCTACGCCTTACCCAACCATACCCACTTGTTGGGGTCACAGGTGTCCATACATGCTCGGGGTCATCAAATGATTTAGCATACTGCCAACCAGAAGTAGGATCAATTCTAGGATCACTATAATCAATCTGCCAGTCAGTTAACCAAAACCAATCTGATTGATGATTCTGGTTCATGGGTAACATCACTTCTTCTTTTGTACATCTTTTGCCGCTGGGAGATAAAGACCACGGACCACGTACATCGTTCTTTGTTAAATACTGCGTACTAAAATGAGGTTTACTTAATCCTAAAAGTGAAGACGATCTTTCGTTTTCATGAATAACAACCATCACTGTGACATGGAAATCCAATAAATTATAAGGCGATGCTTGTAACCCATTATTATGTTGCATCTGCCACCATTGTTTACCTGCCTTTTGAAGCATTTCACAAATATATGATTCTCCTGCTGCAGCACTTACATCATAAGCTGCTTCTCCAAAATTATTTTTGATAAGTGGGTTCGCGTGCGATTCTGTTAATAGGTACTCGACAATTGAAATATAGCCTTTGGAAGCGGCATTAATTAAAGGAGTGTGTCCCATTTTACTCTTGACGTCTACTCGGACACCTTGTTCAATTAATAAACGAGCAATAGGTAAATAACCTCGTGCACAAGCGTTATGAAGAGCGGTCCAACCGTCTTTATCTTTGGAATGAATATTTGCATTTTTCTCTACCAAGTATTTAACGATAAGAAAATGACCATTATAAGCTGCTTTTAATAAAGCAGTCTAAAAAAAAAAGTGTATTTTTTAGCTTCGAATTTTTTTAAAAAAAGACGTTCTTTACCTCGCCTTCTCTGTCTTTAGCGTCCACTAAAGCAGAGTAATCGTCTACCAAGTATTTTACTATAGATAAATGACCTCTGGAAGCAGCAAAGTGTAAAGGAGTTAAACCAGTTGCTGGATGAGGTTCGTTGACAGCTTTTTGAGGTGTAGGCAAAAAAGGCAAAATGCTTTTCAGCAAGGATAAGTTACCAGAGGTTGCAATAGAATGAAGTGAATTGTTGGTTACAACCGTCTTTTGAATAGTTGAATGAGGTATAGCTACAGGTAATTTTATAAAGTTATTGTGAGCATTGCCATAAAATTCATGTCTTTGACCAGGTACTGGTGGTGTACAAAACTCGAGAATGTTCATCCCCATCTCATACGTTTTATATTTGAAAGGGAAGGAAGAAGGAGGGGGGGTTTTTTTTACGTGCGTTGAAAACGTGTGTCTGCAACACCATGCTATCCAATCAAATTCTATCATTTTATTCCCGCAGTTGCCACTTTTTTTTATTAATGCAGAAAAACATATCCAAACAGGTAAAAATACATCTTGTGTAAAAAGCTTATACAGTGATTCCACTACCAATTAAGTATTCAGTGAAAAAAGTGGCATACCTTTTTCGTGGAAAAAACAGTTAATAAAAGACCAATGAGAAGAGACTTTTTTTTCTTACTTGTAAAAATCTAAATCTACCCTCGAGACGGGAAACCGTATCGACTACGGCGAGATAAATAATAGGGGTTCGCATACCGGAATAACCTCCTCAGCTGTAATTCAGTAGATTTAGAGGTAGTAAAACCCAAAGCAATAGAAGGAAGCCCATTGCAGGAACCTGTCACAACATTTTTTTTTTCCAGTTTATTTATATTGACAATTTCACTGTATCAGACCCAGAAGATGCTTGGCAGGAATAAATCGTATGCGGTAACTATCTAGTTTGTTCCAGGCTTTTAACATTTACCCGCCCTTTGAGATTCTCGTACTTGTTCATAATATTTAAAAAGCGATTTTATATTGTAAAGAGTGCGAATTTAAGTTCGAATTTTAAGCTACGTTTTTTTTATTAAAGCACAAAAATAGTTTTTTATGCTCCAATTGACAGTAGTTTTTGGAAGAGGGGGATATGCGTTACAAGGTATTTTCCTTTTTTCTTCGTTAGCTCAGCTTGTATCTTGGTATATCCTGTAAGATGACAATATTCTTTTGTTGTCCGTGAAATATATCTGATAAATCTTTGCAAGAAAAGCCGAAAAAAGAACGCGACTGCTACAATATCTGGAAGACGTACTGCACGAAGCAAATTTCTATCTTCAAAATACACAACTTACTGCGGAATATAAAACAAAGGGCTTTCTTTAACCAAAACTACATACATCTTCCTGAGCTAGCTGCAAGTACCAGGTCTTTTCTACACACACACTTAATGTTTATATTCTGAAGAAATTTAATCTGAGCTGGATCAGGTTTGTATAATTTATTATACGTTTACATTTTTTTAATCTAACATCTTTTTTAAACTCTCCATAAACACAACGATGGCTGGTTTTTTTTTTTTATTTGCTAGCCATTCTGCGTATTCGTCATTTTTCGGACAGAAACCGTACTAATAACCAGTAATGCCTTACACATTTGCTCCGTATCTTTTGCCCGTTCTGCTCCCCATTATGATGAACACAACGACGGCTATTCAGTTTATCATTGATATTGAAGATAATAAGAATTCATTTAATGGACTTTATTCTAATTTTTCTGGATATTAGTATATGATGTCGTTAAAAAATGGATATGACATGAAATGAAAACATTCGATATATGCCGTATGTTGTGAAGGATTAAACTAGAAAGCGCGAGAAAACCAGCATATGAAGATATTTCGAAGTAACCATTCCCAAATATAAATCGATACTCTATAGCGGCAATTTGTATCAAGCTTTGCTCTTCTCAACAAAGATTCAATCTGTAATCTGATTTTACGTCCATTTTGAAAATAAAGTAGGTCGATTGTCCTTTCTACGGAAAAGCAAAGAACAATTTATATCGCCCATCTCAAACAATAATATTAAAAGCGCCAAAAGATTAATGTTTTTTTTGCTATTTCAATCTACTGTAATAAGTGCTCTCAATCTCATCTACACATATTTTTAATGACCCATCTAAAGAATTCTCTATATTACGCTTTTTTGGTATCTCCCACAGTAGTGAAAAGACGAGCATAAACTAGTCAACTAACGCATAACGTGAGTTGGTCAGACTAACTTGGAACAATGCATGTACATAATATAATAAAGAAACATTTTCAGTCGGCTAGAATATTGGCGGTACTTTATTTGACTTATTAATACACTTATTTCGAGTAATTGTTCATACAAATGTGTACGACTCTCGTGTATACTTTATTGAACCTTTCGAATACCTTTTTAAAGAATAAGCAATAAATATAGCCCCTTTTACAATAATGTATGAAATATCAAAATAAGTAAATTAATGCTATGGTGAATACTGAAGATATAAAGGTTTATTTGTTATATTTTACGATAGAACTGTATGATACAGTGGGTAATAAATTATTTTCATCAACAAGTGTAAACTCGTCCGTTGTGCTTTCTGTAGTTAACGACATTTTCATAGATTCCTACACGACTATTTAGTATTATCAAAATATACATTGTACGCTAGTAGCTTACTTTAAGTCTGACTAAATCCTTCAATGCCTTTTCTGCACAACTGTAAGTATTATGTGACGTTGGCAAAAGTCCAACAGAGACACGCTCATACGGATAATATCCATCACTAAACGAAACAATAAAAATCTCATAACATACGCCTAAGGTGTAATAAAGAATATTAGGGCTTTTCCAAGGTAAAACTCGTTTTTTTTGTTTTACCGTAAACAAGAACGCCGAAAGTCACAGCTTCTCCGAGCAATACTGCTGTCTTAAGCCTAACATACGATTGTCTTTTGCAAGTCTTTAACACTCTCGCATGAGCAAGGTCGACACATGGTTTTGGCGTTCCGGCGGGGTTTATCTCTCCATTGCCTATTTCGTTAAACTCTGTATGAAATACAAGGTCTGGTCGTGTAGAAACAGAATCAGGCATATTTTGTTTATTTGCCCAGGTAGTAAAGTCCCTAGATAAATAAAGGATATCGTTAATATACACTTATATACACCCAGTCGTACTAATTTGTGTTCAACGTACCATGATACTGTTATCTCGTCATGAGGGGACCACAGAGAACAAAATAAACCGCTTACTGACTTGACGATAAAGTCGATCTCGCTGGAACGGCGTTTAAAAGGTTTTGAGTGATTTAAATACATCCTAACCAGGATATGCTGAAAAGCCATTTCATCGACAGTATTAAGTGTAATTCCGGATGTATCAATAACGGTGTTATTATTTATAGCTTTTTCCATTACGCTAATAGAGCGAATAGTTCTCTCGGGTAAGTTATTAAGGGACGCTAAATACCGGCGATCAATTGATTTTGGAATATCAAATAAAGCAGGTAAAAAAAGTCTTTTGTCAATGTCAGTCGGTTTAAGGAGCTTTTCCGCTGCAAGATTGTGCGCATTGTCATAAGTGGACTTTACGCTTGAGTTAGTAGTACAGTGATAACGGCCTCGACACTTCATATAAAGAAAAAGAATCCGAGACAATGACGGAGCTGTCATCTACTTGGAGTGTCATTGGCTGTCATGAACTTACTCTACTGAATTCCCTGTTCCCTGATTTAGACAATATCTTAAACCTATACCCGAATTTCTGTCTCACTCATTTCCCGCATTTCCATCTTGACAAATTACTGCTTTTGTTCTATCTTGTACCCGCTCTGTTTCCCCGATCATGTCCTACTCAACTAACTCAATCAATTATTAATCCAGCCTTGAATCAACCTATCTCCGTTCTGCTATTACTCATGAATCATACTTAACCCTCGTAATCCATCTCAATCAACATCTGCCTGTTCCCGTTTCTCCTGCCTGTCTCGTCCGTGACATGGCTATGTTTGGTCGATGACGTTAAGTGAATTGGATATAATTGCTGAGGGAAAGAAAGAAATGTCTAAATAATCTGCAGAAAAGGAATGCTTTGAGTAGATATATCTTCATTTTCAAACTCTTCGCTAGACTCTTCGATAGACTTTTTGTTAGACTCGACAGGAATTTCCTTTCCCTCGAAATTTCTTGTGCCTTGTACCTGTTTCCCTTTGCTTCTCTAAATCGAGGCATAAAAAATTAATTGCTGTAATTATGATGGCTAGTTTTAATTTTATACCTTTTTGGTACTGCCCTCAGCCTGTTGACCAGTTATGGACCTTGCAATAGAATCGTTATCTTTTTCCTATGATTCTAAAAGTGCAAAAGTTCTCTTTCCTTTAATTGATAATACAGTAGCTTCTTTTGCCTTTTTTAGTCCTTCATCCAATAGCTCAATCCAATTCACTTCTTCGGCATCTACGACAGTTCCATCCTCTTCAACTTCCGAGGTGAATCGTCATCTCCATATTCTTTTTATGTCTTCTGTTGAGGCGATTTTTCGTCTTACTATTTCACTGACAATAAGCCCTTTATTCAAGCTTACGAATAAAGATAGTTGAGGATGAACTTTCATTCGACGTGCGTACAGTATATACCTGTTCAAAGCTATTTATTTTTTGTTAATTCATATAAACTTATGTTTTTTAAAATCTAATCTACCTTCTTCGTATCCTTTTCTAGCCATAATATTTGTCAGCGAAAGATTTTTTTTATGGACAATGAAAGATACGCGCACCAGGTTTTCGCGCCAGGTTTAAAGTGCATCTACTTTTAAACTCTCAACTTTTTTTAAAAACGGTCATTTTTGAGGATTGATATCCCGATTCTATATAAGGAAATAAGTAATATTATCAGGAGTAGCGACACTAACGTCTTCATAGCCATATGTCTCTGAATAACGCTGGTATCCATGATTCTTTGAGACCATTCCTTTCTGTAGGCAACTACGTCCTCTATTTCATGACCGCCGAAATAAATTACCTTACCTTTTAAATATGAGAGAGGTTATTAACTAAGAATTATCTGTTTTTTTTTTCATTCTGGTGTAAATGACTTACCCACACGTTTGAAGTGGAAACCCCATTGCATAAGCTTATTTCTAATGCATTCGATAGACAAAGGATTTGTAATGGCCCGCTATCATCAACTTCAACATTCAACATATAGTTTTCAATAGCTGCAGGAAGGATCACAGTTTGAAGTTCGTTCTGTAAAGTAGGAATGTTTCTTTGGAACTTTGGAATGCTTGCCTTGCATACTTTCGTCAATTTTGCCCGACTCAAGATAACTTTTGGCATAAAGTCTAATCATTCTACTGCGATAAGTGACAGACTTATTGTACCAAAATGTTTCAGCAGCAGTTTCGGATGCCTTCATTGTTTTTACACCTTCAATACGGAGACGAAGGTAAAGTTGTACGGCGAGGTACTTGGATCGTTCATAACCAATTCCATCTGATTGTTTTATGCTTAAAAGGGTTTGCCGTCGTGTTTTATCAAAAAAAAAAAAAAGATAAAAGAGGGGAAAATCGGGGTTGAAATTCACTCTTTACTGGTAAACCACAGTACTTAAATATTCAAACTTCGAACCGATACTTTGAAAAAAGTAAAGGCGATAGGCAAAAAAAAGTTGGGCATTTCTCTTAACCGTACTCTTTAAAACAATCTATAAGAACTGTTTTATGCTTAAAAAGGTTTGTCGTCGTGTTTTATCAATAAGAAAAAAAGGGGGAAAATCGGAGCTAAAAGTTGAAGGTTTAAAAGTAGATGTACTAGTTTTAATTTTATACCTTTTTGGTACTGCCCTCAAGAGGGTTTTTTTTTACTCGACATGTGGCAGGTATACAGGCCTTCCATATATGAAGAAATCCACCCTTTTTTTTTTTTTTTTTTTTTTTTTTGTAAAAATCCAATCTTTTATTAACTTGTAATGTTTTTATGGTTTTTGGTGCCAACTGGCGTAGTTATATTTTCAAGCCGACACTACTTTTTCGGTTGTATCTTCCTCTCTTGTGCTATTTACTTGTGAAAGAGGTTTTTATTGATGCCGTAAGAATGTTGTTTACTATTATTTATCGGAAAAGGTAAAATAATAACGAATAGTATTGCTGATTGATTTTTTATTATTATTATTTACACTGTAGTCTCATTATGCTAGGTACAAGTTCCTTTAATTCAAATACATGGTTTATGTTACAAAGAATGCTTTATATTGTTACAGGTATGATATCTGAATATAAATTTTAAGCTCTGTAAAAAGCCCACCATTTGCATTTTATTTTTGGAACTTTAAACAACTATTAGGGAGGTTTTAATTACGCACGCCGTAAGTTCTAGTACTAAAAACGAGTTGACATTTTACACTGTAAGTTTATATTTTAAGAAAAAAAACCTGACTTGCCTTTTTTGTAACATTAACGTCCCCAGGTGTGTAATAAATTGGATTTTCAAGCCAGATTGGGCATGTATATATAAAGCCTTTTGTTTTTTTTCTTTTTTCCTTTTTATTTCTTTTTATAATATCAAAAAAATGGCAGACTTTATTTCCACTCAAGTTGAACCCAGTATACTCCAAACCAAATATGAAGACATGTCTTTGGAAGAAATGTCTCAACATATGCAAGAAAGCAATCGACAAATTTCGGAAATGTTGAGTTCAACCAGTTCTTCATTATCGACTAGTGGTACCGTCGAACCAGAAGTTGTTAGTAGTGATCAAGATGATCCTCAAACAAAGCACACAAACCTATTTAGTCGTTTAGCGTCTAGTGGCAACATTGCAAAACTAAAAGAAATGTTAGCAGACCCAACCATTCGACCTTTGATTGATATCAACGCCAGGGACAGTGACGGTACACCGCCATTAATTTATGCAGCTTGCTTTGGTAAAGTAGAAGTAGCTCAAATCTTGATTGAGCATGGAGCCAATATTGATGCTCAGGATAGTTGTAAGTTCCTTCTTTTTTTTTTAAAGAGTGTGTTGCACAAAAATTAATTAATTTTTATAAGTTGGATGGTCGGCTTTAATGTGGGCAACGAATAATAGTCATGAATCACTTGTAAAGATATTATTAGAAAATGGAGCTTCCGCGACAACAAAATCGTCCAAAGGAAGAACAGTATTTGATTTTGTGAATACAGAGAACCAAAAGATTGTAGAGATTTTGACAACCAATCCTCGCGATAGTGTATCATCTACTTCTAGTTTATTTTATAAAACAACAAGTAGTGTTTCTTCCTCTAGTACCGAAAACGACTTTTATTATCAACAGTCAAATGATGATAGTTTAGAAGAAGCAGAGTTACGTAAAAAGTTGTTTGAGGACACGATGGCTCTAGTAAATGAATTTGAACCATCAGATGATGATGACGAGAACGATGACGACAATAGTAGTAGTTGTGAAGAAGACGACGATAATAATGCTAATTTAACAAATGAATTTCATTGGGATAAATGTTGCGCTGATCAAATGTTTGTATTTAATTCAGACGATTTAGACTATATTTTGGATACAGTTATTAATAATATTCAACTGCCATTATCAAATCAACAAGATATTCATATTGCTTCCAATGTTATATTTTTAACTGCAAGATTTGCTCATTACTTTTCAACTAGTGAGTTATTAGATCAAGTATTACAAGGTGCATTACAAAGAATTAGTAAATCAATCAAGGTAAATAATTATATAAGCATCACTATTACTATCTAATTATTTATATTAACCCTTTTTAAAATGTACTACTAACTAGATTCATGCTCGTAATATTCACCTGCTTGCATTTTGGATTAATAATTTAACAAGATTACTGTACTACCTTAAAAAAGACAGTGGATTAGTAGTAGTTACTGCAGAACAACAATTACAACTCTCGGAACTTATTTCAGAAACCTATAACACCATCATTAGTGACACGGAGAAAAGATTACATAAACTACTTTCGTCCATGACCGAACATGAAGAATTACAAGTAGACCAAATTAATTTTACTGATGATTGGCATCGATTCTTTCGCTCTAGTGCTAGAAAATCAATAGAAAATAACTGTAGTATTTCACCACAATCTATTACTAGTTTACTATCCTCCACACTATTTGTATTACAGTCTTATGATGTCCATCCAATCATCATCGTACAAGCACTTGCACAGTTCTTTCATTACATATCTTGCGAATTATTTAATCGTATCTTAACAAATAAGAAATTATTATGTAGATCAAAAGCAATGCAAGTACGCATGAATATTTCTCATTTGGAAGACTGGATTTCTGTAAACAAGTTACCCAATCATCTCATATCTTATTTAAACCCAACGATTCAGTTACTTCAACTGTTACAGTGTGTCACTCAACTCTCTGATCTCGTTAATTTTATTAATACCACAAAGAAATTTGATACCTTGAATTCATCACAGGTGAAAAGATGTGTTGTGTCTTACAGGTACGAAGTCAATGAAATTCGTATACCTGAAGAAGTGGAAAAATATGCAATGCAATGTGCGGAAGATACTGTAAGGCATAAACAACAAAGGGCTTCCTCAAGAGCAAATACAACTAGTAGTAGTAGACGAACAAGTTTATCTCAGTATTTAACAAGGAGTAGTATACCTACGACCCCTATCACGGAATCCTTACCTACACTGTATGATGAACCTGATGATTTAGACGATACAAAAGAAACAAAAGATACCAAATTTATGTTACCCTTTTCCGTACCTACAACATACATGATTCATGAAAATAGTGAAGCCATTATTCCAATGATACCTGAAGAATGGTTAGAAAAGATTGACACTGCTCCTCACAGTAGTAAATAAAAAGGGTTTTTTTTGTTTGTTTGTTCCTCACTTATTGCTTTATGTGCTGTTTTTTTCCAAGATACAAAACTGTAAAAGCAGTCATATGTGACCTATTTTTTAAAAAAAACCGCCACAATTTTTTTTTTTCAGCAAAACCCTTCATTTATATTGAAATATTTTTTTTATATTTATTCTTATTTTTTTTTGTATTACAACATGGTTCAGAATCACATAATGGATACATTATCCGATCGCTTAAGTCGTGATGTCCAAATATTTGACAGCCTATTAAAACTTATACCCGCAAAGTTTTACGTTATGGATAAAACTGAGGATCCCCACGGTAAATTCCAACACAACAAGCGAAAGAAGGCACCCAAGCAAGCTATTAAAGACGCAACAAAGAAAGCAAAGAAAGCTAAACTTGATCCCAACAATATCAAATCTATTGCTGAATTACAAGAAGAAAAGGCAAAGCAATTGGAAGAAGAGGAGGAGGAGGAAGAGGAGGAAGAAGAACAATCTGAATCCGAATCCGAGTCTGATGTCGAGGAAGCTGAAGAAGAAAAGATGGAAATTGACACTGGTGCTTTCAGTGGTCTTGCTGATGACGACAAATCAGTCAGTGTTGAACCCACTACTGAAGAAGGTAATAAGATCAATCTTTAAAATGCTAGAAAAAAAATTTTTTTACCTAACTTTTTTTTATTTTTCTTTTTTATGTAGCTGTCGGCGTCCAACCTATGGAAAAGAGTGATATTGATCAACTTCGTAACCGTCTTAACCAACGTATTAGTCAATTACGTGAAAAGCGTAACGCTCCTGGTGCTAACACTGCTAATCCTAGAAGCCGTGATGACATTTTAGCTGCCAGAAATAAAAAGAAGGAAGATAGAAAGAAGGCAATAAAGGCACAAAAGGAGAAGGGTGGTAAAGCTGCTTCTGAAGAGCTCGTCAAGTTTGACGACAAGAAGGTAAAGAAATATATATACAGTACATTGTGCGATAAAAGAATATAAAACTAACTCTTTTTTTTACTTTTTAGCCTGTTTTCGATAGAACTCGTCCTTCTGCTGACTCTGTCAAGATGGATGGAGATATTTACTTTGGTAAACTTGCTATTGGAAACGCTCCTGAACAGAAGAAGAAGAAGGGACCAACCGATGCCAAGACTCAATTAAAGATGCTTGAAGCCAAGCAAGAGAAGATTGAAAAGATCAAGTCAGAAGATAAGACTAAGGCCGAAGAGTTATTAGAGAAGGAAGAGTGGAAGAAGGTCCTTGCATTAGCAACTGGTGAAAAGCTTAAAGATGATACCAAGTTGTTAAAGAAGACAATCAAGAGACAAGAAAAGTTAAAGACCAAGAGTGGTCAAGAATGGAACAAACGTATTGAAAAGGTTAAATACGATGAAAAGAAGCACATTAAGAAGAGAGAAGAAAATATTAAAGCAAAGATTGATGACAAGAAGAACAAAAAGAGAGGTATAAAGCCTAAGCCTGCTCCTAAAAAGGCTCGTCCTGGGTTTGAAGGCGGTAAGCGTAGTCAAGGCGGTAAAGTATCAAAGCCTACTCCTCCTACTAAGAAGGGAAAGAAATAAATCTTTTCTTTTGTTATTTAGTTTTCTGCATTTTTTTCTCCTCCCTTTTTTTCCTTCTTTTTATTATATCAGATACTCGCTCCCTCTTTTTTTTTTTTCCTTCTTTTTATTATATCAGATACTCGCTCCCTCTTTTTTTTTTTTCCTTACAAATAATATATATGATGCATTTTTTTTCCTCAATAAACAAGTATACAAAACTCTATATCAGTATAAACAAATTTTTTTTTATTGTATATTCATTATTCAATTTGTGTATAAATACTACCTTTAAATTCTATTCAAAAAAAATGAATACTGCAAAAAAAAACAATGAACTCTTTCATCTTGTTACTATTATTATCTTCACTGGTATCTATTGCCTTGGGTCAATTTGATCTTCCTTATGGTTTTGACGTTGCTCTTCAAGATCGTCCTCAAACCTTTGTTTGCTATAGAAAAGACCGTGCATGTGTCTATCAAGGTTACGAGCACTCTGAATGTATGCCTTTGGGTGGCACACTTGCAGGTTGTGAAAATCTGAATGCCATGTACAAATGTCGCTCCTGTGTCTCAGAATATAGCTTGTATCGTGACGCTGTTTTCGGTGCTTCCCAGAGATGGTGCGTTGGAAAAGACGGTATGATCGATACACTTGCAGACCCACTTGCAAAAGTCAATATATGTACCGAATAACAACCAAAAGGCCCTTTTTTTTTTTTCATTGTTTAATGTTATTTCGAATAAAATTATTAGTATAAAATGTCTATTCTCATTCTCATTTTCTTTTTTTTACGCTATATAAAATGAAACTTTCTTTTCTTTTGTTAACTTTTTTTATTTCGTTCGCTTTTGCTACTCCCATCTTATCTACGCAGTACAGTTTTAGCTGCTATAAACAAGTAAATGATGGCCACTGTCTATTGCAAGGCATGGAAAAATCAAGGTGCAGGAAATCTGGGTATGGCTTTACTAATCGATGTGAAGACGATGGGACTTTATGTAAAGCCTGTAATCCAAGAAACGGCTTTTTTTTTAGAGCAGAAATTATAACGGTGTCCGAAGACTGGTGTGTCCCACAAGGTGGGTTTGTTGCTGAATTCAATATTAGCTGTACCGATTACTGTGATAGAACCCCAACACCGGTTTCACCTTTAACTATAACCTAATTTAATCAATAAAAATTTATATACTCTCCCATATTAAACACTTGGTAATATTTCTTTATGCATATTTAATAAATACTTGAGCGCATTAAAATGTAATTGGACGCCACCTTGTAAATTTTATATTGACTACACTAGGGGCAACTATTTGCGAAGGACAAAGAAAACGTTTATGGGAGGTATATTAAAAAGTAGTCATCTCTCTTTATTGTTGTTACTTATTTATAGATGAAATGCCAACTAAAGAGAAAATTAATTATTAAAGTATTTACAACGAAATTACTTTTTTTTTTTTTTTTTTTTTTACGGAGTAGATAACAAGAGGCGCTCCTCTTCCCTCGTTTATTTAGATTCAGAAGTAAATTTATTAATAGAAAATATTAAATTAAAAGAAGTACATTAGGTGCAAAGAAACGTTATTTGTTCGCTGCTGTTCTTTATCAAATGACACCCATTTGATGCGCATATATTTTTCTTTAAAGTAAACCGAATGCTATCATAAAAAGATTCATATCATGCCATTTAAAAAGAAAGTTTTAACTTTCATGATGTATTCCTAGTTCTTACCGAGCTTTTTTTTTAAAAAAATAAATAAGTATACACTGTATAAAAAATCTAACTAACTGAAATAATATATTAATATTTCTATTACTTTGAGCAAGTAACCATGTGGTTAAAAACAAGGGATACTACATCTATAATTAGTGACACTACTATTGTTGTATAGTTTTCAAAAAGAAAGAAAGAAATATATACCAGCAGATCTAGTCTGAGAAGGTTACTATACAATAAAAAATGTTTCTTTTTAGCATGTAATTCTTGAAAACCGAGTAAAAAAATATAATCTATAGTTTATACTTGTCTAGGTCCATTGAATTTAGTCACACCACCTGTCCTCACACGTTTAAACTGAAAGTATTCTTTCAAATTATACCAGCTATATCATGTCACACTACACGTCCTCCCTGCTGTATAACTATGGTATGATGCAAGCTGACTTCGATTAGGTTCTTGGTTAGTTTCTGTTTGGTTCGCGGTTCTTTTATCAGTATTAGGTCATATATAATTGACCGTGCATGGCGTAATCCATGTCAATTCATAAATATATACATCTCTTATTGTAACTCCTCCTCCTTTTTTTTAAAAAAAAATAAAGAAAAAAAAAAAGAGAGAGACAGAGGTTAACTTTAAAAGACAGTATAAAATTAAAGTATAGTAATAGGGATTTGTGGTAAAAATAAAAAAAATAAGGATTAGATACCAATAAAAAGTATACATTTTAAAAACATCGATATATAATTTTCTCGTAAGCCCGTGGCCCTTAATTATAGTGGTCGTATTAAAGATAGCTTTATAGGGGACAAGATGATATCAATTTGGTAAATTGACTGCAATTAAGGGTATCGCCTATTGTATCTTTTACACTGTAAGCTTGTATAATAGAATATGTTTTGATTTATTTTTTTCTTTTTAAAAAAACCACTACCAGAATTTCATGGCGTTGATACAGCTACCATTTTTCTTTTTCTGTGATTGAGAAACCATTGAAATAAGTAAAAAAGCGGCACATGTATCACACTAGAAATGTAATAACGCATATATGAATACATATAAATTCGATCGTCTTAATTTTAGTATAAATACAGCACCCAAAAAAAAAAAATATTAAATAATAATCTCTTTCTTTTAACATTATTTCCCCCCAACTCAATAACATAAATAATAAAAATGCAAATCTTATTGACCGGCATGGTATTGTCAGCTACAGTTCAATTGGTATGTGCTGCTCCCGCCCCATCTAATTTTCTTTCCGATTTCCTCGACTCTTTTAAACGTGAAGAGTACACTGCTGAAGCCACACCTTCAATTGACCAAGAGTCAACAGACACAACGTTTGCTCCTCAAACTTCTCCTTTTTTCCCAGATTTCGAATTAGCCATGACGAGTGCCAACGAAGACGCAGTTCGATACGATACACAAGGAAAGGCGTTATCGAGAAAATCACTCGACCTAAAGAAATACCCTGAACCTTGGACTCTACCTGATATTTACAGTCCACAAGTGCAAGCCGTCATTAACGTCATCGACTGGAATTTAGTTCCTGACGCTCAGGTCCGAACCTTCAATAGTGAGGGAAGTATTGATTTTGACAGCTATGACAGCTCCAAAGATAAAGACTGTTGGTGGTCTGCATCCAACTGTGTATCTCCCAAAGTAAAATATCTGCCAGACGATATTTATACATGTCCTCGCAAGGGCGAGTGGGGGCTTACCTTTGATGATGGTCCTTTCAATGTTCGTGAAAGTGAGGAATTATATGCTGCTGAAGAAAATCCTTTTGCTGAGCCCGAACTTTATAATTTTTTGGAAAAGCATAATATCAAAAGTAACCTTTTCGTAAGTATATTACTCAACCAAAAATTGGTATAAAGACTAAACGTTTTTTTATTATTACCAGTATATTGGGTCTAATGTTGCATACTACCCAGCTGCCGCTAAAAGAGCCTTTGACGACGGTCACTATATCTGTTCTCATACATGGTCACATCCTCCTATGACGACGCTTACCAATGCAGAGGTAGTAGCCGAACTATATTGGACCCTTCGCGCAATTAAAGAAGCGACAGGTATCACACCTAGATGCTGGAGACCACCTCAGGGAGATGTAGATGACCGAGTTCGAGCGATAGCCTGGCAAATGGGTATGCGTACCATTTTATGGGACAAGGATACAGAGGATTGGGCTTTACAAGCACCCGGCGGAGGATCTCTATCTGCCTCGCAAGTAGATAAAAAGTTTTCAAAATGGCTTCGAGAGGGAAAAAGTCAGACGCACGGGACCATTGTGCTTCAGCATGAATTAAATAGCGCCACTATTCGAATGGCGGAAAAGTGGCTTCCTAAAATTAAAAACAATTTTAATGTCGTGCCTGCTTCGGCATGTAACGATGTCACTCGGCCTTATTGGGAAGAAGATGTGGTGTATCCTGCTATTCATTAAAATATTATAGATAGCCTCTCTTTTGTAAAAAAATTATTTTTATATATCTACATTAATAAACAAAAAAATGCTTTTTTTTTCGTGGTAGTAGCCTAGAACAGGAACCACTCGTATTTAACAAACATTGTGATATTTATATAATAGCCGTATTTTCTCAAATAAGAGAAAATCGAATTCAGAAACTACGAAGGTTTTTGACTTGGTTTATATATATTTATACTTGGAAGGAAAATTGGACATGTTTAGAATAAGATAGCTATCTTTTTTTCTCTCTTATTATTATAGTTATTAACTAGTTTTTTTTTCTCGCATTTTGTTTTTTATTTAAAACTTTGACATAGTTCCTGATTTATGTATAATAAAGCGTAGTGTTCGTTTTTTTTAGTCGGGCCGTCTTTACACTTTTTCAAATGTCGAAATTTAAATTAAATGTATTGCCGTGTTTGTTGTTTTTTTTCGGCTTGTTAGTGATAATCTTAACTTAATTTTTTTTTTGTTCCTTATAAAATTGCTTTCTTTCTTTCAATTGAATTTAGCTTGTGTTTTTATACACGGTATATTACTACGTATTACTATGATACAAATAAACTGGTATATCACGTTTTAAAAAAAAGGTACTTTTTCGTGCGTGCTTTTTATTATAATTAATAAACGAATCAATCCTTTTACAAGGCATAAGAAAATACTTTTCTGTTGTCTACAGAATCAAAACGTCAAGTTTGATCGATCCTATTCTTGGGAGTTTTTTTTTTTTTTTTTTTTTTTTTTTTTTTTTTTTTTTTTCGCTAACCGATCATTTTAAATTACAAGTGGTACAAATCCAATTGTTTATCTTAATTATAGAGTTCAGCAACGCTTCATAGATATAATCAACTCTTTATATAAAAATATAAAAAGCTAGCTAAAGACTGTCAAACCGAGAGATCCCATTTTATTACTGCTTGAAATCATTGTCACTGAAATATAAGAAAAAATAAAAAAAAAAGAGATCGACTGAAAAAAGGGATCTACTTAATAATAATAAAAAAAAGACTATAATTGTGTATATTTACCTTACAAGGACATTAAAAAGGGGCTAAATCTGAGTCAATAGTAGGGTCATACAAGGTAAACTGTTGTGTGCGTGTTTTCTTTTTCCCTTTTTTTTTCTCTCTCTCTCTTTTTTCTTACTTCTTTTTTTCGTTATCTCTTCTTGCCTGCTATGTACACAGGTGGAGAAAGCTTTTATGCCGTTATAATTATTTGCTCCATTTTGTTTTTCTCATTTATTGCATGTCTTGGCATACGATTCTTGCGCCAAAAGAAACTACTACGAGCCGAAGAACAACAGCTATCATCATTAAACAATGATGCATGGCAACAATTACGATCTGTAGTTACTCCATTAGATTCCACTGACATTCAGACTTTACAAACTGTATCAAGTAGGTTTATATATAAAACTGGTTTAAAGCGGGAGATAAAAAAAAACCTAAAAAACAAAACCTTGTTATTTGTATGTAGATTGGCAATCAAAATATCCACCAAACACAAGTTCATTTATTGACGTGACAAAGCACCCGGATGTAGTAAATAGAGGTGTATTAGCTTGGAAATTCATAGAGATCGAAACAACTGTGGACGCTGAAGAAGAAAGTAATGCTGCTATCATGGACGAAGAAGATCCTTCCAGCATCGTATTTTGCCAAGGACAGGGTTGTATCATGACCAATTTACCTGTCCCTATTCAAGAATTCTCATACTGGGAAGTTAAAATATTGCAACTAGATGATAAAGATCGATTAGCTATTGGATTTGCAACGAAATCTTACCCCAGGTGGCGATTGCCAGGTACACAAAAAAAAAAACGATATTATTTTGAGTAGTATTTTTTTTTTACTTACAAAAAAATTAATAATATTTCTTTTATAGGTTGGCATAGACATTCTGTGGCTTATCATTCGAATACAGGATCGATATTTGCTAGTGATCCCAATTTCGGTAGAGCTTATGGACCAGCCTATAAGCAAGGTGACGTGATAGGTGTAGGATATTTGTATCAAAGCGGAACAGTTTTCTTTACAAGAAACGGCGAAAATTTAGGGAAAGCGTCCATTGGATTCAAGTACCCTATATATCCCATTATTGGATCTCGCGGACCATGCCACATCTCTACTAATTTTGGGTTACAAGACTTTTTATTCTCGGCTGCAAATCAAAGAGAAGCAGCTTACGGTCCTAAACAAGGCTCCTTATTACCTCCTCCCGCTTATGGTGGGCACACAGATGATACCATGTTGTTTGATAACGACCAACCTCTTAGTAGTACTGGTGAGCAACTGACGTATGTAGATCGTACTGTTCAGCCTCCTCCTCCCAGTTACTCATAATAGACTTATATATATTTTTATTAAAAAAAAGGGGGGGATAATCACTTTTTTTTTTATTGCATGTTTTTATGAAATATATAGATTTACGTAAATATAACGTAAAAACTACTCGCTAGATGTCAAATCCTGTTCAGGTGTAATAGTAACAATATCAATATCATGAGTTTCCTCTTCAAACATCAATTTTTTTTTGTTTAGAATGGGTGTAGGTTGAGTCTGTAAGGTAACAGTGGTATCGGTAACAATGACATCCTCCATGTCCCTTGTATTTTTTGTATCTAGCGAATTATTATTAGTATGTGGAGGTAATAAAGGTACGCTATCACGTTTCGTATGAGGCATTTGATATGTGTTGGTATTGCCTGCAGTTTGAGATATCTCTGTTGTTGCAGCAGCAGTAGAGCTTTGTGAAGTATCATTGTTGTAATCGCCAGAAGTAGTAGAATACAAAGTACGAGGACGTTTATTTTGGTCCATAGAAAATGATACACGCTTTTTTTTACCGAGACTAAAATTAGTAGTAACAGGAGGAGCAGGAAGATCATTGTCATTAGGCGCGCTATTTAAATTAGCTTCACTTGCAAAAGAAGTAGCAAACTCCATAACACGTTCAAACCAATCCTGGGGATCATCATCGTTATAAAGCAACTCGCTTCTATCTTCCCACTCTTTTCTTAAACCTCGTAAATTTAAATCGGATTCTACATCCAGCTGTAAATGAGTAGGGATATTATAAATGTGATAAATCATTTGATCTACTGCGAATTGAAATAAGGAAGCGATCTTTAGTAGTTTTGTAAAAACGCCTACCACGGCTCTTTTGCTGGTTAATGTGGTTTGTTGTACAAGTTCTGGGATCCATTCTAGATGTGGCGGACATGTGAAAGTAGAAAGACTGGTGTCGGGTTGAAGGATCCAGTCTTCGGGTGGACAGAATTGACGTACAACATCAATTTCGGTAGCAGACAAATGCCATTCGCAGTTTCGAACTCGTTCCATTAAACGGTGACCACTTGGTGTATGACGCACAAAACTATAGATCCAAGTACGAGCTTCTGTCATACCTTGGACAAATGTTGCCATGTGTCCCATAAATTCAGCCGAAGGTGGTGGTGCAAACGGAATATAAGCCATCAATCTTCCAAAGAACCGCATACGGCCTTGTTGATCGTAACAGCAATGTACTTTACTGAAAAATTGAAGTAAAGTACTATTCAAGAGACCACAGTAATAGTCCGGATCTTGCCATGGATAATCTGGTTTAATGGTAAAGTAAATACATTGGTTGGTTACAGATGCCCGGGTTTTATCTACAAAGAACCGTTGACGAGGCTGTGATCGAGTATAATAACCACAGTTGATTGGATGGACGATCTTGACGGGTACCTCTGTACCGCACTTGTTATACTGACAATGAGCGATTTCCTTTTCGACTTTATCTCCCTGTAATGCTTGACGGGCTTCGCGTAAATAGGTATATAAGGCAGCAATAGGAGATCCTTGGCCGTACTCATCAAATTCTTTTTTTAGTTTCTCTGCATCGTCTTTATTGACCATAATCATAGAATAAAAGGCGACGTGTGGATTGTCGTTATCTAAATTACAATAGGGCCAGTAGGCTTCCGCAGCAGACATTTCTTTCCTACTTAATCGTAAAGGATCTCTTTCTTTCCAGAACTCACCTTCTTTACCACCACCTGTAGAAGAACTAATGGTCTTGCCGTTCCAATAAAAACAAGGTTTTAACCAACGATCACAAGCTTCCTCGCCAAATGTTTCTTTAGCCCAACTAGTTCTTACGACGAGCGAATAGACAGGGTTTGTATTGGGTCCTCTATTCCAGTTTAAAGGAGTAGGTTCATTGGAAGGAGAATCATCACCGGACCTGTTTTGTTCTCCATCACATAAGCGAGGTAAATGCGCAGTAATTGAATTGAGTTCTTCTAAACAAGAAGCGGTAGGTAAAACAAAGGCAAATGAAGCGTGCTTTGAAGTTAATATACGGTTTGATTCATCCAGAGGAGCTAATTTGTATTTGATATCTTTATTGGTGAGAGGATCATTGGGATCGAATTTCTTGTAAAGGTCCAATAATTCAGTCAGCGAAATTTTTCTTGAAGTGTTTCTAACATAGAGTGTATGATCAGTGTTTGGTAAAGTAGTGGTACGTTTGCAGATACGAAATACAAGAGAATCAGTTTGAACTTTTGGCCATACTTTATATGGTTCGAATTCGTACATATCTAAAAGTTTACAGTTTTTCCATATCCATTCTCTGATATGTTGAGCAAATTCTAATACAGTCCATTGACTAGGAGTGATTAAACATATTTGACCTGTAGCATCATCACAACGTTGCAGAGCAACCCACATAAAATAAAGATAAGCCTGTGATCCTCTTCCACCTAATTTTTCTTCGTCATATATCACGGGGTCTGGTTGAGCTACATATCCCGTCTTTCGAATCATATAAGGGGGATTTGTTACAATGAAATCAAATTTTTGAGAAGCATTGCGTAATGCCTTTAAACAAGCTTTTTCAAACGGATCCATTTGATTGGCGGTATCTGAAATAAATGGATTGGTATCTTCGCGTAACTTGAGAGAATCGTTACAAAAGAGCCTGAGACGATTAATCATACCCGGTTTCAGATCAACACCCAATTCCTTTAATCGTTCATATAAAGGAAATAAATGAACCATCATATTAATTTTACACAGTTGATAAGCGAAAGGATCAATTTCAATTCCCCAAATATGATCTGGTATATCTCTTGCTAATAATGTTGTCAATTTTACAGGATCATTCCAAACAGTCAATTTACATGCTTTTATAAATCGCGTTAAAAATTCACATAAAAAGGAGCCCATACCAAGACAAGGATCAAATACACGTAACATAGTTGTCTTTTCTCGTAAATGTTGAGTCAACAATGGTAATGTAGCACACTTATCCCACATAAAGTTAATAATGGGTTGAGGAGTATAGAATTGACCATGATCCTTTTGGTGTTTTTGAACATAAGCCTCTAAGAAATGAGTTGTATAGAATTTTGAAAAGATGGCGTCTATTCTTGATAAGATAAAATTGGCGTCGTATCTCTTTGGTAATAATTGTTTATGTAAATCATTTAATATTGATAGATTATTAGACCGATCATAAGAAAGATATAACCAGAGAAAGGGTTGATCGTTGTCATTGTCTTTACCATTTAATAGTGAATCATGGCTGGAGAACAATCTCATAAAATCCTTAAACTTGTGTAAAAATACTTCTTGAATAAAGCTAACATAAACTGTCATAAATCCAGTCATTAAACAATATAAATCTTCTGATAATAAATCTTGCGTGTCCACATCCATTCTGCGCAATAAAAAGGTGACAGCGGCCGAAGGTGCATAAGTATCTACATTTTTAAAATAACAATTAATGTTAATATTATTAAGCTAAACTTTTTCTTTTTTTATCAAATTACCTTTTTTATCCGAAATAGCTTGCTTTACTTTTGCAAGTATTGTGCCCAACATTTCTACAATTTCATTCACTTGGGCATCACTCATTTCAACACAAGCTTTCTTTACGACTGTCGCTGCCGCCGCCGCCGCCGTCGCCGCAGCAGGAGGAGGAGGAGGAGGAGGAGGAGGAGTAGGAGTAGGAGGAACTTGTCTGGTGTCCTTGTCAGTAGCTCTCTTTGACTTTTCTGGCGCCATATTAGGTATAGGTATAGGTGAAGATGGAGTTGAACCTAATGAAAGTCCAATTCGGTTAACGTTGTTATTTGTCATTAGCGTTTTAAAGCAAAAAAATAAAAGAGAGAGAAAAAAGAAAAACAAAAACAAAAACAAAAAAAAGAGAGAGGGAAATTTTTTTAATGTCAAAATTTGATACGCCTCCGTTTATATAGTCACACTTCTTGTTTTGGGAAGCTATTGTTATGGGAAAACTGTAGTAAATGGAAAAAGTGAAAGGTTTACTGCTATTGTTTTTTTATTATTAATGCATACATGCGAATGACACGCAACTCTCCCCCTAAATAAGCTATATATTCATTGTGAACCAACAAAGCGCGAGATTATGTAATCTACAGAAAAAAACACATAAAAAAACAGGTATTATTTTAGTTTATGTTTCTGTAATCTGTAACCGCTATTTATCTTACTCAAAGCAAGTATATCAATAAAGATGCACAATCAAAATATTTATTCTTATGACCAAACACACCGAGGTTTTTTGGGTTTAAAAAAAATAGGATGAACTTCTTACCTATTTGGGAAAAGACGCGAAACCATGATTTTGTTCTGGCATGATAGAAGAAAAATCTAGGCCAATACAAGAAAAAGTAAAACAGAATACTAACGTGTTTAATTATAAGGCGTAACGTTGTTTTTTATCAGCAATTAATATACGGAAACTTTTTTTTTATTGACTCTCTTTATTAGTAACTATTGCCACTGTGTATACAACGTTTAACAGTAGCTTCAACAACAACAAAAAAGGAATACTTTCTTATAATCACAAATAATGGACTAATAACCAACAATTATATTATCGGCTGTAAGCTAATAAGCTCTCTTCAATCATGTCTGCAGGCATATTGTTTGTTAATTGATAAAATTTCTTGGATAAATTCAAGGTAAATACGCGAAAATATTTTCGAGTTTAGCACTGATTTTTTCTTCAGACAACAGCTTGTTTATTTTATTTTTGCCTCTAGTGTGTACATATATAAATAGAGTTAGAGATATAGCTGCAGAGTAGCACTATGAAAGTTCCCAAGAGGAAAATAGATATTTATTTACCAAAGTATACTTAGGGGTACATTACGCCACCCTATCTCCTGGTTTATGGACCCTTCTTTGCTGTCTAATCTTAAACAATAATACATAATGAAATGTTTTAAAAATAAATAAATAATATAGTCTGATAAATGTAAGCAATTTAAATAAGTGATTGATCAAATTTAAGATACTGAGTTTAAGAATAGAACAGATTTTTAAGCTATATTTATTAATTATGACTGAATTTTTTACAAGGTAGATTTAACAGTAATCAACGGTGATCTTATCCAATCGAGCTGTTTACTTTCGTTAGACTCGATGGATTTTCTTGATTGGAATATCTCCTTGTGTGTGAGATCTCGCAATTGTATCAATGCTGTAATCGATGTAAAGGTACCAGAAAAATCGTATGTGCTACGCGGAAGGTAAAACAATCTTATTTTGACCCTCAATCAAGTAAGTAAACGTGATTGATGATCATTTTTTTGGCATTAGACAATTTACCAAATACTAGCTCTTCTTCTTCTAAGCAATTATTTACAAAGTCGAAGTATGTTTGACTAATATTTTAATCACCAGAAAAAAGTATGGGCTCGTTGTATTGAGCAGATTCAGTAGTAATAGTGTGTACCGAGGACAAAGATTCTTGGGAGATTAAAGACTCAGGAAAGCTTACAGGTTCAGGTGAGTTGACAGGCTCAGGTGTTATATGAGTGATCGCCTTTTTTTTTTGCTTTTTTTTTTACTTGAGTCACTTCGGCTTGAAACCCTTTACTTGTGGGTTAGATCTTGAAGTGAAAATGCTGCTTGGTCCGCCTTCTAATGATAATGCTATTAAGGTGCGTCCGGATTGTAATTTTCCTATTCCTGCGCACAACTATTTTTTTAAAAAAACACTTTGTTAGATTCTGGGTACGAGTTCTATTTACGCTCAAAAAAGAAAGCATGGTGTATTACTTTTTCACGTACCTTTATAAAGTAAAAAAAAAAGGGCCCCGATATGTGTATGGTATTACGGTCTGTTGAAGAATATCTGAAAGTGTTTTTTTTTTGCATGTATTTTTTTAAAAAACGAGAACAGGCGTATGGGGTTACACTAAATGAATTCATAGTCACGCCTGGGAAAAAAACTTATAAAAAAGTAGAGAAACGGTTTTGATTTGTTTCTTTCTTTTCTTCACTCAAAAATATTCGTGAAACGGGGTATTTCGTCACGCTCGGGAAGTATGCAGCTTTGCCCGTTCAAGTTCTCTAATCTTTTTGGATCAGATATTAGCGCCGACCAGCTTGATATTTGGACAAACACAATCTTCTAAAAGGACTTGGTCCATCACTTTTTTAATTTTGTGCTGATTTTAGAACTTCTTTTATTTCTATTACATATCCTTGTTTCTTGGTTTATTTTGGGCCCTAAATGTAAATTTAGTATTACAAAGACCTAGACGCGTCCTTGGAAGTTTAAGTAACATTTCCTTATGGTTCGGCCGGCTGTTTGGGGGAGATGCGATCAGTCTCTTATGTCTTTTACGTTCCAATGACAAGTCTTTTTTTTGTTGTTGTAAATAATGAAAATGAAAAATAATCCAACCTTGAGTTGTTATTTAGCAGCTCTTTTAAAACCAAGTTATTAAAAACTAGTTTTTTTTATAATGAGTCTTCTAATCTTATACTACAACTTTGAACTAGAAAATCTAGTCGACAAAAGTTATAAATTTTGCACATTCCTTTTCTTTTAAATGTGTTTAACCAAGGCACGTCTTTTTTTTTTAAAAAAAAAAAGAATGGATAGGCTGTTATGTCTATTCTTAGTGTGCCCGTATCCAGTCTGTTTTTCTTGTTTATTCGCCCAAGTCAGCAAAAATAGTCCTTGCTTTTTATTTAAAGGATGTCTGATCGTCAAGCTCTATTGCGAACCTTAATTTAAGCAGACCGGCAAGCCAGCATTCAATAACTTTGCATTTAAAAAAAAGATACCTATTCCTGATGGAAAAAATTGCGTCGTATCTGTAATACTTGCGCATTTTATTTATAAAATTTTATTAAGAAAAAAGTAGAGACGGTTTGTAACTTTTTTATTTTAAACTTAATATTTCATCTTCTTGTTTCTTCTTTCTCTTTTCCTGGCCTTATTTCTTTTTTTAGCTTCTTGCTTCTTCTTCTTCTTACATTGTTCCTCTATCTCTTGGCTTCTCTTTCTCTCCTCAGCCTTTTCTCTCAATTCAAACGTGCGAAGATCCGTCCTTCTTGTTTTGTTTTCTTTTCTGGCCATCCATTTGGAAATTTGCAAGTTTTCCAACCTCACTTTTTCTTTTTCCGCAAGGACTTCCAGTTCACTATCAATCTCGGCTTGTACGGAGGAAGGTCGTAACTGTAGTTTAGTACCACAATGTGGATCCTCTTGCTGATCAGTTGGTTGTTCCAAGATATGTTTTTTGAAAGTCAATTGTTGACTGAATAGAGGTGGTGGTGGGGGTGTAAGTTCGATGAGGTCGTCATGCTTCTGCATTTCCTTTTTCATACCCTCCTTAATATTCCCCTTGATATCCTTGTTGGTATCCACGTTTGTGTCCATTTCGATATCCAGTACGTTGACATCTTTGTCCGTATTACTGCTAGGAACGAATTCTTCAACAGACACATGCATTCGTTTGACTGGGAAAACATATCGAGAAGCAGGTAAAAAATACTCTCTCAAAGGAGAACCGTTGGCTATAGCTTTACCATTACCATGAAATTCATCATTATAATTACTATCTTCGCTGTCATCGCTGTCATCGCTATCATACATATCATCATTAACACGGTCTTTGGAACTTTTACGCTTTCTCTTTACGCTTCTGAAATGAGGTAAGATGCCAAAGCTTGCTCCTTTCAAGCTGTACGGATCCTTGCCTTTTACAGAATTGATACAAGATGCCCTGTTTCTAAACATCCATGCGCTACTGTATGGCGAACCATAGAAAGCATAATGTGGGACAGTTATATATCCAGTTAATTCTGATAATGGGGTTCGAGGTTTTACAGGCCTAGGAGTACAAGTAGAAACTTTGAAAGTAGCGGCACTTGGTAAAGTGGCAGACTCAGTAAGTAACTTCGCAACACGAGTAACAGTAGGAGGGGCTTCTGGGCGGCTGGTAGTAGTGGAAGGTGCTTGGTTCTTGGCAGTACCAGAAGATGATTCTTTTTGACCTTTGGTAATAACTGTTTCTTTTTGGTTCTTGACTGAAGTAGAAGGTATTTTTTTCTTGCTAGAAACAGATTTTTGGACTTTAGAATGTGCCTTTTGGGTTTTAGAAAGTAACTTTTGGCTCTTGGTAATAGTAGAATTCGCCTTGGAAGAAGGCACTTTTTGGCTCTTGATGGGAGGAGTAGAATAAATTTTGGTAGCAAGTACTTTTTGCACTGTAGCAAGCACTTTTTGGGATGCAGTAAGAACTTGTTGGTTTTTGACAGAAGGTACTATCTGGCTCTTGACAGAGGTTGAAAGTGCCTCTTTTTGATTTTTGATAGAGGTTGAGGCTGCCTCTTTTTGATTCTTGGCAGAAGGTGTCTTTTGAACCTTTGAAGAAGGTATTGCCTTTTCGGTAGAGGCGACCTTTTTTTTTTTTGGTGAAGTATTAGAATTAACCTTTTGGCTCATTTACCTTTTGGCTCATTTACCTTTTTATTATTCATTACATGAGTAGCATTAGAAATATTTTTTAAACCACTTGGTTTATTATTTGAACTTTTGTTTGTCTGTACTTGGTTTCCTTTTTTGTTGGGGGAAAGAGTAGCAACAGTAGGCTTGTTATTTCCTTTGTTTTTAGACATATTGATAGTTGGTTCTGGAAGAAAATAAAGAGATAGAGAGAGGGAAATAAACAACTGTGGCGATTTTTGTTGACGAAACGAGAAAAATTCACGAATTAAAACAAAGAAAAATAACTGTATGTCAAATTAGGGGGGTATAACGAAATAGCAGCAAAATTGAAAGCTTTCACATGAACCAAAAAAAAAAAAAAAAAAAAATGCACATATATATATTCATATATAGCGATGTAGAGCATTTTACCAAGTTTTCTGTTTAGTTATATATATATATATAATATGTTTGCTTTTGACGTCTTTTCCTTGTCAAGAAGGGTCAATGCGAGAGAATGCAAAATGAATTAGGTTCAAGCCAATAATAGGGCTTGTTTTCTACCCCCAATCTCAACTTAAAGTTTCCACACCTTTTTTTTTTTGTATTTTTATTAAGTACTTTTTAAGAGCAGTTTTAATAGATTAACTTTATCTGTTTTGGGATTCGAGTGGTTGCCGTAAATTATTTGGGAGAAAGATGGGCAATCCCAGTAGATGAACTCTGGAAAAGTGCAGCCTAAACAAGGTTTTCGATCTGAATTGATTTTCACAGGCCATACAATAATTTCTTGTTTTATCGGTAGTCGGTGTCTGCTTTTCACGACGATTACCGTGAATTTTAGTCGTATGCAGTGTACATAACGTTTTTGAGAAGAATAGTTTATTGCAGTCAGCGCAATATAATTTAGATTGTATATCACTGGCGCTAGGAGGGTTAGTACAATCAGCCCCATGCTGAAGCTCTGGTAATTCGCTACTATGGTATTTCGTCAAGTGATTTACGTAAGCTGTTTTTGTAGAAAAAGTTTTTTTTGCAGACAAAGCAGTAAAAATCCGGATCATCAGGGTCCAGTAACGATTTATTCGTATGTGAGAGATATCCAGGAAAAATATCTTTTAGCTTGATTTCATGGCATAAAATTAAATGTTGTATATAAGCACTCTTGGTTTTATATCTGCCGTTACAGGCATTGCAATACAGGGTTAGCATATTAATTTCAGGTATTAGATTTCGAAAATAGTTTGTTGAATTATAAGAAGCTTTGGAAAATGGAACATGTGTATTATTTTGATTTGACATGTGTCTTCGATATTTAGAGATGGTAGGATAGATTTTACTGCATATATTACAGCAAAATGTTTCTACGTCAATAATGGGCGTCTCGTTCGTTATATGAGAATGTAATTCGTGGTCAGTGTAACTGCTCAATGTTCCAAAAGTAATATTACATATATAACAGTGTCTTTTTCTTATGTGTTCCGATAAAGCTATATATTCATATATAATGAGTTTCAGGCTATATAGATAATTATTTAACACTTACTTGGCAGATTATCAGTAGCGGCACTATTTTCACTTTCGCTTGTTTCTACAGAAGATGGTTCATCTTGGGTGTTTGTTTCTGAAGAAGACAATTCAATGAGATTGCTTGTTTCTAAAGAAGACGGCTCAGCTTGTGCGCTTGGTTCTAAAGAAGATGGTTCATCCTGGACGCTTGCTTCTAAAGAAAACGATTCAGTTTTGGCTGCCGAAAATAGTAAACCTTTAAAAAAATCTTTGCATTCATCATTTTCTTGTTTAATATTGGTTTCGGATTCTGATATATCTCCCTCGAAATTACACGCAGGTGGGTTGTTTTCGAGTTCTTTGTTTTCATCATTTTCTCCTTTCGTGCAGATTTCAGTTTTAGGTCCGAATACTTTAGATGAATTACTTCCGAATTCGTTGTCTTGGCTCATTTTGTTTGATAAAGAGAGTAAATAGCTTTCTCTTTTTTCCGTCTGGAGCTTTTTATATTGTTGATTATTACAGGTTATCTTATTGTTGTCATCGACCACTTTTTTTCTAGGGAACTCGCCGCCTTTTTTTTAAAAAGATGATTTATCGTCTAATTCAAGCTTTTAACAAAACCATCGCCAAACTGGATTTATTCTTCACTGATTTATTGTTTGTGTAGTACTTAGCTCGAAATCAAGCTGCGTTATTTTTTCATACTGACAACAGCAAGACAATATTTTTTACCAAAGAAAAGGTTGCTCGTTGACTATATGAAAACTTGTGTTATTTAAGAAATGACGCTAATAGACGTATCTATTAAACACCAGAAACCGCATAACGATTAATATTCTAGGGTTTACTATTTTCTAATACAGACAATAGATGAGTTTGTTTAAAGGAAAATATGCCTTTTGACACCATATTTCCTAATTACAGCACATCCCACACGTGCATGACAATAGATATTTATATGCAATGCAACCCCATCTACTTTTTAGTTTCCGTTATAACTCTTATTTGACCCTCACTGGAACTCATAAGACAATTCAATAATTCGGTGAAAATAAAAATAAAAAATCAAGTTACTTTGTTCCTATTAAGTTTACTTAGTTTCAATTTTTTATCATTAGAATACTGTGATAATGTCGATAAAATTGGTACTAATTGAGCCTATTTTATATAGTAAGTAAAACAAAAAGAAGGTAGAATATACTAATAAAGACTTACTCTGGTATTCCTCTTTTCTAAAAAATTAATCGTGACATTACGAAGATATTCAATATTGACAGTTTATTCTTGTACTTTATTCACTTTTCATACTTCATCTCTTAATGTCTTGTTTATAGTCTTTAAATGATTTTCTCTCATTTTCGATGCATTTAATTCAGTCTCCATTTGTGTCTAAATAATAAAGTTTTAGAGCATATTTTTTTAAGCATCAAAAAGATATAGAAGTAACTCACATGAGCAACGTGTAGAACTTGATAATTTTCTTGCCTAACCAAGTCCTCTTTTTCTTTTTCCTCTAGACTGATTTGTATCGTACCCAACTGTTCAACTACCTCCCGATGCTTATTTTCTAAAGTGCATAATATATCGGACAAAGTATTATCCGATATGGTCTTCCATTCCTGTTGTCTAAAAAGATCCAATTCTTTGTTTAAAGATTATATTGTCGATTTTTACTGATGTGATCTATTTAATCATTTTTATTTACACCTATTGTTCTACACTTGTTTCATACAAGAAACAAATTATGCAAAAAAAGAAAGTAGTAAAAATTAGACCTACTTTCTCTTTTGTCTTTTTAATTGCTTTTTTACACTTACTCTAGTATTCTCATATATTGGGTTAATGTGGGTGAGAGGGATGTACCGAGTAGCTTAAGTAGGTGTATAACGATGAGGATAATAAAATAAAAAATGCTGTAAATTCATTTTTATTAAAGTAAACAAATCGTGAAAAAAAGGAAAGTAATACAAATTAGAAACTTTCCGTTTTCTTTTTTCCTTTACTTTTCTTATCTTTATACATATTTTCACTTTCATTTCTTTGTCTACCTCTCCATAACGTCAGTATAATTCAAACTTTGATACAAGGTATGTCAAGACTAGAGTAACTGTAAAAAAAAAGAGCAAGCGAAAGTATTCGCAGTTTTTTTGTTTTGTTAACTTGACTGCCTCTATGAAATCATTATGAATCCAGAGCTCTATGATGAAAAATTTAAAACAGGAACAATATAACAAAAACAATTAATGAGTGGTGAATTAAGGAGTAAATGGTTCCCCCTTTTTTTAAATATGTATTTATTTAAAGATCTTCGAATAATACGGACTGATATTTCTGATTTCTTCTAATTCTGCTTCCGAGAAGTACTCCAGATATTCTTCGTCATTAGCATCCATGAGTAAAGATCTAATGGGACCGAAAAAGAAAGAGTATAAAAGATTCAGTACATAAAAATTCAGTTAAAATTTAGATAAACTTACTGTTCTAAATTGCGCTTTCCGGAAAAGTGCATCATAACCTCTTCCACATATCTTCCGGTTGATAGTTGCAACATGTTCATTTTCTCTGTTGAGTCGTTCATAATTATATTTTTTTTTCTTTGAAAGTCGGTAAAAGGGGATAATAGAATATACGGTTATGTTAGAGTATATTTATGTTTGAGAAACAGTTCGCTACTATATATACTAACGACTTATAATGACGGTATTATTCCGTCTTTTATGATTGATACATACAATTGATACTTTTATTTTCGTTTATGAGACAATGATTAAAAGCAAAGAATACAAAGGTATTTAAAAACAAAGTAAAACAGCAATTCATTATGATTAAGGTTTTTAGAAAACAAAGATAGGGGACCATCGATCTTGATTATCATATGAGCTTGTCATTGTTATTGTTGATTGTTTATAAGCGATACGAGCGCTTTATTTGCAAGCTTTGTTAGTTTTAACATATTTCCCTATGCCGTAAAGAAGTATCAAAGCCATCCTTTATATATGATGCTTATAACTAAAATGATCCTACTTTGACCAATAAATACAACGAAGGAGCAATCAGTTCCACCCTATAATAGACATCATAATTAAATCCTTGTCCGATAGCTCCATATTGAGTATTAAACGGTTTATCATTAACTGCAACTCCACAGAAATTTTAAACAAATCGCCTTTCACAGTGGAGCTCGGGGCCTTGATTTCAAATATTAGAAATGTCGGTATCAGGTCCCAGGGATTCGGTTTATCAAGCATAAACGCGACTTCTTGGAAGGTCGCGTTTTTGGTACAGAGGATTTGAACCTTCTTTTTGGATGCGTCTCGTTAGCTTCCATCGGACCGGATGGATTTTGGTTGGTCAGAAAATCATACGTATTATTGCTTTTCGAAATAACGTGATTTAATACAAAAAAATACACTTGTTTTTCGCGAGGAAGTTCAAAAAAAAAACGCTGTAGCATTTTTGCCAACCACCTTAACATTTTTTTTTTAAATGCTGTTTATCTTTTTTCAAATGATTCAATCCTCTTTAAACTTGGAAGGATTCATGCAATTGGTTTTGTTAGTAACTTCGAAAGAAGGCTCTGGTTATCCTTTTTAAAGTTAGGCTAATGTTTGGGCGTGAATAAAAAATTGCTTTTTTGGCTCTTTCCTTTTCCATTTGTACATATTTATGTCACAATGACATAGTCTGCATTACTATCTTTAAGTGAGGAATCACGATACATAACTAGATAGTTTTTGATAAGTTCGCGTTTGCTGTATTACACCCAACACCTCCCAGAGTAAAGCCTTTTTTTTTAAAAGCCAGTTGTCGATCTTTTTCTTTTTCATTTCTCCCAAATGTTTCAATAATGGGTATATCGTTACATGTTGACCAGATAAGTACAGCCTGAAGCCAGAATTGATTCAGAAAGATTTTATGACTTAGCCGAGAAAAAAAAAGATATTTTACCCGCAAAACGTCATTTTTTAAGTATCCACCAAAGGATTACATACTAAAGTAAGTAGTGCATATGTCATTATGGAACAAACCCAATACATCATACGTGACGTTTTTTTTAGTTTTGAAACACTTTACACAAAAAAAAAGTCTTCTCTCTCTGCTCTTTTCTAAACAAAAAACTATACCAAATTATATGTCACTTAAGCAACGAAATATAAGTAAAGACTCGGTCGCAACGAACGTGAATAACGTAGTGGGTGCTGTAGTGGAAGAAGCTACGACTCTTTTAGCAGCGGAGCCAGCGAGCAAGAAGTGGCATAATTGGTGGATTCGAACCATTACAACGCTCATTATGATTAGTATTTTTTTCCTTATCCTTGCTTCCGGTTACATCTGGTCCATTATTATGGTTATGATAATTACAGTACTTGTCTACAGAGAAGTTATTCATATAGCTTATTATTCTGCAAAAGGGAATATGCGGTGGTTCAAGTCTATGAGTTGGTAATATATCTAACGTTATTTTTTTTTTAAAAAAAACCAAGTACTAAATCTTCCAAAGGTATTATTTAATTACAACCGAATACTTTTTATATGGTGAATCCATCATTTATTACTTTAAAGAGATTGTAATGGTAGACGCTTTCTTATTACCTTTCGCAACTCATCATCGTTTCATCAGTTTTATGCTTTATGTTATTGGTACAGTATTTAATTTTACATCTATAATATATTTTTTTGCATTAAACACCATTGTTGCACAGGATTCGTATTCTTTGTCTTGAATTTGAAAAAGGGTTTATACAGACAACAAATGTCACAATTCGGATGGACTCATATGGCCATCTTTTTAATTGTGTTTCAAGCACATTTTATCGTGGATAATATTCTGGAAGGATTGATTTGGTTTGTTTTACCTGCTGCTTTAGTTGCGTGTAACGATATATTTGCCTATGTATGTGGTTTCTTCTGGGGTCGTAACCAATTGTTATTACTTTCTCCTAAAAAGACTGTAGAAGGATTTTTAGGTGGTTGGATTTGCACAATGGTATTTGGTTTATTGGTAAGTCTTTGTAAATGATACGGATGATACCAACAAAGTAACATTAAATGTGTGTACTGTAAAAATTAGTGGGCTACTTTGTTAATGAGGTTCAATTATATGATTTGTCCAGTCAAGGTAAGAAATAGCCCTCCCCGCTTCTTCTTTTTTTTTTTGAGAAAAAATAACAATAATGAAATAAATATATATTAGGATCTATCCCTTTCAGCTTGGTCTAATATCGAATGTAATCCTGTAAACTCTGTATTTATTTCTGTTCCTTGGAAATTACCCGAATTTTGGGTCACTCTTGGTAAAATCCTGGTAAGTTTTTATATTTGTTTTTCCTCAGCTGTTCACTAACAAAGCAGAATATAATAGCTTCGCAAAGAATATACGCATATTTGGATAGCACCTATTCAATTACACGCATTAGTCATGTCTTGCTTTGCTTCGTTAATTGCACCCTTTGGCGGATTCTTTGCTTCTGGAGTTAAAAGGGCATTTAATATCAAGGACTTTGGCGATACTATCCCAGGTCATGGTGGTATAACAGATCGTATGGATTGTCAATTCTTGATGGGATTATTTTCATTCATGTACTATCAAAGCTTTATCAAGGTATGATTTACTTGTTATATGGGGGGGTTTTTTTTTTATTAAAAACAAATACTTATTTAGATGCACAATATATCTGTTGGTGCTATATTGACACTAATAATTAACAACTTGTCGTCAAAGGAACAATTGGAACTGCTGGAGAGACTTCAAACATATTTGGTGAACCAAGATCATTTAGCTTCTCAAATTGAAAGTGTTATTTCTAAAGCACAAAACTTAATATCTGGTACTTCCTAAAATAATAAACAATATGTAATAGTAATAAAAAAAAGTGCGTGTGTATTTTATTTGTATGTATATAAGTTTGATGTGTTGTACAAAATGAATGGTGAAGAAATATAAAAAAAAGTGGTAAGGGAGTTGATTTTTTTTTGTTCGTTTTATTTACATGTAAACCCATACAATATTTATGCATTATTCTTCTTTCTCTTCTTTAATCTTTCAAGTTCTCTTTGTTCTTCGAGATAATCTTCACGCTTAGCAAGTCGCTCACTAATATGTATAAGTTTATAAGGAGGGATGTTTCACTCTTTAATATAAATATAAAATCATACCTTCTCTTTTCTTCAAGTAATACATCACGAGCATCTGCTTCCATATCATCATCAGAATAAACAGGATCATTGGCATATCTAGTATAAAGAATATTTAGAAACTACGCAATGAAAATATACAGACATAAAAACGTACCTGCTTTTATCGTATTTAAATATCTTGCTAATCTCTTCAGAATAACTGTTTCTGCGAGGAGCTCTGGCATACCTTGGATCATCATACTCATCTTCATCATCTACAATAAATGAAGCGAGTTCTTCATCCTCTTCCTCATCTTCTTCTCTATATCTTCTTTTTTGAGGAGGTAACGATCTACGTGTTGAAGGATCAATAGGTCTACCAGAGAATGGCATACGACGTAAGGGAGCAGGACCAGCGACAGGTTTTCTTTCGAGTGCTCTCTTTGTAGGTCTAGTCGGTGATAACATTCTCTTACGTGACGGAGGAGAAGAACTTTTTCCTTGTAAAGGCCTGCTTTTACTCATTAACCTAGGATCTGTTCTCGTTGGACGATCTGCTTCCTCATCCGAATGAATTCCTTTACTGTGACGAATCTCTCTTTGAACATCGGCAATAGTTCTACGATCTCTCTTTTGTAAATTTAATTTTTTAGGTGGTTCCGCAATTAATAATTTTCCACGTTCTCTAGCAGAAAGACCATCAGCTGTTATTGATGAGAATGAGGATGTGGGTCTTGCTATTTCAGGTCGTTTTAATCGATGATATAAGATTGGGGTATTATCATTCGAGTGTGTTTTTGAATCGTGAGCAGAATATTTCTTTGCTGGTAAAGGTTGCTTTGGTTCGGTTTTTCCTCCTTTTGCTACTGATTGCTCCTTTGCCTTTTTCATCAACTCATCAAACGACATGTGAACAGGTTTCTAACAATAAAATAAAATGAGTATATATGTATATATTATACGCTTTATGTAATATATTTAAACATACTTTCTTCTCTGGGAAGAAACTTGCAACAGTAGTAGTTTTACGTTGACTTGTTGATTTTGTGCTGGAAGTTGTATTTACTTTTGATTTGTCTACTTGGGTACGACTCTTGACTCCTGACTTCTTGCTTTGATCCATTAATAATTTTTGTTTTTTTTCTTGTAATTCGCGTTTTTTCTCAAACAAGGCTTGTGCGTTCTCTCTTTCTCTTTGTTCCTTTTCCTCTCTTCGTCGCCTTTCCTCTTCCTCACGTCGCTTTTGACGTGCTCTTTCCATCAACGATGCATCTTGTTGCTTAGCAACTTGCGTAGCTTGTGCCATTAACTGGTCAAAGTTTAAAGCTCCTGATTCACCCTGTCAAAATAAATAAGTTTTTTTTTTCTTCAAAAGTTATTTTTTAATAAATATATACTTTTATCATTCGCATCCAGTTGTCTTGTATTATAATGAATAGTTTTAGTTATTGTTAATCTTTTTTTTAAAAAAACAAGGGTAATTAAGAATGATTAGATCAAATAAGGAGGGACAAAAATAAAATAAAAAGAAATATGCATTTTATAGAGCTTACCTGATACGTCACGAGAAGGAACCAATCAAGTAATATTATTTACCTCAACAAGGGAGTTTTATCTGATTGGTGTATTATTCACTACAAGCGACAACTTGCTTAAATAAAATTGTAAGTACAAGTCTAAAAATTACAAGTCTCTGAGTTTTAATACTTGTTTGAATTATTATAACCTCTTCTGAAAGGTGACAAACAATTGTCATCTTCTAGTTAAGGACAGGGGAAAAAAAGCAATTAAAGCAATATTCATTGCACCGTTCTGTTCCCTTTCGATTTTAGAGGAAGAGCTAGAAATACTAGAGGTAATGCGACTTTCGCTTTATCTATAAACCCGTCTTTGAACTGAGTTTTTACAATTGAACCAATTCAATACTAGTGTTGTTCCGCCAGCCGATGAACTATATTGTTTGTGACAATATATTCTAGATATATTTATTTTTTTATAATTAAAAAGGGGTTCAAAAAAGTCTAAGGATATTTACATAGGTATTAGCTTTAAACGCACAGTTATTAAGTGGGATTAGCAGCAGCAGTATCGGTGGGATTAGCAGCAGCAGTATCGGTAGGATTAGCAGCAGCAGTATCGGTAGGATTAGCAGCGGCAGTATCGGTGGGATTAGCAGCAGCAGTATCGGTGGGATTAGCAGCAGCAGTATCGGTGGGATTAGCAGCGGCAGTGTCGCTAGTGTCAGTGGCAGGATCAGTAGCGTCCGTAGCGTCCGTAGCAGTGTCGGTAGCTTCAGTGGCAGGATCAGTAGCGTTAGTAGCAGAATCAGTAGTGTCAGTAGAAGAATCAGTAGCGTTTGTAGCGTCAGTAGCAGTGTCAGAGCTAGAGTCAGTAGCCGTGTTAAAGCTAGAATCTGAGCTAGAGTCAGAGCTGGAGTCAGAGCTTGAGCTAGAAGATTCGCTAGACGATTCGCTAGAAGAGCTGCTGGATGCATCGCTGGAGGATTCGCTGGAAGAACTGCTGGAAGAACTGGTGTTTGATTTAGATCTGGTTAAAGAAGCTGAAGGGTCAACAGCATCCTCAAGACCTTCCTTGAGTCTTTCAATAATACCAGAAACGTCAGTAGCGGAGGTAGCGTCTAAAATAAAAAGGAGATGAGTACTTGACTAGTTTTTTTTTTGCGTAAAAAATAATTTATAGTATACTTACAAACGTATGATATTTCACTATGGATTTCTGTAACTACGTTGATTGAAACATCGGTATCAGTCTCAACGGAAGCGGCATTATCAACAATTTGAACCATTCTATGGCCATTTACAACGACTGTGTTAGTGGCAATATTGGTACGCTTAGCCAAACTGTTCAAAATAAATGTCAGTTGTGGGGATTTTCATTAAGATTTTTTCAACTTACGCCATGTGCCCAGCAGGTGTGGCAGAGACACAAGCGACCAAAGCAACAACGGCTGAAAGGGCGAGAAACTTCATTTATTTACTGGTATATACCGCTGGTTTTGGAAGTAGGGTAATATATAACGAAAAGAAGTAATCAATTTAAGAATGATCTAACGAGACTATTAGTAAAGAATGTAAAAAAAATCCGCCTTCTTGCTTGCAGGGCAGAAATAAATCCGAAAAATAAAATTCTTTAAAATTCCGTTGTGGTGTTAAAATTATGTTTTAGTCCAGAATCTACCTAAAAAAAAACTACTTTTACAAACACTGGAGAAAAAAAAACCTAAAACTTTTAAAATAACAACTGGGCAAAAGCATTTTTATTTATTGTTTAAGCAGTAAGTAAAGAAACTCCTTTTAGCTCTCAAAATAACTGTTTAGTTATAATGATTAACATAATCAACCACGAGAAGGTAGATCCTAAAAAAGACACCTAAAAAGATGCCGTCGACTCTCACTCTTACATGATTGGCACAAGATGGCCGTGGTAAACCACTTGAGCTGTGCATAGGGGTGACCCATCTAAGGATATCTTCCCCTTTGCCGATGTCCTGTTGCTAGGTAACTTCCAAGACCACATTACTTCGCGCAGACTACGTGTCTGGCCTACTCACGGGCGATAAAGCGTACCCAAAGCGCTGTGTGGTAGTCCTCGGCGTAGCCAAAGAAGAAAAGAAAAAAAAAGGGAAAAAAGGTAAAAGGCGTTGCTTATATACTCACAGTAAATGAGGCGCAGCGACGTCTAATCATAAAAGGGAAAAAAACATACCTGAAACTCCTGAGGAGCCTACTTTTACTTGCTCCTTTTTTTTCATACTTTCTATAGTAGTATTACTATATCTTGTATCAAAATATAATTTATATTATTGATGTCTCTGTGGGGTACATAAAGGGATAAAAGTAGGTAACTACACTGTATAAATACGAATAAAACGCAGGGAAAGGGAAACTAGTTACGTCTAATTTGTATTACTTTCCATTTTTTTGCACGATTTATCTACTTTGCTAAAAATAATTTTATAGCTAACTATCTTCATCTTTATAGCTATACAGTACCATCTCTAATTGAGGATGGCCAAAGTATGGAAGAAATACACCCTTATATCTGAAATACTCTTATAGAACAGACCCTTTACATCAAACAGTGAATAATCACTGCTAAAAAAAAAAAGCTCCCTGAGATCCCTGAGTTTAAATAATCGCTCACATTAGATATCACTGCCAAAATTAGCAGTTATAATAAATATTGGTTTTTATTTTTTAAAGAAACAGAAAATGCGTTTTGGGCCCAAGTTTTTTAGTACATAATAGTTGGTTTTACTATATCTTTGATAAAAAAATTTAAAACATACTTTTTTGTTTTTTTTTCGATTTTCATTTTTGGGGGTCAACCCCTCTTGTGTTTTTGTGGTTATTTTATAATTACTCCGGATCCAATTTTTTTATCTTTATGGAAAAAACATGCATGGTATTAAACTCATTTAGACGCTTCTAATCCATTTTAAATCATACTTTTACTGCAAAAACTGAAAGAGTAATCGCTGTTTTAGACGTTTTTTTTTTGGGTAAAAAAAATACACTTTTTTAGTGTAACATCGTGTAACCATTTTCAGAGCTTCGCGATTACGTAAAATGTAGCTTTTTATTACTGTGTTTGGTTATAGCACCGAATGTAGATATTTCAAAATTATATATTGGATGTGTACAAATAAAAATGCTATATCCAAAACTGGGCGAGAAAACGCGCTTTAAAGAAATCGCTATTTTAAGGACCGTTTAACTCAAATTTTAGCGAAAAAAAAACGTCTAAAACAGTGATTACTCGATCACTATTTTTATTAAAAATATAAGTTTAGATGGGTTAAATACGCCTAAAAGAGCACTTTGTTATAAATGTTTTTTGACAAAGAAGTCAAGCCGGATCAGGAGTAATTTAAAAATAACTACAAAAATACAAAAGGGGTTGACCCACCAAAATGATCAAAAATGATCAAAATGGCCGACCGAAAAATAAATAAAAAAAATCGAAAAAGATATGAAACAACAAGCTGTTTCTAATATTTGATATTAAAGACAACATTCTAGGGAGTAACTTTTACAAAGTAACTTGAAAAAAAGAATCATTTCCTGACGTTCAATTACACAAAGAAAACACCTTATTTCGATTGCCTTTTTTAGAAGTTACTTCTAAACGTTTACTTAAAAAGACGCGTCTTTAATAGGATAATGGATGAAAAACAATGTATTGTAATACTTTCAATAGTTCTGGAACTCACTCAAGTTATTGTACAAGAAAATATAATGTGTACCGTTTTCTACAAGAGCTCAAACATTAAAATGATGTTGAATTCTATTAATTTTTTTATTGATGTCAATTAAAATAGTACAAAGCTATTTACTATAATACCACATAACAATGCATTTAAAAACCATGGGCTATGATAGATAGGACTTAAAACGTATCTTTAGGCTCACTTTATTTGGTTTATACTGCATCCCTTTTCAATTTTTCATTACTTAAGGTGCGTCTGGATTAGAATGACACAAAACTTTAAATTTATGCGGGAAGATTTTTTGTTTTTCTCGCAATAGTGTTTTAAATTTTATTTTATCACCTTCGCGCAGATTCGATTTCGCGACTCACTGCTTTTTTTATTTTTCAAAAAGTTTTCACACCTTTTTCTTGTCAATGTTTTTACTTTAGAATATTATTCATGTGTAGAGTAACGGTGTTCTTAATAATAAAAATATCGAGCTTAAAGAGGATTGAATCACCCAAAAAAAAAAAAGATGAACAACTTTTACAAAAACCAAAAGTTAAACAGACGGTTAGCAAAAATGTCACAGCGTTTTTTTTTTTGTATGAAACAAGTGCAGAACAATCAAAATGATTAAATATGCCACACATATAAAAGTGACCGCCCATTTTATCTGTCCAAGATGCATTTATCCCGTCATTATTTTTTAGAGTAGATAAATCATTTTTCTTCCTCTTTTCCTTTACAATGCATACCACGCGTAAGTTTTTTTTTATATGTGTACATTTTAATAGAATTTATATTATATATTCATTTATTATGCTGTATTTTATTAAGAGCTGAAAAAAAGTAAATTTAGCGGATCTCATGGACTTATGCTAGCTTGTGCCCTGCGGTTGCTTTAGGAAGGACCGTATCCTTTTGTAAAGACATAAAAGAAAGAAAAAAATAAGCTTATGATAAAGGTACATGTACCCCAAAAAAATATCACAAATTTACTTTTTGTTTCGTTCTAATCCGAACGCATCCTAGCGAACACTCGTGATACTTTATTGAAAGTTTGCGCTGTTCCTTCACTATCCTCTCCCCGTCAATCAATTGCCAATCAATCGCCAGCTTTGAAACTTTCAATGCTCAAAATTTTATGAACACACAAGGAGATGGCTGTTCAACATCTTTCAATAAAAAAAAAAAGACAATAACAGCGATAACATCTTTACAAGCAATACAAAGAAAAAAGAAAAAGGAAGGACAAGAATCTCCGTCACAAGTATACTTAAAGGTTACTGAACCTTCTGAACCTGTTATCAACGATCAGGAAGATATTTGAGCTTATTGGAGATTATACCTGAATGATGATTCTTTTACATAAGTACTGTTTGGAACGTCTGGGGAATAATCCAATGCGGAAATAAGATACAATGCCGCGATTATTACCCGCCTGAACTTTTACGATTTGCTAATATATGATCAATCTACTAACGTCAACAATCCGGTATCAAACCAATGCTGATGTACTTGATGCTATTTTCGACAAGGCTGCCGATATGACACTAATTTCAAAATGTTCAGATGAAGTATCTTTTGAAGCAAAACAGGATCCACAAACAGCCACAGTGACCTCTGTCTGGGAGATTTTTTATTAAAGCAATGTTCGCGGGCGTTTGTAATACAATTGAACAAGCAGACTGCTCGCGAGCCGTACCACAGCAAACAGTTATGGTCATCACCATAGATTGAGACAATCACATATCGCTACTCAAAGAATGTACAACCGTTCCCTCCGAGAGAGTTCTCCACCTTGGCACCTAGCTCGTTAACAGATAGCTTAAAAATCACTCCCCGAGGTGAAGCACAATGTTAATTACATACCAGTGTATGATGAACTCGTTATCCGCAGCTCGCTTTTCTTATTTTTCTTTTTTAATAATGCTTATCTATTTCAATTCCAAAATAAAAAGTACACTATAAATAAACCACCATAATTAGTTTGGGACTACAAGCAAAAAAAAAAAAAAAATTTGGTAAATACACTTTTCAAAGAAATCTTTCTGAATGAGTAGTAAGGAGGGGTTCCTGAAATTCAAACAATGAAGAGTTTAAGTGAAAAGTCCGTGTAATTTTAGTTAAAAAAGACGAGATTAGGAATAAACATTGTTTTTATTTGTAATCTAGGTTTGACCCACATATCTCTTTAATGCAGATCTCGAAGCTGAACAAAAGTATCCTCTCGACTACACAAATATACCTGCCTCGCTGAAACAAATTTGCATTGTTAACTCCTGTACAACTTTTTCTAAGGGGATATTGGCTTAACTAATAAAAAAAATACATGTATATATTTTTCATGTGTTACAAAATTAAATGATAAAAATCTCCCTCTCTCTTATAGTAAACAAACAAAGAAGCTAATAAATTGACAACGTTTTTTTTTTTTAATTAAAAAATCCAGGTAAATTATGCTTTGCCACCTTAGTTTAAACCTCATTGCATACTCATTGGCTTACATATTCAAGTGACGGGTCCATATTAGCGTCCCGCCTCTTGTATAAATTGTATTATAAAACCCAAATCGGAGCTAAACTAGTCAGGGTACAAAACTGTTTAATTCATAAAAAAACCTGCCCTTTTTCTTTTTTCCTACTCCAAAAAATAAACATCCCCTTTTTTTTTTTCGTAAAAAGAACATTTTTATACAACCTTTAAACCTCCTTTACGCTAACAAAAAAGAAAGAAGAAACAATGGCTGTAACTGCTGCTCAAAACAACCAGACTCAATCTGACCTTAAATCCAAAAAGATGAGCAGTGCACCTATTTCAAGCTCATCCTCAAGCGACCTTGAAAACCTCAAGACAATCCTTACTCAGCTCTCTGTTACAGAATCCAGATCCGCCTCTGCCAAGGACCTTGCTGCTGCTGTAACCGCTACTGGTGTACTCTCTCTCGTCAACGGTAACATTATCCAGTCACTTACCAAGGACCTCACCAACAAGAAGAGCAGTACTGCTACACGCCTTGGCGCTATTGCTGCTATTGACGCTTTACTGAGCAACAACCTTGACCACCAAGTAGAGCCCTTTGTGATTCCATTTTTAAGCACCTTGCTTGACCTTCAATCCCACAAAGACGCTGCTATCAAGACGGCCTCTGGTGACGCAGCTCGTCACATGGTTGAAAAGATCAACCCCCACGCCTGCACCCTCCTCGTCCCACTTATCCTAGCGGGTCTCGGCAACTCTTGCAAATGGCAAACCAAGAAACTTGCACTTGAGCTTCTTACCCACCTCACGCACCATCACCCTACCGAGTTCTTTGTGGCTATTCCCGACGTAATCCCTGCTGTCTCTGACTGCATGTGGGACACTAAAGTGGACGTTAAAAAGCAAGCTACAGAAACAATGGCGGCTATCTGTAAATTAATCGAGAACAAGGATATTGAGCGTTTTATCCCTGCGGTCATCGGATGTATTAATCACCCTGAAAACGTGCCGGAAACCATCCACTTGCTGGGCGCTACTACTTTTGTGCAAGAAGTTGATTCGGCTACGCTGTCCATCATGGTCCCCCTCTTGGGCCGTGGCTTAAACGAGCGTCAAACTGCTATTAAGCGTAAGGCTGCGTTGATCATTGACAACATGTCTAAACTTGTAGACGACCCCGACGTCGCAGCTCCCTTTTTACCTCTTTTGCTACCTGCTCTTGAAAAGGTGCAAGACGTTGTCGCTGACCCCGAATGCCGTGGCGTTGTCAAAAAGGCTCTTGCTACGCTTCAACGTGTTGGTAACCCCCCTACCGAGGTCTTCACCAAGGTTCAAAAGCAAGCTAAAGTCGAATCCTCCATTGCCAACCTCTTACCGTGTGACCTGGACGCCGCCTTCCAACCTACGGTCAAGTACATGAACGGAGTCGCTCTTGCTCTCTGTGTCGCCAAGAACTTTTTCAAGAACGTCTGGATCGATGCTTTAGCTCCTTACGCCAAATCCTTTTACAACGCTTCCGATGCCGAGAACCTTGCCTTTGCTGCTTTGAACAAGTGTGAGGAAGCCGTGACGCCTAAAGACTTGGAGGAAGAAGAAGATGAAGGTGAGGACCTTTGTAATTGTGAGTTCTCGCTTGCCTACGGTGCCAAGATCCTTTTGAACCGTACTGCGCTTCGCTTGAAACGTGGGCGTAGGTATGGTCTTTGTGGTGCAAACGGATGTGGTAAGTCTACCTTGATGCGTGCTATTGCCAACGAACAAGTCGAGGGGTTCCCTCCTCGTTCTGAGCTCAAGACTGTGTATGTTGAGCACGATATTGATGGTTCAGAAGCAGATACACCTCTTGTTGAATTCATTCTTTCCTCTAGCGGTGTTGAAACCAAGGACCCCGCCGAGGTCAAGCGTATCCTTCTCGAATACGGGTTCTCTGAACTGATGGTAACCAAGATGGCTATTGGTGCACTCTCTGGTGGCTGGAAGATGAAGCTAGCTCTTGCGCGTGCCATGTTGATGAACGCCGATATATTGTTGTTGGACGAACCTACCAATCACTTGGATGTAGTCAATGTTGCCTGGTTAGAAAACTATCTCTTGGGTCTCAAGACTGTTACCTCCATTATCGTCTCTCACGACTCTGGTTTCCTCGACCACGTTTGCTCTGATATCATTCATTATGAGCCCAACTACAAGTTGAAACGGTACAGCGGTAACCTATCTGAATTTGTTAAAAAAGTGCCTCGTGCCGCGTCTTATTACTCTTTGGAAGCTACACAAATCTCTTTCGCATTCCCTGAACCCGGGTTCCTTGAAGGTATCAAGACCAAGGAGCGTGCCATCTTGAAGATGAAGAATGTCGATTTCCAATACCCCGGATCTGAAAAGAAACAATTACTCGATATCTCTATGCAGTGCTCTCTTGCCTCTCGTGTCGCTGTCATTGGCCCCAACGGTGCGGGTAAGTCTACCTTGATCAAGTTACTAACTGGCGAGATTGAAGCGGATGCCGGTACTGTCTGGAAGCACCCCAACTTGCGCATTGCCTATGTCGCCCAACACGCGTTCCACCATATTGAAAAGCACCTGGACTCTACACCCAACGAGTACATCCAATGGCGTTACGCTACCGGTGAAGACCGTGAAGAGCTTGACAAGAACGACCGCATGCACGGCGAAGCCAACGAAAAGGTGATGCAGCAAGTATTTGTTATTGACGGCGAGAAGCGCGTGATTGAAGAGCTTGTAGGCCGTCGAAAGCTTAAACAGTCTTACGAGTACGAGTGTTCTTGGGTAGGTCGTTCCTCTGTTGACAATACTTGGATCTCTCGTCAAAAGCTTGAGGATATGGGGTTCGGAAAGAAGATTGCAGAGGTCGATTCTGCTGAGGCTGCCAAGATGGGACTTAATCGTCCTTTGACTTCCAAAGAAATTGAAAAACATTTAACGGATGTTGGATTGGAGGCTGAGTTCGCTACGCATTCTCGTATTCGTGGTTTGTCCGGTGGTCAAAAGGTCAAGCTGGTGGTGGGTGCTGCCATGTGGAACAGGCCTCATATGTTGGTGCTTGATGAACCTACCAATTACTTGGACCGTGAATCGCTTGGTGCCCTTGCTTTAGCTATCAAGGCGTTTGGTGGTGGTGTAGTTATCGTTACTCACAACCGTGAATTTACCGAGGCGTTATGTACCGAAGTCTGGATGGTGGATGCCGGTAGATTGACTCCCTCCGGTCACAACTGGGTCTCTGGTAATGGTACTACTGCAGTAAAGGAAGAAGACGCTGAAGATCAAGTGGATGGTCAAGGTAATACGGTCAAGGCAGTTCAAAAGAAGAAGAAGTTGTCTTCCAAGGAACTTCGAAAGAAGAAGAAGGATCGTATGGAACGTCGTAAACGCGGTGAAGAAGTTTTCACTACTGACGAAGAGTTGTAAATTTTTGTGGGTTTTTTTTTTTTTTATTAATTAAACTATTTTTTGTCCTACACTTTTTAAATATAATCCCTGTCGATCCCCCCCCCCACGAGCTTAAATTTGTAACAGTGGTTTATACGCTGACTATTATAATTCAACATATACTGGAATAGCATATGATAGTTTTTTATTTTTATTTTTTTAATTACTTGTGGCCACAAATATTAATTTTCCTTTTATCGCCAATGGTACCATAGGCATGATGAGTATGAATAGATGATGATGGAGAAGGAATGAATGGATGAATTTCAAGTAATTTGATACGAGATTGCTGCTGTTGATGTATGTCGGGTATTGTTGTTGTAGTTGTAGTAGTTGTAGATTTAAAATGATTTGTAGTAAATAATAAAAAGGGATCAAGAGGTAATTTCGGTATAATATCCAAATCCAAGCCAGTTATAAATGGTGAATACCAATTGTGTCTCTCTGATAGTAATGGAGATGAAGGTAATAACTGTTGTTCATCCTCACTTTGAATAGGTGTGATTTCCGGTGAAGGTAAATGTAAATCAACTTTTGTATTTTCAAATGGTGTTGTTGTTGTTGTTATACAGGAAGGAAAACAATGCTTATTTACAATTTTTTTCTTGGTGGTCCATTCCGTTTCATCGTTTCCTAAATCTGGTGGTGTATTTACAGTTTCTTCAATAGATGATGAAATTGAAACGGATCTCTCTCTTTTTTTCACTGCTGCTTTTTGGTGTGCTTTCTTTAATACTTTTCGACGCTTTGATCTCTTTTTATTTGATTTTATCGTAATCGGTTCTATTTCCACTTGTTCTACTTGTTGTTTCTTTTTATCTCTCGTTTTCTATATTTTTTTTTTTTAATAAATTTTTTACAATTTTAGTACTGCGCTTAAATAACCCCAGCAAGGGAAAAATTTTCCTTTACAACACAATAGGAGGGGGAGGGACACTGTTTTAAAATAAAAAAAAATTCTTCTTACCTTTAACAAAATATATAATGCATATGCAATTATAATAGCACACCAAGTCAATGGTGATGGCCTCAGCTTGGGAAAGCATCGAAATCGTTTTGCTTGCTTATTATTGAAAGTGCGCTGATACTGTTGCTGCTGTTGTTGTAAGATAATCATATCGGCCGAGGTTCTTACCAGCGATTGTGTTGATACAATCGATACCAGGTAAGAGTAAATAGAAATGAAGAGTATCGAAATAAGTGAGATTAAAATAAGCAGTACAGGTGACAAGACAACAATAGATGTTATCTGTAATCCTCGAATTGTACGCATCACTTTATATTAAAAATAAAAGTACTATTAAAGAAAAAAAGAGAGTTAGGGAAAAAAGAAGAAAACAATTTTTTCTTTTTTTTATACATTTTAAATTTCATTTAGCGCCCTGGGTTTTTTTTATTGTGCGTGTTGAATTTATGCCCTGGTTTTTTCGTATACATGTTCACACAATAATTTGGTGTATCGTTGTACACACATAAAAAAAAGTGTCCTCCCCCAACCCCCTTTTTTTTTTTCTTTCTTGCTTGACATTCTCCTTTGATGATATAATTGGTTGTTCCCTTACTAGCACTTTATATGTATTATTATATTTTATTGAATAAAGGGGAGGGGGGGGACTGACAGAGATAAAAAAAAAAGAGGAAAAAAAAAAAAGAAAAGATTAAATAAAAAAAAGGAAAAAAAATATAAAAAAAAGAGTAGTACATTTGTTTTTAGTTTTGTGTATGTTTTAAGTGTGCGTGTGTAAGTGTGTGTGTGTGTGTGTGTGTGTGTGTGTATATATATATGTATAGAATAAAAAGGAAGAAGAAAGGGGGAAGAAAGATGTTTGTTATTTATTTTTTTTAGGGTTATTACATATCAAAGTCTAACAAATCTGTACAAGAAATTTAAATTAATTTTTTCTGTGTTTATTAAAAAATAAAACAGCAATGATAATTTTACCTGCTAGTTCTTGATCGGTTGCCATAGTGATAGGACTCATGTTATCACCAAAGCCTCCACGTTGTAACCATGAATCGATTTGATCTTCAGTCACGTCACTGTTGGAGCAAGGCATTGTCTTTGCCCAATGAGGAGATTGAAAGAATAGATCCATGTTCATAATAGAAGGAGATGTGTAGAAATCGGGGGTATATAAAGGTAAGGGATTACCAAAGATCATAGCATCATCACTGATATCAAAGGATGAGCAAGTGGTGGAAGTATCGGTGGTTGTAGTAGTAGTAGTGGAAAGAGAAGAAGAGAAAGAACTAGTAGGTACGACGGAAGCAGAACCAGCATCGTTTGTGACTAGTCTGAGTTGGATAGAAGAATTTGTACTATTGACACTACTATAATCATCGTCTTCGTAGTCTGAAGAAGAAGAGGAAGAGGATAAATTGGGTGAAGAAGGAACAGAAGAAGATGATGATAGATCTTCCTTGTTAAGGTACTCATAAATTTGTAAATCCTTTGGTGTACTTGACTTTTTCAAACTATCCATCATCTTTGATTTAGCTCTAGCTAAATTCTCTCGTAAGTTTCGACTGATAGCAATAATATCAGGACGGGAATTCAAATCACAGTGGTGGTGAGGACGTATTTGTCTACTGAGTGCCTTTAATTCTTGCAAACTCATCTTTTGCTTTTTACCATCGATTGGTTTACCAAGAATGATCTTTTTGGACTTCGTCACCTTTTTATTATTTACTCTTCCTAAACAAGGTTGAAATGAGCTTGCCTTCTTTTGATAATCTTTTGGTGAGACGTATTCCAGTGAGCTACTTTTAGAAAAAAAATGGTCAATATCCCTTTTTTTTTTACTCTTTTTTTTTCTTCTTCACTTTACCTGTCGTGGGTATACATAAACGAATTGATATTGAAGCTTTCGTTATGGTTTATGGAATGAGTTTGCATGTTTAATATGAGATGAGAAGGAAAAGAAAAAGAGAAGAAGAAAAAATTGTTTTTGAGAAATAAATAAGAGAGAAAAAAAATTGGGACTTGTGAAAAACGCAATTCAAAATTTTAAGTGGCCAAAAAAAAATAATTGTTTATTTACACAAATTGTGTATCATAAAGTAAAGGTGATACGTTGATCCTGAATAGGATATATGACAGAATTTCATAACACTAAATCTCAATTTCTTTGTTCTCTCTCTTGTTTTACGTTTTCTTCTTTTTTATAGTACCTGTCAATCATGACTTTCTTTAAAAAACAATTTTTTTTTTAAAATGAATGTAAGCGGAGACCATTGCAAGAGAGAAAAAAAAAAAAGACTGCTTCGATTGAAGGGAACAAAAAAAAAAAAAAAAGGTCCCTGTCTCTTTTTCATTTTCCGAAGGAATCCATGGGAAACATGTATTTGTTTTGTGCATCAATTGAGGTTTAACCATTCAACATCATTCCCGTTGTCATGGCAACCAATTTTATTTATTTTTCTAGAACCTTAAATGTTTTTTCGTGCTCACAAAAAATCGTAATCAAAATGCCAATCATGGAAACTTTAAAGTTTTTTTTTTAATTTATGCTCTTTGCTGTTGTCACTAAACACGGAACAAAAAAAAAAAAAAAAAAAAAAAAGTCAAAGACCCTCTAAAGTTAACATTCTTCTTTTCATAGTCATGTACATCAAAAAAAAAAAAAAAAAAATTAGTTACCATTGACAGACTATAATATTTGTTTTTGTGCTATTATCCTCAAACATAACCATTTGTGTAATGTTATTCGTCGTACTTGGCATATTTAGGTCCTTTCCCCCCCTTTCTCCTCCCCCTTTATTCCCTGATTGTAAATACAGCCACATTACAATATATATATATTTAAACATAAGAAAAAGGAAAAAAAAAAAAAAAAAAAAAAAAGAGAACATGGTATCATATGGCTTCATATGCTAGTCTCTTTTTTCCTCGAAAAAGTTTTCGTCCAACTTTATTTTAAAGTAACTGGATAAGAAAATTTAAGGTAGGCGTTCATTCCAACGGCAAACAAGAGAGCAAAACAGACGACGGTAGGCCCAACCATTTCATCATACGGACCAGCCAGCCTTGCACGAATCAACTCGCGCCGCCTATAATATAACCCTGCCCCATACATCATCGTACTCACTGACACCAACGTATACATTATACCACATATTTTCCCTACCGAATCTCCAGAATTAAACAATGCTAACGAAAACGTAGCCAGAATCACGCTGAATTTCATCCACGAAAAAAACGTACGTTCATTCGCAAAGAACACTTTGGGTTCAACCTTGATCGACGCCTGTACTTTCTTTGGGACCGGCGGTAAAACAATGTCTGTCTTTGATTGGACAGTACGTGAAGTAGAAGATTCGGCTGGTTCTTGTTCTGAGATGGATTTTTTTAATACACTGGCATATGTAGGTTTGGTGGTCTCTTGATTTAAAAGAAGAGCAGTACGTTCATCTGGAATTTTAGGTTTAGGATGAGCCTGTTGTGCAGGTAAGACTGGCAAATGTTTACCGTCATCTTCAATCTGTGCCAACCAATAAGGAAGTAACGGAACACGCGTATCAAACATGATAGCCATACCGTGAACAAACTTTGAAAAATGGTACGCCTTTTCCAGCAACCCTCCTTCTTGCAAATCAACAACCCACTGCGGCTCTGATTCATTCGGCCCTAACCTCATCTTGATCTCAAACGTAGCATAAGGGTACCGATTGACCTCGTCTTCTTTTAAATTACTAAAAGGGAAATTAATATCGGCGTCTGGTCGTCTCCAACAATTTTCCGGGCGTCGTTGTCGTCGTTTTAACTCGTTTGGGAATAGGTCCGAATCTTCTCGGATGAAACAAAGATCCGTGTCCAGTGCCATTCGAACATTACCATCCCCAGGAATTTGAAACGCAGTACGTTTATAATAAGTTCTTAAAACTATACATCTTTTAGGGGTTAAAGTTCAATCTTTACGCACGCTTTTTTTTTTATATATGTATATACCTGGTTCCATGTGATTATCTATAATTTGCTTCTGAATACTATTGACAAGAATCGTAAACTCCTTGATACCATCTTGTGTCCGTCCGCTTGACTGCATTTTTTTAACCGCCTTTTCTAAAAACACCTTTTCTCCACGCAAGAATCCATTTACAAATTTATCTTTTATAACAAATTTATCCTTGGCTTCACTTCGATCTTCATCATCCAACGTTCCTCTTTCAACCGAAATCGATTTATTTCCTTCTGCTGATCCGTACCAACGCAGTCGGATCAATTGTGAGTTTTGTGTAGACTCTACTCTAGAGCAATACGTATCCATATTTGCATTATCCAGGTATAACGTAGATATCGCCGGATCAATGTCTTTGCTCCCAATTAGTTTATCGTTGTCTTTGTAGACCAGTACAGGTAAATGACGAAGCACGTGTGTTTTCAACTCGAATATATCGTCGGTATGCACAAAAAATCTTTTAATCACCGTACGATGCGAACCAAGCGCAAACACCGTTGAATCCTTGACTAAACTAGAAGATACGGGACAAGCCGCTGTTGTAGTATTATCTCCTTCGCGCACAATACTAAACAGTTCGGAAAGTTTGATCAAAAGCGCATCGTTGTCTTCATTGTCTTTCCAAAACGGACACTGGTTTAAACGTACCATAAACATGGGCCGAAGAATATAGTTCGTGTGACGATCGTGTTTCTTTACAATCTTTAAAAAGCCAGTGTAGTTGACTCGAGAAAACTTTTCGAGACGGGCAATGTCGTCGGCAACTTGGTTGATCTTTACTTGCATGGATAAAGCCTCTTGCTCTCCGTTGGAAATCTCTGTTGCGCACGATTCTATCTCGTCTCGTATTGTATTCATTGTGGCCTTGTAAAAAGCGTATACCTATATATATGTATTTCTTTTTTTAAAATTTTTTTTTTTTTTTTTTTACTGCGTTTTTTTTTTCTTCGCTTACTTTCTCGAGGTTACTATCCAACATTTCAACAAACTCAGTTTCGTCTCGTTCAGTAAAGGTCTTTTCTATCTCGGCTTTACCGAGCTTTTTCTTTAACAGATCGTAGTCTAGATAGTACGATTTCCATTCTTCTGAAATTGCTTCTTGTAAATTAGCGCCAAACTTCATAATAAAAAGTAAATAAAGAAAAAAGTTTTTATTATTGGCAGTGAAAATATAAATATACAAAAAAAAAAGCTCCGCGTTTTTTTTTTTTTTTTCGTAATTTCCCCCCCAAAAAAAATCTAATGCATCACACTCTCCCCCTTTGTAGCCTGTCATAACTCTTTACATGACCCTGCATCTTTATTTTTTTCCTTTCCCAAGAACAAAATTAATTTTAAAAAAAATGTTATAAAAAAAAGTGCTACTTTTTGTTTATGTGACAAAAAACGATTTTTTTTTTTTTACACCAGGAATGTGCAGTCCTGTCAAAATTCATGCGTTTTTTTTCCTTGTATCACTTTGTAAATATAAACCCAGACCTTTTTTAAGGTTTTTTTTTTTAATTCTAATTCTAATTTTTCGTATTTTAAAGATCTCCAATGATAGCTGCCTCTATTACGCTACCAGTTGATTCGTAACATACAGCTCTAGCGTCTTCCGGAGAAGTTCCGTAAATTTGAAGTGCTCCACCAGCGTCACATTTAAACACTTTCTTATGTCCTTCTCTAAAAAGTCCACCATGGTTCATCCAACCCTATTTTTGTATAATTAAAGTTTAGTGTAACGTAAAAAACCTTTTTGGGGGGGGGATAAAAAAAAAACTTACGTGAAAGTAAATAGCCACATGTCGAAGACCTGTAGGGTTACAATCTGTGTTAGAGTAGTGACAGCATTCTCTATCACCAGCATCAATTACTTTTTTAAAAGATTTTGGACTATTTAATAGGTTTATATTTAGTAAAATGTATAAATCACGTATATTTTTTTGTTTTGTATTTACGAATCTTCATGAATAAAATCAAAGACATCAACAGTTGCTCCTGCGGTTTCCATCATGTTGTAAATACAGAACGCTTGTGTGTACGTTAAAAGGGTAGAAAAGAGAGCAACAACTATTAAAATTAGCCTTGTAGATGAAGTCATTTTTTTTTTCGAAACGTGAGTAAGTATAAAGTTATTTTTCTATTAAATTCGAGAAGGTATTTATATATATATTTTTTTTGCACACATTAAACGTTTCTTTGTATATTATTTTACTTGTACAGATTACTTTTTTTTTTCGGCGCATTTGCTCCTCCTCGTTTTGCCTTTTTTTTTTAGATTTTATTGTCGATAAACTACTATATTTCTTTGTGTGTGACATATATGGTCAATATCCGAAATTCACTAGATTTATTTTTATTGTAACTGTTGTCAGATAATCTATTATGTGTATGCATTTAATAAATGAGACATTCATTGCGTCTGCGCTATGACTTTTTATTAAAGAAATAGAGAAGGGAGAAGGGGTCTTATTAATATTACTAACTGACAGTTTCTTATTCTAAAAGGTTATTCCGAAAGTCGATATTGCTAAAAATAAATATTACATTTTGTGGAGAACCTTTATAAAACATATTATGATAATCTACTATAGTATTAATTGCACCCTTTTTTTTTTAAAAAAAACAAGAGAAAAATTGCCAACTATCGATTTATAAAGATAGTCAATTAAACAAAAAAGAGTTATTATTTATAGGATAGTTTATTACTTTTTATGCGTATATAGGGGGAATGATTGTACTATTAACAGCGCCATAATCTTCATTACAAGTAGCAGTGATACTATACACATCGTTTACCGTCAAAACAAGACCGCCTCCAGCTCCACAGTACGCAACGAACACATCAGCACCTTCAAGACTAGCACCAAATAAACCAAATGTAATCTATTACAATAACAATTATTTAGTTATACACACACACATACACACGCACACACCGAAAAAAAAAAGTATATATAAATACTACTTACATGGAATTTGACGAGTTTATCTCGTAAAACATGAGGATTACATTCTCTATTGTTCCATGGGCAGCATTCGTTTTGGCCGCTATTAATTCGTTTTTTAAAAGAAACCCTAGCGTTGGCGTCACGCTCTGTTATGTAAAAATAAGAATCTGCACCGTCAAGTTGATTATAAACACAGTACGCTTGAGAGAGTTGTAACCAAACTGACAATACCGTAATAGTCATCAATAACAATTTTGTAGAGCAAGTCATTTTCTTTGTATATTAGATTTTGATGAGTAAAGAGAAAGAAACGCCCAAATATCTTTCTTTTTTTTCAAGCACCCTTTTTCTCCCTACTTTGGGTATATAATTTCATTATGCGAAAAAAAAAAAAGATCACTATTTATTTCGTTTTTTTATTTTTATATAATATGAATATCATTGTGGTAATATAAGGTTTTCTATTTAATGTTTTTGATTTTTTTTTTTAAAAAAAAAAGGGGGGGGGGGGGGAGAGGGAGAGGGAGGGATACAATTATGTGATTTTTTGGGGGTGTTTGCTATATAAGTTTTTTTTTTGTTATGTACAATCTATTTTTTTTTCTCTCGCAAGTATCGTTTTTTATCAATTTTTTTTGCCTTCTTTTTCTCTTAAGCATGAGCTTTAATGCTATTTTTCTTTCTTTGTTTATTACTAATCGATGCATTTGAAGCAGTAGTTGAAGATTTATTGTTGTTTGCATTTCTTTGTCGCCTATTCCTATTGCTACTACTACTACCTTTCGCGCTTGAAGCGCTCACACTAGCACTAGGGATGGGCGAAGAAGGAGCTGATTTTTGTTTGATTGTAGGAGTAGCGATTTTAACGATTTCTGCCAGCGTCCTTTGTTTGGGTTCTTCATTCAACATTTGCTGTTGTTTCTTGGTAGTCGACCACCGACGTAAGCGTTGCGGTTCCTCCTCTGACCCCGTACTACTACTTTGTTGTGGATTTGAATTGTTTTTACAGATAGTAGGCCAGTCCATAACACTAGACCTACGTCTAGGCAATCTTCTATTGTTTTCAAAATGGTGACGATTATTTTGGCTGTGATTGGTTCCTTTTCGTCGATGAGCGCCCGGGTTCTTTTTTGTCGCTTTTCCTTCGTTACTGGCTTTCGAGGAGGGTGGTGGTGGTGGTGGAGACGAGCTCTGTTGTTGCTGCTTTTTATGATACCTGGCAAATATTTTATCCACCGATTGATCTGTTCCGTGATTTGCACTGATGTTGAGCATGGAGAGTAAAGTGGAGGGTACAGGAGGTAAAGGATGGCTGCCGTGTCTTGTATTACGAACTCGAAGGATGGTATCCAATGCTTGCGAAGAACTAAAACGAGGGTTGAATGATGTATGGCAAGGTTTGGAGATAGGCGGTGCGCGGAAAGTATACGATGTGGAGCGTACTGGATACGACGCACTATCGGTGTCGGATAAAATGGCCGAGGGATAAGAGCAGATTCCATCTACCATACTTCTTCGACGATCATATGGGTGTGTTGTGACAGTTGCGTTGGAAGCAAAAGATGATGGTGATGAGGATGAATAATCTGAATAGGGATAAATTGGTAAAAAGAATGAGGACGTACGATTTTCGGCAGGTAATGTTAAAGTCAGTGTATTGCTGTTGCTACTGTTGCTGTAAGGGGGTATTTCAGTAGTACTGGATGTAGTGACAGACATTGGTCGATAAGGCGCACAGATCGTCTCCAAATCCTCTCCAGCTATTAACATTTCCAAAAACCTTTGAAATTCACATCGTAACCCTTGCACCGATGCAATATCGGCAGAGTTCCCTAAATTCCGACTCACATTAAACGGCTCTTCCGCACATAAACTCATCTTGTTTCTCCCCGTATCCCATCCCTTTTCTGTTTTTAAAAGATATCGACCTTGTCTAACAGAAACCACCTGTGTATGGTAGTCGAATTCTACCGCAAATCGACGAAAGAACGCAAAAAGCAACCCACCCAAACTCTCTTGATTAGCTGCTCCAAATCCTTTTAACTTTTCCACATTATCGAAAAAATAATCTTCGTCCTTATTCTCGTTTTCTATATGATGAAGTACAGGAAGAACTGGTGGTTGCCTTTGTTGTAAAAAGTTGATAATCATACAAGTCCAAGTATAGGATGATAACGTACCACCATTAGCTAAAAAAATAATTATACAGGATTAAAAAAATAAAATAGTTTTGTTAATTGTTAATTTTTTTTGTTACCTGCATCGTTTAATAACCTTTGCTTGGTCCAATGTTTAATAATCATAATGAGCGGTCTTACACGAGAATCAAGTGCAACATACGCTTTAATCATTTTTGTATTTTGAAGTGCTAATGTATTGTTCACATTGATGTCACACGAAAGTTGTCTAATAAATTAAATAAATAAATGCTATAATAAAAAACCCTAATATATCCACTTACAGTTCAGGATCAAATAAGCGAACAATTGGGACTTTTGCACGGGGAACACAAACAACATGTTGCATGCCGGCTAAACCATAAAGAAAAAATTAGACACACTACTAATATCACATGTATATATAAATCCTTACATTTTCGAAACAATTTAGCCAATGTTTTAACGTTACGAAGTCCATTCCAAGGTGTAGTTATACACAAATCGACGTCTGAAGAACTGGTACCTAAATCATTTACTGAAGACCTACAGTGCATTTTTTTTTTTTTTGGGTTAATTCAATATCCCTTTTTTTCAAGAATTCTTTTCTGTAACTAACCCAAATACATGAGCTTTAATATCATGATCTGGCCACTCTGTATTCATTAATCTATCCATTAATTTTACAAACTTGATACGTCTATCATGGCTTTCTTTTTTCGGTAAAAGTTCCTATTTGACAGGCAATCAGTATACAAAAAAAAAAAAAAAAAAAAAAAGATATGTCTATAAAAAAATCATTACTTGATATAGTTTTATCATATCTATCGAAATATTATCTTCTTGTTGAGGCTCGAGAACATATGGGACAAAAGTATTATAAGACTCAGTGGGTACCTGTTCAACCGATTGAGATGGTACATTACTCACTTCTTCTTGCTGAGCAAGTTCATGTCTGTCACTCTCAATGGTTGGTTTATCGTTGGATGCCTGCATCCTCTTTTTCTTCTTGTTATATGTATAGTGTTTGTGTGTGTTTCTTATATCTGTACGTCAGAACTCCTCTGTCCTTTTGTCCCTCTTTTTTTTTTTTTACTAAAGGAAGCAAAAAAAAATCAAGTTTAAACTTTTTCTCTCTTCTTTAAAAAGTAAGATATGATCCTTTTTTTCATTTTTTTTTTATCTGTCACCTTGTTGCTTGTCACTACAGTAGTCACAAAAAAAAATGAAATTTTTTTGGCCCTGAATGAAAACTCCGTTTGCAAGCCATTTTTTTTAAACCTGAAAGTTTTTATATGTGCTGAATGAAGTTTTATTAAAAAAAAAAAAGTTGGGAATATAAATGAAGTTCTTACGACATATGAAATATAATAGTATAGTTGACTTTTTTTTAAAGATAATAAGGGGGAAAAAAAGTTTCTTTTTTTAAATGTTGATAAATATGCAGAAAATAACAGGGTGAAGGAAGGACAGGGGCATAAAGGCATATAAGGCATATAAAATAGAAATGTGTATGTGTGTGTATAGTGTGCATAAAAAATTAATATAAAGTTACTGCTGTAATAAATTACAAACAGTCATAGGTCATATCATTATCAGTCTCATCGTCATCATCTTGTCTTCTTTTAAGACTACCGATACTACTTTTACTACTACCAAGTTCATCCGATAAGAGTTTTTCAATTGTCGAGTCTCTTTCTTCCAACGTGCTTTTAAGCGACGAGATGTACTCGTACGCATACTGAAGCAAAAGCACTTTAGACAACGGTTTCATAGCGCTTGAATCGACCGCTGCAGCTTCTTCCATTTCCTCATCTGTTGTGTTACTTCTTTGTTTATTATTATTATTTTTCTCCAACTCTTGCGCTTTAATCACTTGCGACATCAACGTCTTTTGTCGTTTCACGTACCCGTCTTCCACCTCACGACGCAGCCTATCAAACCACTCCTTCAAAGAATCACGGCGCTTCTGTTCTGCTGCCTTATGAGCCGTTCTTCTCACCTCAAGTCCACTTTTAATTTGTGTAGAGAACGCGATACCTAACGCGGCTCCTTTACCTTCCATTAGATTCTGATAATTCGATCGCGTAGCTAGTATTCGTTCCGCGTCTTCGGCTGAATGAACAGATCGTGCAGGTATAATACTACTGGGTAAAGGCTTTAAACCCGGATTTAATGTCGGACTGATCAATAAAGGTTTTAGAGCCCGAGGTGAAGCATGCGCTCCGTGCGTGCTTTTGGAGTCGGATGATTCTCTTCGTTGCTTTTTAGAAAACCGGGAGGGACTAGATTTTTCTTTTAATATAGAAGAGGAGCGTACTTTGACATTGGTACGAGGATGAAGTGCTAAAGGTGATATAGGAATGGTTTGATTCGTAGTTGTATTAGCTGTAGTTGTAGTAGTAGTTGTAGGAGGAGTAGTATTTATGTTGGAAGTAGAAGAGGTAGTAGAAGGTGTCATCATAGGTGACATAACCATGTTTTCTTGAATTGGTGTACTGGTCATACTTGGGGACTGGAATATATGATTTTTATTAGTAGGCACCATGTTGGGTGAAACATTGTAATTCATAGCGGAGGAAGTTGGCTTTGAATAAAATTGTTGGGTTCTGCCACTGGAAGAAAATTGAAGTTTAGAAGAATGGTTTGTGTTCATCTTCATATTCATTAAAGAAGCAGGTGTAGCAGGTTCCATACGAGGAGGAGACTTATTTGGTGAGCTAGGTCTAGACATGACACTTTGATGATGAATTGACATATGATCGTTATTCATTTGCTTTTGTTGTTGCATCATTGACGTACCTTTTTTTTTAATATAAAAAAAATTAGTAAAATAAATATAAAAAAAAGTTTCTCTTATTGATTTTACCATTTGTATTAGATAAAGAGGAGCTAGAATCCTTGGAGGAGTTTGATTCCGAAGATAATAAACTTCTTTGGTAACCATGGTGGTCATCATTAAATTGGTTGCTATGATGTCTTTGAGACTTTTGAAGCTCAGAAAGCTTTTGAGTGATCAGCATTTTAGCATGTTCCAGTTGTTCATATTGTTCACATATTTGATTGGCGGACATATTTTTATAAGAATCTCCGGTAGGATTGCTGTTACTGTCAGTAGCAACTGAAGAAGCCAGCTGATCCTGAAATGAAGTGCGAGCTGTTGATTGTTGGTTTCTATGGCGATCAATCTGGGGCAAAATGGCAGGCGAAGATAGCGGAGAAAAGTCCATATCGTTGCCGCTACTAAAATTGATAGACTGATGATGTTGATGTTGATGATTCTTTTGCTGTTGAACTTGATAACTAAAAGAGGGAGTCATAGCTGGTGATATAAGAGGCGTAAGAATATCCTAAGCAGGATAAAAAAGAAGATATAGGATTTTTTTTATTTAATACATACTTTCATCGTTATTGTTTTTTCTATTATATACCTCTTGATCAAAACAATCATTTTGCCGTTGATTATTATTAAGAGTTGACCTGTAATGCGGCGATGACATAATTTGATTCGATTGTGTACTAACGCTGGTTGTAGTAGAAGCACAATTGTTTTTATAGGCTAGATACGAATTCACATGCGGCGATCCACTAAGTTGATCTGATTGAAATAGCATATCAATATCTCCATGTAGCTGATTATATGCATTATTATTGTTAGACTGCTGTTGTGAATACTGCTCTGGCTGTTGCTGACCAGATAAGTTTCTCAGCATATCCATATCATTAATTGCATCAACTAGCTGAAAAGTTGATAAGTCCATTCTATTCTACACACTTTAGAAGAAGAACAAGAAGAGGAAAGGAAAAAAAAGAAAGAAGAGGGGGAAGTATATAATTATTATTTTTTGCAAGGAAAAAAATAATGAAAAAAAAAGAGAGAGTAAATCTCTCTATATCCATCTAGGGCTGAGGGGTAAAATATAAAAAAGTTATACAGGTAAAAAAAGTGTATATTTGATTCCCTAGTCAAATCAATTGCCTTCTGGCTGAAACGTGGGTCCAATTTCCTGCAATAAGCGGTTTAAGACGGTGGCACGGGAATGTAAAGTGCGTGCACAACAGTCACACATGGCAACAAATGAGGTGCCCATAGTAGCTCTGTGTTAAATAGGTACATTTCATTGGCCAACTTTCTTAACACGATGCAGTAGATGTTGCTCAAAAACCGCTATTTTGTTTATGTAATAGCATTTCAAAACGTTTAATATATATATTCTTTTTAAACTTCTGATAAACATATTATCGCCTTATTTAGAAATCAAAATACTTTTCGGGTAACACAATCACTGATGGTAATAAGTTGTTACTTCCGGTTCGGCTACACTGCATGTTAAACGTGGTATACATAACTATCCCTAGTCTTTCTACTGCTATCTTATCGATACAGGCTCTTTTTCTGTCTATTATTACAATAAAAATACCGTCTTTATATTCAAGTCCCCTTCCCCCTTTTTTTACTTTCCCTTTTTTTTCAACTGACACATATTCAATCTCATTTTTGACAAGATCAAAAAAAATCCGACATACGAGAAAATAAAATATAAACATACATTTTTTTATATCGCAATAAATATAATTACATGTATTCTACATGCTGTGCTATGTGGTATTATGTTAGACATTTCGCCGATTTATTATAATAGATAAACTGACTAAATCTTGTTTTTTTTTCTCTTAATTTTCAAGTCCCTTTTTTTTTATGTCAATAAAACTTTCGCATATCAAGAAAAAGAAAAGAATGTTTGTGAAACAGAAAAGTGGAAAAGCATTAATCCGTGTAGGATCAACCAGAATATGGCCACGATTCATATAAAAAACAAGGGGAACGATATCGCTATATGTATCGAAAAAAAAAGTCTTTTTTTATATATACATGTTGATATTTATTTATTTAGCGTAGTCATATACTCCTTAAAAGATCTATATGTAACAAGATATTGCCGTTTCTCCGGGGTGTTTCTTTTTGGGAAAGAGATCGCTATTGCGATGCTCTTATCATGTAATACCTCAGCACATTAAGAATATCGTGGCTACGTGTGAATAAATCCATTTAATTGAAAGTAAAAAGCTATTTTTTTATATGGTTTTCAAGATTTTTTTGTGATACCCAAATGATAAATAAGAAGTTATTTATTTCTCGGCAAAAAAAAACAACAACACGATCTCTCGAAAATAAATAAGTCAAGTTTTAATTTATACCAGCTACAATTTATTTTATCTATGTCGCGTTTAGTTTATCAAAGACAGACTGAGTGCTCGATATATATGATTTTACTGGCCATAACATATAAAGTCTCTGTAAGTCTCCTGTCAACCCATCCTGATTTTTATCATTTTGCATTTGACTGCATTGCTTTTTTTTAAATGTTTATCTTTTTTAACTTTTCAGAGATACATGTGCAAGGAGCATTTAATAAAGTACATTTTATATAAATTGTTTACGTAGTTAGTGTTCCTTTTTTTTTTTTTTTTTTTTTTTTTTTTTTTGAGAAACTCTAGTTAGACGGCCATGCTAAATTGATTTGTTACGCACTTCTAGCCGACATCTTATCCATAAAAAACATGCATAAAAGTTAGTTGTCTCTAAATTTTGTTAGGATAATTAACCTGTTTTATCATACTTGAATTAACTTGTTTATTCCTATTTTTGACATTAAACAAGTTTTTTTTACTGCTTTATCAGTGCTATTATTCCATATACAGTTTTTATTTAACTCTGATATCTCATTAAAATTATGGAGCTTTGTATTCTAATGCCAACTTGCTCAAACCAACATGAAACTATAGATAAGCGCTAATGATATTTCCATCCATAATATCTGAGGATGTCCTTCACACACCCGGATTTTCTAAAAAAAAATTGAATAGGAGTTACAAAAAGCGATCCATAATTCCTGCCTGTTTAGGAACTTTTTTTTTATACTGTGCTTCCACTCTCAATTTACCGGAAGTTTGAAAACACCGCCCGCTTTTTTGAAACTTCCGGTAAATTAAGAGTGGAAGCACAGTATTTATTTTCTCAGGGGGAAGGATTCTTTTATATTCGCCCTATAAAATTTCTTTCATAGGCGGTAAGACTTGAAGTTGAAAGTTTTTTGAGAAAAAGGAAATCAGCTAATTTTATAGTCCTTATACAATAGACCTCAGGTATTTACTAGCTGATATGACAGTGAAGGTATACGCAACTTGTCGACAAAAAAAAAAAAAAAAAAAGATAACCTGTCAGATACTTAACGCGCTTTTGAAGAAAAAAAAAATTGTTACATTTGAGAAAATACCAAGAGTAATTATTCTTACACGTATAATCCTATATTCGGCTTTAACGACCCAAACACGTGTACAAGAGGACGGCTCAATTTTTGGGTGAACAACATTTGGACTAATAAAAAGTTTAAAGTACAACAGAAAAAGAAAGACAAGAAGGAACCCGCCAGAAATAAATAATAGAAACTTTAATGTCATAATTGTTAATCCACCACCACAAAACGTGGCTAGGTAGATTGGTAGTGTAGTTTTTATAGGATAAGCTGTCATTTTTTCTAAAAAAAAAAAATCGTTCAGGAACTTACATATATAGCGATAGTTTCGGTAGGGCACCGCTTCCTAGATATCACTTGTGGTATTAGAAATACCAGAAGTCTTTTAAATAGGTTACTAACAATAACCACTTATTATTACCATCCCTTCAAATGCTGTGTGTCCTCCAAAAAAAAAAGAATAACAAACTGGCTTTAAAAAATATTTCTAAAACAAGACCAAGTTCTCGCTTTGTCAGTGCTCTTCTCTCTTTTAATACCTTTTATTAACCATGTTGGACACAATATTTCAAAAACTAATGTTGTATTCTGGGTGTGCTATACCGTCTATTGTATTTTATCTAGTTACAAAGAACCACACCGTTAAACGTGCCGGTTCCGGGCTTCCCGATGGAGTGCTTATTGCTATAGGATTCGTAGAAGTCCTTATACCAATAGTTCAGAATGCCAAAGGCAACGTTTTAGACCGTGTTATTTGTGCAGTAATGGCGATTGTCATGACATCCGGCATGTTCTTTTACGTCCGTGATAGACAGCAAACACCAGAAGGAGAAGAGCTTCGACCCTTTTACGACATTCTTACACGTTGGAATGAGGTAGACCCCAAAAAGAACGACGATACTAAAAAAATCGTAAATCATCCCATTGCTAAAATCCGTCAAGATGCGCTTCGATTTTTAGCCCGAGCAATTATTTATGGGTTATTTTATATACCAGTGTTTTCTACCATGGATGGGTTTATTAGAGTGTGCCAAGAACCTCCGGAGATCTTTACCGACAAGTCGTATTTGAAGCAATTGTTTACAGCTCCTATCCCACTTGAATCTTTGTTCTATTATTTATGGGTTGCAATCACATTATCGTTACATATAGCGTTGATACCTCTTGTACATCTTTTACTTCACGCTATACAACTCAATATTGTTGCTTGGATCCCAAGTGTAAACTCGCAAACTGTGAGTAAGCTTTATATCGACTTGACTAATTTCGTAGCACAGCCCCCATTATTCAATAGACCTTGGATGACTCGATCAGTTTACGACCTTTGGTCACGACGTTGGCATCAAATATTTCGACCTGGATTTCATCAAGTTGCATATGGACCGGTTCGGCGTTTATTTGGAAAGGAAAATCAAACATTAGGAAGAATTGCAGGTTCAATTGCAGTATTTGCTTGTTCGGGACTAATGCATGATTATATTATGATTACCATGTTAGGCTACAGCAACTATAATACGCCGGGAACATTTGGATATCAAACTCTGTTCTTTTTATTGCAAGGTGTGGCTACGGTCGTCTCGGTCGCTAGTCCCAGATTACCCGCTTGGTTTTCTCGCCTTTTAACCTGGATTTGGGTTATCTATACAGCTCCGCTTTTTGTAGAACCTTTTATTCGTGTCGGATTACACACACATGCTGAAGTCCCTGGGTTTCCTAAATTTATGGATTCTTACATAGGTGCTGTTTGTCCTTACGGTACTAGACCTTAAAATAACAAACTAGAATTTACATATTTTTTTTTTCACGTACCTTGTATATTATTATAAACATTTATTATTCCATAAACAGCTTAGCCTCAGAAGGCCAGTAATAAGATTGTACGTGTTTATAGTCTTGATTAATCAAATGACAAGGGAGACTTTTTATTGTTATTATTATTGTAAATTATACTTTTTTTTCTATTGCTCTTTCGTAAAATAGCACAATATTAATAGGTCAGATGTTTATAAAGCAGTACAAAGAGCAGAAGAGGGATATCGAATTAGGTCATGACACGTAGTCCCGAAGCCGAACATCCGATCTGTGAAATTTCACAAACAGTACAGAGTTTAGCTGTGAACTTAGGTTTGTAAGAAGCGCGACAGAACGGACAAGAAACTTGTGGGGAACCTTTATAGATTGGTTCAAAAGATAAACTACAGATCACAAATGGATTATATTGATCGTAATCCAATTGGACTTCATCATGCAAGTTACGTTCACAGACAGAAATAATTTGACGTGCCTACATATTATATATGAGTTTGATTCTATATAAAAATAAAAATATATTACCTCGTCTGCGATCTTTTTAGGAGGAGCCAGCTCTAAAAGTCTCGTAGAAAACTGCATGGCCGTACTAAAATTCTTTGATTTAAAAGCTTGTTTGGCAGCCTGACGTAAGGCCAATTGCGAATGAGGAGTTTGAAGCGAACAGTGCGTAAAATATGCAGCAAGCTCAAGTGCGCGTTTGGTATCACTGATAGATCTACGCTTTTGTTCGATAGCTAACCCGATCAAGTATTCACAACATATTTGAATTAATTGAGATGCTTCGTCTGCATCCGCCTTATTATTAACCGTTGTAAATAAAAGTGAATGTAATAATTTTTTAAATTGAGTTGCACAGGCTGGTAATTTACCAGTAGAGAAAAGTTTGTACCCTGTTTGAAGCTGTACTGATACCAAGTTTTGGAAGCTGTAGACTGTAACAGGAAGACTGTTTTTGTTGCTTGTGGTTTCTGGGTCTCTGCGAAGGTAGAAAGGTAACGAAGGTGTAGCGGCGTTACAAGATACAAAGGTTCGAGAAGATTGGTAAATAGCAAAGAAGTGTGATTTCAGTGGCGAGAAATTGACTGCTCCTACTTGACGATTCAATGTCTAATATATACATATATGTTAATTCAATGTAATAATATATATATATATATATATATATTCTTCGTTAATTACCTGCATAGCAGCTTCGAAAGATCCAGCAGATATATGATCTGTAGCTAACTGAGAAGTATGAAGCCATAAAGAGGATTCATCAACACCAGAAATAGGAGCCACAAATTCTGCTGTTTCTTTTGCAGCTACATTACTAATTTCTGCATCAATTTCAGCACGAATATCAGTATCATCTTCCCATCCTCCACCTTCATCGTCGTCACTACCGGATAAGTTGCCGTTTATCAAATCATTATCGAGGCCGTTTCTATTCAGGGAAGATATGCCTAAAACATCGTTTTCTGCTCCCCAATCACCCCCAGCTTCCTCAATATTATCAATGCTCTCATCAAATGTAAACGCAGGCGCTGAAGATACCGCGCTATTATTATTTTTATCGTTGGGTTTGGTAGTAGAAAACGCGCCTTCAAAGAAGCTTTTAGAGACAGTTAAAAGTGGCCAATTGAGATCTTGCAATGGACTAGAAACACTATGAAGCATAGTTTGTGTATTTTCGGCTGCAGCATGATCAGGTAACTCAACATCCTCTTCAGTCTTTCCAGCAGCTAATAAAATAGCACTGGCTTGTTCTGTTAAACCATGCGACTGGGCAGTCAAATAAGCCAGAGAAAGCTGACCAACATCTTGTAAAAGACGAATTTTTTCTGAAACGTCTTCAAGATAAATTGCATTTTGGAATCGAGATACAGGGTTAGCTCCAACTTCAGCAATCTTCAACATTTTACGCAAGTTGAATTCATTTGCGCTAGAAAGATAAAGGAATGAAAGACGATCGTAGTTTTTGGTACGTTGGTAAGCCAATTCCACCATTTTAAAATTACCATGTTTTAAGGCCTCTGCAGCTAATTTAGCCCAATGCCCCTTCTCGTTTAAATTTTGAGCAGTTTCATAAGCTACGTCCAAGTTACCGCACTCCAATGCAAGTTCAAATCGAGTCGCATCGTCCTTGACAAAATGAAGCGCAATCTCTGGGTATCCTTTCTTTTGCAAGTATGCAATAATCGATTGACCTACCAAGTTGGAATTACGAATGATATATAGAACTTCTTCGTATTGTCTTTTAAGTAACGCCAACTTGAATTTGAACTCGGTAGGATCGATATTTAATTTTGCGGGCTTTCCATCTCTTTGTAAAATATACAGGTTCTTTCCGTGTACTTTTGTTATGTAGACGGGTTGTTCAAGTGTACGAATAATACCATTATCCCTATCCACCAAAAAAAAAAAGTTAATATAAATCCTAAATCATAGTATAAATTAAAATCTCACCCTTCAGGTAATGCATACTTGATATGATTCAGTGTACAATACACAAATACACCAGATTCGTCCCAAGCGCCGTTCTTGATACGAATTGTTTCGTGAAGTTGGTATAATTGTTTCAAGTTTTTATCTGCAATAATAACAGCATGCTTGCTTAAAAGTGCAACCATAGTATAGTCACTAGACCAGACCACATATTTTACTGAAGCAGCTTGTAATTCCGAAACAACCTTTCCTTGCTGCAGATCAAACGTACATACTGATGTTGCGTTAGTAATAAGCAGGAGTCCAGCACCAGCATAGAATATATTTGTTGCGCCTGGGATCGGTACCTTGAATGATTTTGTAACTATGTTGGATAAATTGCGAATTTCAACAAGCTGTTTTTCTTTATTAAATACGGCAAATCGATTACGAGCTGTGAATAAAGCGTTGTAACCTTTTCCTCGTTTTGATTCGTCCAAAGGTTCTGCAAGTGGTCCTGATGATTTTTTTGGTAATTGATATAATTCATACGTCCCACCGTTTTCGGACTACACACATATATATAAAACATATCAGTAAAATAAAAAAAATCAATTAAGAACAGGATACTTTACAGTTGCTGTAACTAGAGCTACACGCTCAGCAGGATTGTATGACAAATGACGAGGCTGAGTATACAGCGAGCCCAACTTTTTTATACTTAATAATTCCTGACTAGTAGAACCAGAAAAATCATGTACATGAAGCACCCTTTTATCTAAATAAAACAATTGCATTCCACTAACATGATGAGCTGGTCTTTCACGATCTAATTTAAATACAATTAAACCATTATCGTGTCCAGCTGCAAATAAATTAAGTTCAGGATGAGCTGTCAAGACCCAAAATCGATCTGTGTCTCGTTTAAACGTAGATACAGCAGATCTATTGGTAATATCCCAAATACGAATTGATTTATCTTCACCAGCAGATAAAATAAATCCTTGCTTAGGATGAAAAATAGCACTGGATACACCGTTGGAGGATCCACGACAACTATCAACTTCCCATGCTCTACTTTCGTTCATTCTCCACAGCTTCACTTTTCGGTCGTCACCGGCAGATATAATAAGAGGTAAAACAGGATGGAATGAAACCCAGTTTACACCATGATCATGTCCTTCCAATACATACTTTACCATGACATCCATAGAGCCAAACAAATCACCTTGAACGCTGTTCCTGGAAAACGGGTCACCAAGAGATGATGTCGAAGGGGATATAAACTTCTTGACTAAACCCGAGATATCCCAAACACGAACAGTTTGATCAGTAGAAGAAGAGACGATAATATCTTGTTTTGGATGAAACTGAGCACATGTAACGTAATGATTATGGCCTGTTAAAATAGCAATACAAGTTCTTGATTGCCAATTCCAAATTCGAATAGTTTGATCGTCTGAAGCAGAAATAATCCAGGGATGTTCATGATGGAAGAACACGGTACGGATATAGTCTAAATGACCATTCAAGGTAAACAAACACTTTTTGGTTCTGTAATTCCAAACTTTTATCTTGTAATCATCACCTCCCGAAACAAATAATGGTTGTGTTTGATGAAATGAAAGACCACGGACGGGACCTAATTTCCATTGTTATTATTATGCATATATTAAACCCCAGCTTCTTTAAAATGAAGGTACCTTCATGCTCTTCAAATCGATCTATAAGTGTACCCATTCTATAGTCCCATAGTTGAATACAGCCGTTGTGAAGTGATGCAATAATCCATGGTCTCTTACTATGAAACGAAATACCTTTTACTCTGTTACTTTTTGACTCAAACTATTTTGAAAACCAAAGATGACATTAGCTTTTTTTTTTTACTTTTTTTCGGTGAACTATCTCGAACTTCTTTCAAACCTTTGTCAACATGTTCATGGTCATTGTTTCTATGTCTGTAGTTGAATTGAAATATATGTAAGAAACAGTTAGTTAATTGCCATCTCTTGAGTTTTCTCGGTTACCTGCTTTGATAAGAACCAGATGAAGAGATGAATGTAAACACGTTTAGTAAACTGAATCAAGACAAGAAAAAAGTAGCAGACTGCATTCAATTTCCGTTAATTTACATTTATATGACCAATTAAAAACTTGGTAACACGGATCATACACTTGTAACATTTTTTTATGCAAAAACCATCAAGAGCCAAACCGTCCTGAATTCGCGAAAATATTATTAGTGAGGTGAAGTCCGACAGTAGAGCCACCAACAAGACCAACAGTAACAATAATACGCGGAATTACTTTTGTAATACCATCCCTGAGACTATCAGTAATATTTACAGAGATTTGAACAGCACTAGGAATAGAGACAAGTACATCAGTAGGAGTACAGTCCCATTTGGTTCCAGGATTACCCAGGTAAAAGTCTCTCTCGTTTTCCTCTTTCGGTGAAAGTTATCATACGAGTCTTGATTCACAACCCCTTGATGGATACCTTCAATGGAGTCAGCAGAAGCACGAATCCTAGACTCAGTACGAGCTCGAGTAGTAGCACGATCCACATCCTCATCAATAGAAAGACCAGAACTAGAACCAACTCCATCTACACCAGCTCCGACTACACCAGCAATACATCCAAAAGCACCACCAGGCGATCTGGTTATCTGAACGTTGCTCACTTTTATAATAAGTACTGCTAAAGAAAAAAGCTCATTGAGATATCCGAGTTTAAATAATCGCTCACATAAGAAATCACTGCTAATTTTAGCAGTTATAATAAATATTGGTTTTTATTTTTTAAAGAAACAGAAAACGCTTTTTGGACCCTACTTTTTTAATATAACCTAGTTGCTTTAAATATATCTTTGATAAAAAAAATTAAAAACAAACGTTTTTGTTTATTTTTCGATTTTCATTTTTGGGGGTCAATCCCCTTTGTGGTTTTGTGATTATTTTACAGTTACTTTTAATCCAATTTGCCTATATTTGTGGGGAAATTACGGACAGTATTGAACTTGTTTTAGACGCTTCTAATCCATTTTAAACCATACTTTTAATGCAAAAACTGAAAGAGTAATCGCTGTTTTAGACGTTTTTTTTTTGGGTAAAAAAATACACTTTTTTAGTGTAACATTGTGTAGCCATTTTCAGAGCTTCGCGATTACATAAGATATAGTTTTTTATTACCGTGTTTGGTTATAGCACTGAGTGTAGATATTTAAAAACTATATATTTAATGTTCATAAATGAAAGTGCTACATCCAAAACTGGGCGAGAAAACGCGCTTTAAAAAAATCGCTATTTTAAGAACCGCTTCTCAAATTTTAGCAGAAAAAAAACGTCTAAAACGGAGATTACTCTGTCAGTGTGTTTATTGAAAATATGATTTTAAATGGATTAAATGTGCCAAAAAGAGCACTTTATTATCGTTGTTTTTTCCAGAAATAAAGAAAAAGTAGATGTCGAGTAATTTTAAAATAACCACAAAAACTCAAAGGAGGTTGACCCCCCAAAATGACCAAAAATGATCAAAAATGATCGACTAAAGAAAAATATAAAAAATCGAGAAAAGTATAAAACAACAAGCAGTTTCTTATGATTAATATTAAAAACAGCATCTTAAAAAGGTAACCTTTACTAGGTAACTTGGAAAAAAGAATTATTTCCTGATGTTTAGTTATATAAAAAAAAACACCTTATTTCGATCACCGAAAAATGACCTTTTTTAGAAGTTACTTCTAAACCTTCACTTAAAAACACGCGTTTTTAAGAAAATAATGGACAGAAAATAATGAATTATAACACTTTGAATAGTTCTTAAGCTCTTACAAGCTATTGTGAAAAAAAATATGATGTGTATCGTTTTCTGCAAGAGCTCAAACATTAAAATTCTATTAAATTATATTAAAATTTTATTGCTGTCAATTAAAAATACATTTAAAATCTACTAACTATGATATATAGAACTAAAAGATATCTTTGCATTCACTTTATTTGGCTTACACTACATTCCTTTCCAATCTTTCATCACTTAGCAACAGTCTGTATTAATTACTTTTCCTAGTCAAGTGTCTACACACCCGATCAGAAAAGTTACGAATAAATAATACCCATGTATGGGTTAGCGTCGCGGAACTTTTAAAAAAAGATACAAAGCTTCCTTTTTATTATTACTTATAACTTTTATTTTTTATGTGCTGTCTTTACCCAAATAAAAAAACACCAAAATACCTTGAATCAACTCGGAAATGAAGATGTTCGACGAACACACCACTTATTTATGATTTAAATGTTATTTATTTATTACACGCCAAACCTTCTATCTACTATGATGTAGAATGTAATACCTAGTACATTGCAATACACAAACCTTTACCGGATTATAGTTAGCATTGATATCACTGTTCGTAATAATATCAAAAGGATTTATCTTTTTGGTTTCTTTGTCGCCCTGATGTTTTCGTTTTGGTTCCTTTGCTACTTGATTATCTGAAAGGAATACTGGTCTATAATAGGATAATGTTTTCGCCAAAGTATTTAACAAGTAATATTACCACCAGTAAAAAGAAGGTGGTTTTGATTCAAACAAACACAGTTATTATACCTATGGATGCGAAAGAAAATGAAACCATCAGTTTCAGTGTAACAACAAAAGAATGATAAAAAAAAAACACAGGTATATTATACAGTTATATTAATAGATTAATCGGGTATAAACGCAGTAAAGTGTTTTTTTGCGTGAACCAAAACGTTCCACGCCTTAACTGGTAGTATTATTTTTTTACCTGTCAAATACTTTGGTAAATATATTCGAACTATTTAATCGTAATCGCATTACTTGTAACTTGCCGATTTTCTTTCGGATTTCGGCCACCCATAAATAGAGCCGTTACTGTGTTAAACTTAACTTTGCAAATTAAATAAAAAAAAAATACCATTTATGTAGTATAGTTATAATGCAACCAGTCAGAAACCATTGGCTTACGTATAAGAAAATATAATATATAATGTTAAAGAAAGGATCATAAAAAAAAAGCAGGTTTTCGTCCAATTGAGATTACTGCTTTCGGACGGTGGGCTGCGCGATCGAAAATGATTCTGTGATCCAGAAAAATAAAGACCTGTAATATGATTTATTGAAAGATAATGTAATAAGTGATATCTGAGGAAAACTGTATAGTCTCTAATAATAATTTTGTGTCCTTAATACGGATAGCAAGAATCTTAAATTGTACCTTCTTGACTGTGACGTTTTTGTGACCTTTCAAAAGAAGTTTAAAAAAATATATGAATTCCCGTACCCCGTGGGCGAGGTTCTTTTTATTTTATTTTATCCACAATATGAAGAATAAGTTACTCTTTTTCTTGATTGACGGGTTAGGTGATGTCAATATTCCTCATTTAGAAAGCAAGACGCCATTGCAACTTGCACGTATACCTTGGTTAGATAAGCTTGCAGGTAAAGTAAACTTTAAATAAAATCGACAAAAAAATTTAACGCGGTTTTTTTTTTTTTGTAGAGAAGGGTATGAGTGGACTATTGGATCCTGTTGAGCCAGGTTTAGCGTGTGGTTCAGATACAGCGCATTTATCGATATTAGGTTACGACCCTCGAGTGTAATATATATTCCTCCCAATTTTCTCTAAAAAATATAAGAGCTAATAACTGATTCTTTTTGTAGTCATTACCGAGGAAGAGGCGCGTTTGAAAGTATGGGTGCTGGTCTTGAAATGATTCCAGGTGATATTGCATTCAAGGTAACTAAGCTTTTTTATTCTAGAAAAATATTAATAATAAAAAGTCTAGTCCAATTTTGCGTATTTAGATAAATCAACTGGTATTGTTGTATTAAGAAAAGCCGACCGAAATTTTGAAGGTTTAGGCCCTGTTTTATGCAAGGCTATCAATAACGTGTAAATATAATTTTCTGAAAGGTGATACAAGATCGATCTTTTTAAATATTTTTTTGTGTAGGAAATTACCTTCTTTTCCAAATCATTCTATATCTGTAAAATACGCTATTGAACATCGCTGTGGTGTCAGAGTAAGAGGACCAGAATTGACGGATACCATTACTGGAACAGATCCTTTAAAGGACAAGTAAGCAAAAAAAAAAAGCACGTACGACGTAATTGATTGAAACTCAATTCTATCTTTTTAGCAAACCTTTAATTTATTGCGAGCCTACAGTGAAAGACGAACCATCAAAAATGACAAGCAAAGTAAAGCTATAAAAGAGCGAATTTGATAGTATAAAAATAATAACATTCCCTCTTTCATTCCAGTTGACGAATGAATTATCCAATGCATTTTATGACATCTTGATGGATCACCCTATTAACAAGAAACGTATAGCGCAAGGCAAAAACCCTGCTAATTGTGTACTTTTAAGAGGATGTGGTAGTTGTATTGATGTGAGTTTACCCAGAATAATTTAATATATGCGCTGAAGCTAATAACGTAAATAGGTTCCTAGTATTGAACAATTACATGATCTTAAAAGTTTCTTGATTGCGCCTACTTGTATCATTGCGGGTATTGGTATAACAGTGGGTATGGATTTATTAAATGTGCCAGGTGCTACAGGTGACTATCATACAAATTTCCATGCTAAAGCAGAGGCTTGCTTGGAAAACATAAGATTAGACAAGTATGATTTTGGCTTCTGTCATTTAAAAGCTGTAGACGATGCTGGGCATGATCAAGATGCGGAGAAAAAGGTATTTTTTTTTTTAAAAAAAAATGAATAAGGGCAAGATATTAACATATTTTTTAAAAAGATTTACTACCTAGAAAAGATGGATGAAATGATCGGGTCTGTTATTACAAGTCTCGAAAAAGATACTGACATAAACGTAAGTCAATTAATAATACAAGTAAAAAAAGAGGTTAATTTTATACTGTCTAGTATACAATTATTGTAACTGGTGACCATACAACTCCTACAGTCTACGGTGATCATAGCTGTGAACCTGTTCCGTTTTGTATCAGTTCACTTACACCTAATTCTACCAATGTTGATTCAGTCCAAATGTTTGATGAAATTTCAGCTTCACGAGGTGCACTTGGAAGATTCTGCGGCGATCAAGTAATGATAATTGCCAAATCAGTCATGAATCAACAAGTAAATAAATAAAAAAAAAAAATGCTATTATTTTATTATAATACAAATATATGATAACGTATGTGTTTGTGTGTTTGCGAGTGAATGGGATCTATTTTAAATCGCGTGTTGATCTTTTCTTTTGGTTTTTGGTAGCATTCTTTTGACGTTTCTTTAAGATTTCTTTAATGACAGGTCGTTGTGTTCTCCACTTTGATTCATAACTATCTCTTTCTTCGACATTTTGTTGGAAAACGCCTGCTGGATCATAAGAATAACAACTCCTAATGAAACATGGTCTTTTAGCTAGTGAAAAAAGTATAAAATAAATTGTACTTACTTCTTCATCAATCCAGGATCGTCTAAATGGAAAAAGAACATGACACCTAAACCAAGACGACCTTCTTCCTTCTTGGGAATAAAGTTTGAAGCGAATTCTTCATGAGGTCTTTTAGCAAACAAAGGTTTAGTTTCAACAGGTTTATTATCATCTCCACCGAAAAGTGTAAAAGGAGCTACAATAATTTATAGGTTAGTTACTAATGGAGAATAAATAAAAAAGTAAATATTTACCTTCTTCAACATCACCGAAGAGGGGTTTCAAATTGGTATTTACTTCGAAATGCTTTTCAGTTGATACCACAGGTATTGCACTTTCAGGTTTTCTAGGTGTGTTGAAAATATCATCGTCATCATCATCTTCATTGTCACTCTTAGTATTGTGATATTCTTCCTTCTTTTGATCCGCAAGATACTTAGAAGAATCATCAGCATCAGGATCAAATCTAGCAGGAGTAGACCAAGCAGTATTTCTGTGTTGTACTCTTGTATCAACTCTTCGTTCGCCAAACATGGAACGAAGTACATCCATTGCTTGATCTTTATCAGCATCTAATTCTTGAGAGATAGCATCACCCACATTTTTCTTTTTAGTAATCTTTTCTGACTCTTCAATGAAATCTTCACCCAACTTGAAACGTTCATCGCCTTTAAACTTCTTTTGAAGTTCCAATCTTTTACGACCTGCTTCACCTTCAAGTACAGGATTGATTTGAATATCTAATTCTCCTTCACTTTCTTCATCAGAATCGAACATCCATTTCTTTGATTCAGCAGGTTCTTTTGGTTCATCTTCTTGTTCTTCTTGATCGATATCCATATTGAAAGCCTCGTCAACCTTAATATCGTCATCGTCGTTATCAAAATTAATATGGTTATCACGTTCTTCTGCGAGCGATTTTCTAAGCATTTCTTTCTTTGCGTTTTGTTGTTCAAACATAGTGTCCATGGCAAATCTTCTTTTTTCGTCATCTGTCATCTATTTTTTTTATGTAGGTATTAGTTACAGGTATTACCTAGAAAAAAAAAAGAGGCAATTGAAAGTTACCTTGTACTCGGTATTCTCGTCTTGTTCGTATTCTTCCTCATCATAAGACATTTGTTGTTTATCAGTTGATAATCTACGAAGTTTAGGCCAGCGAGATTCTTCGTCCATATCCTCTTCCTCGTCACTAAGACTAGTAATCAATTGGCTCACTGGTTTCATACGAACACCGATATTATATAATTTCGTCAAATTGTTTTTATAATGAGTAGGTTCGAATACAAACTATATGTTCAAATAAATTAATAAAACACGTAAAAAGCATAATATATGTAAGTTTACCTTTGTACCATCATTTTTCTTTAAGCGCATAACGGCAATAGCCCTACCATACCTTCCTCTCTTCCAACCTTTCCTTGTACCCATATTGTTATCGGTGACAGGAGTCATATCTTTAGCATGGAAACCTTCACTATCGTTCCATCTTAATAATCTCTTCTTTTTCTTTTCTTCTTGTTCTTTAATCTTTTCTTGTCTTTCCTTGAAGCGTTCTTTCCAATCTGGTTTGGCTTCTTCTAATTTTAATTCTTGACCTCTCCATTTTGCACCATTATATACACTTAAACCTATTATAAATAAAAACGTCAAAATCCATATTTTCTTTTTCTCTTTTTTTTACGTACATGAATCCCATTGTTTAGTAGTTGTAAATATATGCATGTGGGCAAAGCCTCTGCATTCGCCTATTATGTAATTTAGATATGTGTGTATCATTTTTTTTTTTTCGTTTTTTACCTTCAGCATTTTTAGCAACGGATACACTATCAACTCTACCGAATTTACTGAACCGTTCCTTAATTTCGTTCTCGGTGACAGAGGCAGTTAAACCACCAATGAAGATCTTTTTGTCGACAGGTCCTAACATGGTGATATATTTTAGCATTTTTTTTTAGTTATAATTTTTTATTTTTTACCTGTTGGAACTTCAACAACAGGTTTTTCAACTGCTTCAGTCTTTTCAACTGCTTCAGTCTTTTCAACTGCTGGAGTCTTTTCAACTTCTGACATTTGATCTATATCTAGAAGAAAAAAAGAGAAAGCCTTTTTTTTTTTATTTTCTTTTGTGACCATTGAAGCCACCACCTCTTTTTACATATTACAGCAGTCACCATAACCAGCGGACCGGACAATGCTCAGGTGTGCAGTTAAAGCTGATACACGATGTATTATGGAGGAAACTATGTACTCTTTATCTTTTTTTTTCTCATAAATAAAAAAGACCATGTTTGGGAAACAGCCAGCAAAACAAACTTCTGCAAAAGAGTTTGACTTAGATGAACTACTCAACTCTACACTAAAAGATGTGGATGACGATTTAGATATGAATGACCCAGACTTACTGGTAAAAAAAAAAGCATATTTTCTTTGTGTTTCAACCTCCTTTTCTCTAACATTATCTATAGAAACAACTTCAAGAATTATCTTCTTCTACACCAAAACCTAAACCTAAACCACTTCCAAAAAAGCCTCAAGTACAAGCTATGGAAATTGATATTGATTCTTATGCGGCTTTAGCTCAAGGTGACGACGATATTCACGTGGACTTGGACGAAAATGATTTCTCTGACCCTCATTTATTGGTAAAAAAAAATAACCTTATATATTAAATAATATCAATTTAAACTTACTAGTATTTAGAATGAACTTTCTTCACTTAGTAGTGGTACGCACCGTCAGCCTAATCAAAACGTTTCAGAGTTGATCAATATGGGATTCACGCAAGATCAAGCAGTAAAAGCTCTTGACATGTTTGATAATGATCTTGAAAGAGCAGCTAATTATCTATTTGATTCACCAACAGATATGGACACTACTACCGAGGATTATCACCGAACAGAACAAGAACAAGAGAAAGAATCATCTGATCCTTGTTATTGGCAAGAAAAGGCTCTAGAGTATAAAAAGTTAGCTTTGGCTGCGAAGAAAAATGGAGATAAAAGTAATGCAGTTGCTTTACTCCGCGAATCTAAAGTGTATAATCAAAAATACCAAGATTTATTAGAGATTCAACCCGTTCAACAAAGTGAACCTGTTATAAACCCAACTCCTCCTCCTCCTGCTAGAGAACCTACACCGTCATCGCCGACACCTCCACGTAGAGAGATCACACCCCCGCCTAGAGAGCCTACGCCTCCTCCACCTACACCTTCTCCTCCTCAACCTACAGCCCAAGACTTAAAAAAAGTACAGGAATTATTAGGAAAAGTCGTCACTCTACAAAAGCAATACAAGGAAGCAGCATTACATTATAAAGGCTTGGGAAATTCAAGCGCAACAAAACAAATGATCAGGACCTCTAAAGTTTTATTACAAACAGGTCTCAAATTAAAGAATGGAGATATCACTGACCTGCGACTAGTGAAATTACCAGACGCACCGAACATGACTTTAGGTGACGGTAAGATTCGACAAGTATCTGAAGCCACGAGTGGCGTAGGTATCAATTCATATCAACAAATCGAATCTCAATTGACTTATCAAATCAATATCTGTCACAATTTATCAATTCAAAATGGTATCAGTGGTCAAAAGAAAGGAAGTAGTAAAATATTGTCTGATTCTCAAGATAATTATACTAAAGTAGAACATGCGCTTTCAACTGACTTGGTCTCACTTCGTTCATATCAATCCAACAATCAAAATATACCGTCGTTACATTACGAACAAGTCAATTATACTTATAAAAATATACTTGATAATATACCGGATAATATGATGGAGTTTAAGATTATAAGAGCGATCAGTTTACCTACGCTGGATATCTCGGTCAATTTGGATCCCTTTGCTACTTGGGACTTTGGTGGTTGGCCACCTGAAAATACCGCTCAAGCTGCTATGAATAAAGGTGAAACTCCCATTGTCACCGGTGTTAATCCTCAATATGATTTCTCAATCATGATACCCATTAGCAGAACTAATCGCTTATTTACACGCTATGTTCAAAGAAAGAAATTAACGGTCGAAGTGTTCCATAACAAGTATACCTATGGGTTATTTAGGCGTCCTGTGTCACTGGGAAAAATTGTATTGCCAATGGATCGTCTGTTAACTAAGGCTTCTATATCTGGTGTATTTGATCTTCTTGATTCAAGTAGAAAAAAGACAGGTGGTAAAATTGAAATTCAAGTCAATTTAAGAGAGCCATTAACTGGAGAGGATATTGTAAAGCGATCTGAACGATGGTTAGTTCTGGATTCTTTTGGAAGCACTGCTTCTCAATGTATGGCTCTTGCTGGTTTGACGGTGGATGGCCCTTATACCAATCCAAATGCACCTCAGTTAGAGAGCTCATCTGCTGTAAACTCTCCTGTTGTAAACTCTCCTGTTGTAAACTCACTTGTACCTCAAGAAGAGGTAGCCGAGGAATCTCCTAGACCTGCTGTATCAACTCCTCTCAAGTCAAGAGTCAGTTCACCCGATACCACAGCAATCGATACTGAAGAAACAAGCGAATTAAAACTAGCCGAAGAAGAGTTTAACAGGTAAGAAAAAAAAACGAAAAATATCGACCACAGAAAAAATTAACTCTTTTTTAAAGTGTTGATAATATCGTTTCCAATATGGTTATGGAACACGAATTAGGACTTGTTAATGCAGGGCTTGCTAGTAAACAATCCGCTAAATCAAAAGAAGATTTAATGGATCGAAAGCAGGCACTTGAGATCAAGATGAACATGCTTGTAATTCAAGTACAAACTGGCATGTTGGATATGAACACTTACTTGGAAAACGTCCAAAAGCGTTTAGAAAGCGATCGTAGGTTAGCTATAGTGTTTAAAAAACATCATCGATTAGATTTAGCGAGGGCTGCTTTAGTTCGTAAAAAGATTATGCAGGTTGAATTGGATGAAGCCAGAACTGCTATGGCTGCACAAGAAGACGAATAATTTTTATAAAAAAAATATAATTTTTTTATTTGATAAAGATAAATATGAAAAAGAAAATGAATAAAAGAAGGAAAAAAATTTAAAATAAGTAAAAAAGAAATAAATGGCAACTAGATATGGGATAAAGGAGAACTAGAATAAAGAAAGAACGTTTTTGAAAAAGTTGTTTTGGTTTTTGGGATCCTTGATATTTTCTGTAGAACCTGAATCTTCAGGGACAGATCTACGGGAAAAGGATGGGAAAGAGAATCCAGGGAGTACAAATCCTTTAGAAGCAGTAGTAGAAGCTTGTTGATTAGACTCGGAGTAAGCAATATGATTAGCAGCGGCAGCCCTCAAAGCAGGAGGTCCTCCAGATGTGAAAGAGTATGAACCATCTCCGTTGACTTTAATTACATTACCACTACTGAGAGTATAGACACCAGCGCCGGTGAAGTTAGGGATAGTGAATGGGAAATTGTAATTGATATTGTTGATCATAGTAGCCAATCCAGCTTTAGGAGCAACAGGACCTCCTGAAACCCACGAGAAACCACCATTAGAACCGATGGAGACGACGTTACCAGGACTAGCTGTATAAGTACCAGGAGCAGAGTAACTTGGTACATTGAAGCCGCCAGGAAGAGATACAGTAGGGTACGGGATATTAGGAAGCAACAAGTTACCATTCTTTAAGCCAAATGCACCACTACCGACGATATACGAGTAAGCACCATTAGAACTTATAGTGATCACTTGCATAGTATTAATAGTATATACGCCAGCTCCAGTGTAAGCACTAATACTTCCTGCAAAAGGAACGTTTATACCAGGATAAGCAATCGAAGGTAATGCGACTGTAGTTGTGGCAGGAATAGCTTGAGATGTAGATGTTGCCTTTGCAGCAACAGAGTTGGGACCGCCTTGTAACCAATTAACACCACCATCAGAACCGATAGAAAGAACATTACCAGGACTGACGGTATATACACCAGGTCCCTTATAGTTAGGGATTTGAGTATTACCAGCAAAACTGAGGGTAGGGAAAGAAGCAGTAGGTAAATTGACAGTACCAGTGTTAGCACCAAAGAATACATTGCCTTCAACATAACTATATTGACCGTTGGGACTAATCGATACCACTGTGTTGAAACCAAGAGAATAAACACCGGGACCAGTGTAGCCGCTAATTCGAATATTATTAGGCAAATCGAGATGGGGCAAAGACAAATTAGGCAAAGTAATTGAACCACCAAGAGAAGGAAGACCGGTGTTAGCACTAGTAGTAGGTAGGCTACTAATAGGTGGACTACCAACTCCAGGAGGACCTCCCATAACAAATACGTAAGAACCGTCGTGATGCACTCGAACTACATTACCAGGACTGAGAGTATAGAAACCGGGACCAGTAAAACTTGGGACATTGAAGGGAAACTTAAAGTGAACACCGTTAATATAGGTTTCCAAAGGCATAGGGGGGGAACCAGATAGATCATATGAAGGAAGAGTGAAATCACCACCAGAAAGTGTTTGAGGACCGCCTTGTAACCACTTATAACCACCATCAGCACCAATAGAAAGAACATTACCGGGACTGACGGTATAAATACCAGGACCACTATACTTTGGAACAGAAATACCGCCTTCAAGAGTAATAGAAGGTAAGCTGTACGTAGGAAGATTCATACTACCAGTCTTGGCACCTAAGAAACCATTGCCAATAAGATAGGTATAGGAACCATCAGCAGCAACTGAGAGTACATTTCCAGCACTGATTGTATAGATACCGGGACCATGGAAATGACGAATATTATAACCAACGCCGAAGTTTGCGTTCGGTAAGGTTATAGTAGGTAAAGTAATACTGGGTAAATTTGCACTAGGGAATGTAAAACCACCGCCGGCCTCATATTTCGGACCACCTGCAAGCCAGTCAACGGCACCATTTGCATCGATTGATACGACATTACCAGGACTGTAAGTATAAACGCCGGGACCAGTAAAAGCATCAAGCGAAATACCACCAGCAAGACTGAGAGTTGGTAATGCAAGATCAGGAAGAGTAATACTACCACCACTAACACCATTAGCACCACTACCAGAGACAAACGAGAACGAACCACCAGGAGCAACAGACACCACACTGCCAGAACCAAGAGTATAGACACCAGGTCCCTTATATTTATCAATAGTAATACCTCCACCAAGATTCAATGTAGGGAAATTGACATTTGGTAACGTAATACTAGGGAATGATATTTTACCATTGGGGGGACCACCAAGGATAAAGACATATGAACCATCAGCATGAACTTGAACTATATTACCAGGACTGAGAGTGTAGAAGCCAGGACCATTAAAGCTCGGGATATCAAAGGGGAACTTAAAATGGACGCCACCAATATAGGTTTCCAAAGGCATAGGGGGGGAACCAGATAGATCATATGAAGGAAGAGTGAAATCACCACCAGAAAGTGTTTGAGGACCGCCTTGTAACCACTTATAACCACCATCAGCACCAATAGAAAGAACATTACCGGGACTGACGGTATAAATACCAGGACCACTATACTTTGGAACAGAAATACCGCCTTCAAGAGTAATAGAAGGTAAGCTGTACGTAGGAAGATTCATACTACCAGTCTTGGCACCTAAGAAACCATTGCCAATAAGATAGGTATAGGAACCATCAGCAGCAACTGAGAGTACATTTCCAGCACTGATTGTATAGATACCGGGACCATGGAAATGACGAATATTATAACCAACGCCGAAGTTTGCGTTCGGTAAGGTTATAGTAGGTAAAGTAATACTGGGTAAATTTGCACTAGGGAATGTAAAACCTCCACCGGAAACAGATCGAGGACCACCTGCAAGCCAGTCAACGGCACCATTTGCACCGATTGATACGACATTACCAGGACTGTAAGTATAAACGCCGGGACCAGTAAAAGCATCAAGCGAAATACCACCAGCAAGACTGAGAGTTGGTAATGCAAGATCAGGAAGAGTAATACTACCACCACTAGCACCATTAGCACCACTACCAGAGACAAACGAGAACGAACCACCAGGAGCAACAGACACCACACTGCCAGAACCAAGAGTATAGACACCAGGTCCCTTATATTTATCTACAGTGAGACCACCACCAAGATTCAATGTAGAGTAACGTACATTAGGTAAACTTACGCTAGGATAAGTAATTTTACCCCCACTTGGATTTGGCGGACCACCAAGGGTAAAGGTATATGAACCATCGGAACGAACTCGAACTACATTGCCAGGACTGAGAGTGTAGAAGCCAGGACCATTAAAGCTCGGGATATCAAAGGGGAACTTAAAATGGACGCCACCAATATAGGTTTCCAAAGGCATAGGGGGGGAACCAGATAGATCATATGAAGGAAGAGTGAAATCACCACCAGAAAGTGTTTGAGGACCGCCTTGTAACCACTTATAACCGCCGCCAGCACCAATAGAAAGAACATTACCGGGACTGACGGTATAAATACCAGGACCACTATACTTTGGAACAGAAATACCGTTTTGAAGTGTGATACCAGGTAAATTATAAGTAGGAAGAGACATACTGCCTGTTCGAAGACCTAAGAATCCACTACCAATGAGATATGTATACGAACCGCCAGCAGCAATAGAGACTACATTTCCTGGACTGACTGTATAAATACCGGGACCATGGAAGTTGTGGATCGCAGACCCAACGCCAAAATTAACATCGGGTAAACTTAAAGTGGGTAAAGTAATACTGGGTAAATTTGCATTAGAGAATGTAAAACCTCCACCGGAAACAGATCGAGGACCACCTGCAAGCCAGTCAACGGCACCATTTGCATCGATTGATACGACATTACCAGGACTGTAAGTATAAACGCCGGGACCAGTAAAAGCATCAAGCGAAATACCACCAGCAAGACTGAGAGTTGGTAATGCAAGATCAGGAAGAGTAATACTACCACCACTAACACCATTAGCACCACTACCAGAGACAAACGAGAACGAACCACCAGGAGCAACAGACACCACACTGCCAGAACCAAGAGTATAGACACCAGGTCCCTTATATTTATCAATAGTAACACCTCCACCAAGATTCAATGTAGGGAAATTGACATTTGGTAACGTAATACTAGGGAATGATATTTTACCATTGGGGGGACCACCAAGGATAAAGACATATGAACCATCAGCATGAACTTGAACTATATTACCAGGACTGAGAGTGTAGAAGCCAGGACCATTAAAGCTCGGGATATCAAAGGGGAACTTAAAATGGACGCCACCAATATAGGTTTCCAAAGGCATAGGGGGGGAACCAGATAGATCATATGAAGGAAGAGTGAAATCACCACCAGAAAGTGTTTGAGGACCGCCTTGTAACCACTTATAACCGCCGCCAGCACCAATAGAAAGAACATTACCGGGACTGACGGTATAAATACCAGGACCACTATACTTTGGAACAGAAATACCGTTTTGAAGTGTGATACCAGGTAAATTATAAGTAGGAAGAGACATACTGCCTGTTCGAAGACCTAAGAATCCACTACCAATGAGATATGTATACGAACCGCCAGCAGCAATAGAGACTACATTTCCTGGACTGACTGTATAAATACCGGGACCATGGAAGTTGTGGATCGCAGACCCAACGCCAAAATTAACATCGGGTAAACTTAAAGTGGGTAAAGTAATACTGGGTAAATTTGCATTAGAGAATGTAAAACCTCCACCGGAAACAGATCGAGGGCCACCTGCAAGCCAGTCAACGGCACCATTTGCATCGATTGATACGACATTACCAGGACTGTAAGTATAAACGCCGGGACCAGTAAAAGCATCAAGTGAAATACCACCAGCAAGACTGAGAGTTGGTAATGCAAAACCAGGAAGAGTAATACTACCACCACTAACACCATTAGCACCACTACCAGAGACAAACGAGAACGAACCACCAGGAGCAACAGACACCACACTGCCAGAACCAAGAGTATAGACACCAGGTCCCTTATATTTATCAATAGTAATACCTCCACCAAGATTCAATGTAGGGAAATTGATATTGGGTAACGTAACACTTGGGAAGGACAATTTACCAGCGTTAGGTTTAGGAGGGCCACCTGAGATAAACGTGTATGAACCATCAGCACGAACTTGAACAACATTACCGGGACTAAGACTATAAAAGCCAGGACCGTTAAAGCTTGGGATGTCAAAAGGGAATTTGTAGTTAACGCCGTTAATATACCATCTATTGGATGTAGGAACTGCGCCTGACAAATCATAAGATGGAAGTGTAATACCACCACCAGAAAGAGTTTGAGGGCCGCCTTGTAGCCATTTATAGCCACCACCAGAATCAATTGAAAGAATATTACCAGGACTGATGGTATAAATACCAGGACCATTATACTTCGAAACGGATATACCATTATGAAGTGTGATACCAGGTAAGCTATAAGTAGGAAGAGACATAGTACCAGCTTTGGCGCCTAATGAACCACTACCCATAAGATATGTATATGCACCATCAGCAGCAACTGAAACTACGTTTCCAGGACTTATAGTATAAATCCCGGGACCGTGGAAGTTATGAATACTGTAACCAATACCCAAGTTTGCGTTTGGTAAACTCAAACTAGGTAAATTGATATTGGGTAAAGCTGGAGTAGGGAATGTAAATCCACCACCGGAAATAGATTGAGGACCACCTCGTAACCAGTTAACGCCGCCATTTCCATCGATTGATACGACATTACCAGGACTGTAAGTATAAACGCCGGCACCAGTAAAGGCATCAAGAGAAATACCACCAGCAAGACTGAGAGTTGGTAATGAGAGATCAGGAAGAGTAATGCTGCCACCTTGATTTCCGTTAGCACCACTACCAGATATATAGGAGAATGAACCGCCAGGGCCAATGGATACAACATTACCAGGACTAACAGTATATAAACCGGGACCCTTATAATTACCAAGAGTGATACTACCACCAAGATTCAATGTAGGTAGATTGATATTGGGTAATGTAACGCTTGGGAAGGACAATTTACCAGCATTAGGATTAGGAGGACCACCTGAGACAAAACTATATGAACCATCGGCATTAACCTCAACTACATTACCAGGACTGAGACTGTAGAAACCGGGACCGTTAAAGCTGGGGATATTAAACGGAAATTTGAAGTTGACACCATTGATATAGGTTCCACTAGGACTGGGAATACTAGCCGATAAATCGTAAGTTGGAAGAGTAATACCACCACCAGAAAGTGTTTGAGGACCACCTTGCAGCCATTTATAGCTACCGTCAGAACCAATTGAAAGAATATTACCAGGACTGATGGTGTAAATACCAGGACCACTGTATTTAGGAACTGAAATACCACCTTGAAGTGTGATAGCAGGCAAACTGTAAGTAGGAAGAGAAATACTACCAGATTTTACACCGAACGACCCACTACCCATAAGGTACGAGTATGAACCATCGTCATCTATAGATACAACATTTCCGGGGCTTATAGTGTAAATTCCAGGACCGTGATAATTGGGTACATTGTTACCGAAGTTTAAGTTTAAGTTCGGTAAATTCAAATTTGGTAACGTAACACTAGGTAAGACGGGAGTAGGGAAAGTAAACCCACCACCAGATACTGTTTTAGGGCCTCCTTGCAACCAGTTGACGCTTCCGTTAGAATCAATTGATACGACATTACCAGGACTGTAGGTATAAATACCAGGACCGGTAAAACCAGCAAGATTAATTCCACCAGCGAGACTAATAGTAGGTAACGAAAAATTGGGAAGAGCTAAAGTTCCTTGTTTACTACCATTTGTACCACTTCCAGAAATAAAGGAGAAAGAGCCACTAGCGTCAACGGACACTACATTTCCTGGACTAATAGTATATACACCGGGTCCCTTATAATGATCGATACTAATACCTCCCCCTAAACTCAATGTTGGAAGATTGACATTAGGTAAAGTAATGCCTGGGAAGCTTTGACCAGTTGATCCATTAGGGACGGAAGTAACAACGCCATCAGGTCTAGTAGATAAGCTAAATCCAGGAGTAGCATTATCAGATTGAGGATTGAAAGGTGTAGAAGTAGGGAATTGAGCAGAAGGTAAAGATGTACTACCAACATTCACACCACTAGCACCAGTACCAGAGATGAAAGAATAGTCACCAGCAGATCCAACAGAAACTACATTACCAGGGCTGACAGTGTAGATTCCAGGACCCTTATAGTCACTGATTGTATTTCCATTGCCAAGATCGGCTGTAGCAGGTAAGTTTCCATTAGATGCCGTAGATTGACCGGAAGATCCAGTTTCAATTGGAGTGACGAGATTATCAGAACCAACGGAAATAGGATGTCCACCAGAGTCTTTATAAGTTCCAGGACCAGTATAACCAGTAATCACATCACCATCACCAAGTGTTACAGTAGGTAAGTTGCTATTGGCATTGGTAGGATTAGGAGCGGATCCAGTTTCAATTGGAGTGACGAGATTATCAGAACCAACGGAAATAAGATGCCCACCAGAGTCTTTATAAGTTCCAGGACCAGTATAACCAGTAATCACATCACCATCACCAAGTGTTACAGTAGGTAAGTTGCTATTGGCATTGGTAGGATTAGGAGCGGATCCAGTTTCAATTGGAGTGACGAGATTATCAGAACCAACGGAAATAGGATGTCCACCAGAATCTTTATAAGTTCCAGGGCCAGTATAGCCAGTAATCACATCACCATCACCAAGTGTTACCGTAGGTAAGTTGGCATTGGCATTGGTAGGATTAGGAGCGGATCCAGTTTCAATTGGAGTGACGAGATTATCAGAACCAACGGAAATAGGATGTCCACCAGAGTCTTTATAAGTTCCAGGACCAGTATAACCAGTAATCACATCACCATCACCAAGTGTTACAGTAGGTAAGTTGGCATTGGCATTGGTAGGATTAGGAGCGGATCCAGTTTCAATTGGAGTGACGAGATTATCAGAACCAACGGAAATAAGATGTCCACCAGAGTCTTTATAAGTTCCAGGACCAGTATAGCCAGTAATCACATCACCATCACCAAGTGTTACCGTAGGTAAGTTGGCATTGGCATTGGTAGGATTAGGAGCGGATCCAGTTTCAATTGGAGTGACGAGATTATCAGAACCAACGGAAATAGGATGTCCACCAGAGTCTTTATAAGTTCCAGGACCAGTATAACCAGTAATCACATCACCATCACCAAGTGTTACAGTAGGTAAGTTGGCATTGGCATTGGTAGGATTAGGAGCGGATCCAGTTTCAATTGGAGTGACGAGATTATCAGAACCAACGGAAATAAGATGTCCACCAGAGTCTTTATAAGTTCCAGGACCAGTATAGCCAGTAATCACATCACCATCACCAAGTGTTACCGTAGGTAAGTTGGCATTGGCATTGGTAGGATTAGGAGCGGATCCAGTTTCAATTGGAGTGACGAGATTATCAGAACCAACGGAAATAGGATGTCCACCAGAGTCTTTATAAGTTCCAGGACCAGTATAACCAGTAATCACATCACCATCACCAAGTGTTACCGTAGGTAAGTTGGCATTGGCATTGGTAGGATTAGGAGCGGATCCAGTTTCAATTGGAGTGACGAGATTATCAGAACCAACGGAAATAAGATGTCCACCAGAGTCTTTATAAGTTCCAGGACCAGTATAACCAGTAATCACATCACCATCACCAAGTGTTACAGTAGGTAAGTTGGCATTGGCATTGGTAGGATTAGGAGCGGATCCAGTTTCAATTGGAGTGACGAGATTATCAGAACCAACGGAAATAGGATGTCCACCAGAGTCTTTATAAGTTCCAGGACCAGTATAACCAGTAATCACATCACCATCACCAAGTGTTACCGTAGGTAAGTTGGCATTGGCATTGGTAGGATTAGGAGCGGATCCAGTTTCAATTGGAGTGACGAGATTATCAGAACCAACGGAAATAGGATGTCCACCAGAGTCTTTATAAGTTCCAGGACCAGTATAACCAGTAATCACATCACCATCACCAAGTGTTACAGTAGGTAAGTTGCTATTGGCATTGGTAGGATTAGGAGCGGATCCAGTTTCAATTGGAGTGACGAGATTATCAGAACCAACGGAAATAGGATGTCCACCAGAATCTTTATAAGTTCCAGGGCCAGTATAGCCAGTAATCACATCACCATCACCAAGTGTTACCGTAGGTAAGTTGGCATTGGCATTGGTAGGATTAGGAGCGGATCCAGTTTCAATTGGAGTGACGAGATTATCAGAACCAACGGAAATAGGATGTCCACCAGAGTCTTTATAAGTTCCAGGACCAGTATAACCAGTAATCACATCACCATCACCAAGTGTTACAGTAGGTAAGTTGGCATTGGCATTGGTAGGATTAGGAGCGGATCCAGTTTCAATTGGAGTGACGAGATTATCAGAACCAACGGAAATAAGATGTCCACCAGAGTCTTTATAAGTTCCAGGACCAGTATAGCCAGTAATCACATCACCATCACCAAGTGTTACCGTAGGTAAGTTGGCATTGGCATTGGTAGGATTAGGAGCGGATCCAGTTTCAATTGGAGTGACGAGATTATCAGAACCAACGGAAATAGGATGTCCACCAGAGTCTTTATAAGTTCCAGGACCAGTATAACCAGTAATCACATCACCATCACCAAGTGTTACAGTAGGTAAGTTGGCATTGGCATTGGTAGGATTAGGAGCGGATCCAGTTTCAATTGGAGTGACGAGATTATCAGAACCAACGGAAATAAGATGTCCACCAGAGTCTTTATAAGTTCCAGGACCAGTATAGCCAGTAATCACATCACCATCACCAAGTGTTACCGTAGGTAAGTTGGCATTGGCATTGGTAGGATTAGGAGCGGATCCAGTTTCAATTGGAGTGACGAGATTATCAGAACCAACGGAAATAGGATGTCCACCAGAGTCTTTATAAGTTCCAGGACCAGTATAACCAGTAATCACATCACCATCACCAAGTGTTACCGTAGGTAAGTTGGCATTGGCATTGGTAGGATTAGGAGCGGATCCAGTTTCAATTGGAGTGACGAGATTATCAGAACCAACGGAAATAAGATGTCCACCAGAGTCTTTATAAGTTCCAGGACCAGTATAACCAGTAATCACATCACCATCACCAAGTGTTACAGTAGGTAAGTTGGCATTGGCATTGGTAGGATTAGGAGCGGATCCAGTTTCAATTGGAGTGACGAGATTATCAGAACCAACGGAAATAGGATGTCCACCAGAGTCTTTATAAGTTCCAGGACCAGTATAACCAGTAATCACATCACCATCACCAAGTGTTACCGTAGGTAAGTTGGCATTGGCATTGGTAGGATTAGGAGCGGATCCAGTTTCAATTGGAGTGACGAGATTATCAGAACCAACGGAAATAGGATGTCCACCAGAATCTTTATAAGTTCCAGGGCCAGTATAACCAGTAATCACATCACCATCACCAAGTGTTACCGTAGGTAAGTTGGCATTGGCATTGGTAGGATTAGGAGCGGATCCAGTTTCAATTGGAGTGACGAGATTATCAGAACCAACGGAAATAAGATGTCCACCAGAGTCTTTATAAGTTCCAGGACCAGTATAACCAGTAATCACATCACCATCACCAAGTGTTACCGTAGGGAATTGAGCAGAAGGTAAAGATGTACTACCGCCGTTCACACCACTAGCACCAGTACCAGAGATGAAAGAATAATCACCAGCAGATCCAACAGAAACTACATTGCCAGGACTGACAGTGTAGATTCCAGGACCCTTATAGTCGCTAATGGTGTTTCCATTACCAAGATCGGCGGTAGGTAACTTGCTAGATCCAGTTTGTTGACCAATTGATCCAACAGGAACTGAAGTGACAACACCATCAGGTCTAGTAGATAAGCTAAATCCAGGAGTAGCATTATCAGATTGAGGATTGAAAGGTGTAGAAGTAGGGAATTGAGCAGAAGGTAAAGATGTACTACCAACATTCACACCACTAGCACCAGTACCAGAGATGAAAGAATAATCACCAGCAGATCCAACAGAGACTACATTACCAGGGCTGACAGTGTAGATTCCAGGACCCTTATAGTCACTGATTGTGTTTCCACTACCAAGATCGGCGGTAGGCAACTTACTTGATTCAGTTTGTTGACCAATTGATCCAACAGGAACTGAAGTGACAACACCATCAGGTCTAGTAGATAAGCTAAATCCAGGAGTAGCATTATCAGATTGAGGATTGAAAGGTGTAGAAGTAGGGAATTGAGCAGAAGGTAAAGATGTACTACCAACATTCACACCACTAGCACCAGTACCAGAGATGAAAGAATAATCACCAGCAGATCCAACAGAGACTACATTACCAGGGCTGACAGTGTAGATTCCAGGACCCTTATAGTCACTGATTGTATTTCCATTACCAAGATCGGCGGTAGGCAACTTACTTGATTCAGTTTGTTGACCAATTGATCCAACAGGAACTGAAGTGACAACACCATCAGGTCTAGTAGATAATCTGAAACTAGGAGTAGCATTATCAGATTGAGGATTGAAAGGTGTAGAAGTAGGGAATTGAGCAGAAGGTAAAGATGTACTACCAACATTCACACCACTAGCACCAGTACCAGAGATGAAAGAATAATCACCAGCAGATCCAACAGAAACTACATTGCCAGGACTGACAGTGTAGATTCCAGGACCCTTATAGTCACTGATTGTATTTCCATTACCAAGATCGGCGGTAGGCAACTTGCTAGATCCAGTTTGTTGACCAATTGATCCAACAGGAACTGAAGTGACAACACCATCAGGTCTAGTAGATAAGCTAAATCCAGGAGTAGCATTATCAGATTGAGGATTGAAAGGTGTAGAAGTAGGGAATTGAGCAGAAGGTAAAGATGTACTACCAACATTCACACCACTAGCACCAGTACCAGAGATGAAAGAATAATCACCAGCAGATCCAACAGAGACTACATTACCAGGGCTGACAGTGTAGATTCCAGGACCCTTATAGTCACTGATTGTATTTCCATTACCAAGATCGGCGGTAGGCAACTTGCTAGATCCAGTTTGTTGACCAATTGATCCAACAGGAACTGAAGTGACAACACCATCAGGTCTAGTAGATAATCTGAAACTAGGAGTAGCATTATCAGATTGAGGATTGAAAGGTGTAGAAGTAGGGAATTGAGCAGAAGATAAAGATGTACTACCAACATTCACACCACTAGCACCAGTACCAGAGATGAAAGAATAGTCACCAGCAGATCCAACAGAAACTACATTGCCAGGACTGACAGTATAGACACCGGGACCCTTATAGTCGCTAATGGTGTTTCCATTACCAAGATCGGCGGTAGGTAACTTGCTAGATCCAGTTTGTTGACCAATTGATCCAACAGGAACTGAAGTGACAACACCGTCAGGTCTAGTAGATAAGCTAAATCCAGGAGTAGCATTATCAGATTGAGGATTGAAAGGTGTAGAAGTAGGGAATTGAGCAGAAGGTAAAGATGTACTGCCAACATTCACACCACTAGCACCAGTACCAGAGATGAAAGAATAATCACCAGCAGATCCAACAGAAACTACATTGCCAGGACTGACAGTATAGACACCGGGACCCTTATAGTCGCTAATGGTGTTTCCATTACCAAGATCGGCGGTAGGTAACTTGCTAGATCCAGTTTGTTGACCAATTGATCCAACAGGAACTGAAGTGACAACACCATCAGGTCTAGTAGATAAGCTAAATCCAGGAGTAGCATTATCAGATTGAGGATTGAAAGGTGTAGAAGTAGGGAATTGAGCAGAAGGTAAAGATGTACTACCACCGTTCACACCACTAGCACCAGTACCAGAGATGAAAGAATAGTCACCAGCAGATCCAACAGAAACTACATTACCAGGGCTGACAGTGTAGATTCCAGGACCCTTATAATCGCTGATTGTGTTTCCATTGCCAAGATCGGCAGTAGGTAACTTGCTAGATCCAGTTTGTTGACCAATTGATCCAATCGGTACGGATGTAACCATACCGTCCGATCTTGTGTAGAAACTATAACTCTCCATACTGTGACTAGATGAGCCTAAACGAATGGAATCAGTAGAACCTCCCTCTAGAACGTCGGAAGTTTGTTGAAGACTTTCATCTTCGGGTTTTAATTGGCCAGTTGAAGATTGACCAGTTTGGTTAATTGCAGAACTTGATCCTGTAGATGTAGGTTGAGATTCAGTACCCGTAGTAAGGTATGACTTAACCGTAGAAGAAGTTCCACCGATCAAGAAACTATAAGAACCACTACCATCGACTTGCACAACATTTCCAGGATTAAGGGTATAAATACCGGGACCTTTAAATCCAGGTAAATCGAAAGGTAAAGAAAATCCAGTGGAGAAGCTAGGTGTGGAGGAGCTACCTTTACCGCTTGGAGAAGAAGTAGGCGCACTACCTTGCAGGAAAGAGTAGGAACCATCGCTTTTGACTTGAACAACGTTTCCAGGGCTCAAGGTGTATGTACCTGCACCATTATATCCGGGAATATTGAACGGGAACGTAGATGTTTTACTGGCGGTAGCACTTGTTTGAAGAGGTGCACTACCGCTAACAAAAGAAAATGAGCCGTCAGAATGGATATTGACTACGTTTCCAGGACTAAGGGTATAGGAGCCGGGACCTGAGAAGTGGGGAACATCGAATGGGAACCTGGAAGTTCCTGAAGACGTTGTACAATCACTGACAGAGACCGGTGCGGTGACAGTGGTTGTAACTGGCCTGGCAGCAGGTAATGTGCTTGTGCCAATCATGGTGACGGTATAGGGGAAACCGGAGACAGTGTTTGTTACAGGGACGCCGTTTATGGTTTCGGTGACAGTGGAGGATGTGCCTTGTAAGACCACAGTAGAGATCATGCCGTCTAACATGACAGTTGAGACTACGTCTTTAATAGTAACGGTGGCACGAATATTAGAAACAGTAAGTGTGGTTGCCATTCCACTTTGAGTAACAGTTTTAAGAACTGTTACGGGAACATTGCAGATGTTGTTGTCCATATCATGACATACATTTTCTTCTCCATCAACAGCACCTTGGTGGTTATGGGGGTTGCCATTGTTGCCATTGTTGCCATTATTGCCATTATTGCCATTATTGCCATTATTGCCATTATTGCCATTTCCATTGTTGCCGTTGTTGCCGTTGTGGCCGTTGTTGCCATTATTGTCATTATTGCCATTGTCATGGTTTCCGTTACCATTATTTGCATAAGGGCTGATAGGATTAGGATAGGCCAAGTTTGGGTTAAAATGATTAAGGTTTCCTTGATCAGGAGAACCGGGGTAAAGTTGATTTTGATATCCGTGGTTTGGGTAAACAGGATAGGGATGAGAATTTTGAGCTGGGGTACCAGTATGAGTTAATGTAGGAGATGAATTAGGGGGAATAGATGATGGGTGGGTTTGACAAAGTACCGGTCTATCGCCAGGACATACGTTATCAACACCGCCACCAGGTCCTGCTTCTCCAACAAAAATGGATAGACAGTCCTGATTAGCTGATGGTGACTCGGCACGGTTTGCATAATCCCAAGAGCTAAGTTTTAAATAAAAATAAAAAATTCGTTAGTAAAATGCATGAATTTTTTTTAAAAAAAAATGCGCATACCTAATCCAAGCTCTGTTATTAGGACCATTACAGGTTAGGACGATATCAGACGCAAGTAAAAAGTTTCTGGCTGATAGATCAGCCAAGTAACCACCTTGAGCGGCACAAGCGATTGAAGCACGGGAATAGGGGAACGCATCTCTAGAGATGAAGAAGCCACCAGTGCCGGGATGTTCACAGCGCGTAATGAGACCGCTTCCAAAAGTTTTGACGTTTTGAGCTTTCAATTGCTCTGACGCGTCAATAGAAGAATGCGATTCGACTTGTTGATGAGCAGAAACGATTAGTAACGTTACTAGCAGGGTTATCCCCAAAGTAAGGTTTTGGCGTTTAATTTTCGCCATATTATTACTGGAGATGAAAAAAGTAAAAAACGGAAACTGGTTTATTAAGTCCTCAAAGTAGTGAGGTATTTATCTAAAAAATACAAGGAGAAAGAAAGAAAGAAGGAAGACTCTTTAAGCAGTGGATACGCTTTAATTCTGACAGTTGAGGGTTGTTTATGAGACGGAAACAAACAAAAAATTTAATTAATATATAACCTGAATTTAGTAACAAACAACGCATAAGCTAAAGAGTCTAATTAAAATAGACGTTGCATTAAGAAGAATTTTTTCTCGTTTAGCAATCTAGTATGTCTACAGAACATTGCTGGACATTCTTAACTTTATACTTTAATTTTTTTTTTTTGAGTTATTAAACATTTTGCACATATATTCTTTATTGTACGTATTTGACATTTGTATTCAGGTCTTTTTGGGGTCAACCAAAAATGGTTACATTTTTCGTCATACAAGGGCTTTTTTTTTTTTTTGTAAAAAAAATACACATTACAAATAGTGCGAAAACATGGAACATCTGTCACTCAAATCACTTTACAAATAAATGCGCTTTAATGTACACCTATTATGGTTAGTACTAGCGTAATCCGGATTTGTGTAAAGTAGGTTTTTTTTTTTAAAGATGAGCTTTTTTTTTTGTGCAATGTAAATAAAGAGCAATAGTTGGAGAATTTTCTGAATTGAGTGTTTTTTTATTCTTCCTTCTACTTACAGAAGTTTTTTTTTTTTTTTCTGGTAATTCAGATGTTACAGTTGGGAAACTATTCTCATTTATTAGATAATAAAATAACGAGGGATGAAGACTTTTTTTTTACCGCTTCAATCTGTACTACCATCTTTTTAAATAACAATAGAACTGAGTTTTTGTCTGTAGGGTTTTAAAGGGGGAACAAAGAAATTTACCTTTAGTATTGACTGCCAGTAAAAGTAAAAAAAAAAATACAAATGCACTGTATACTAATTCGTGCCAGTATCAATTATTAAATAGAATAGAGAGAATATCGATACGAGTAAAAATTCACATAGTACAATCAAACTTGAGATACATGTACTACTTGCAATTTTAGAATAAAAATATTTTTTTCTACTTTTTTCTTTTTTTTTACGCTTTCTTGAAGAACCAATACATGTCAACATAATAACCTGATTTACTATTCTTTCAAAATAGACAATACATTCCTTCTTTTTATATATATATATATATAAAAAACTACATACATTCCTTCTCTTCTGCTTTTTTTTTTTTTTTGTAAAAAAAAACCTCCCCACCCCTTTATACACTTGCAACGAAAAAAAGTCATTGTCTATCTTTTAAATTAACATCATGTTGTCCGCATCTACAATTTCCTCATCATCCAGTGCCTATAGTTCAAATGCTGGCATGTCAACACCGTCTCAATACTCGAGTGATTCTCGAAGAGGAAACGGTAACCCTTTGACCGAACTTATTGGAACTGAACAGTCTTATATCGAGACTTTAAAAATGATTGACTCCGTATGTTGTTTTTTCTAAGAGATACTCAATATCATGACTAAACCCCTCTTATAGCAAATCGCACCCATTTGGATGAAACAAATGACATCTGCTGCGCCCGACTTTTCTGAGCTTTTAAAGTATATCCACGATATTTTAAAAGTGAACAAGCGATTTTGTTTGGTAATTATGTTCATGGTAGCAATTAAAAAAAAAGAAAAATATTGACTCGCTTTTTTTTTTTTGTATGTGATAGAAACTTAACAAGATTGCTTCTAATCCACAAGCTATTAGTGAACTTGGAGACGTTCTTATGCAATGGGTAAATAAAAAGAAAATAATTTCAGTTTGCAATTACTAACGCTGTTACTACTATAAATGATAGGTGAATGATTTTGAAGTCCCTTACGCTAATTACTCTCGTAGTTACATCCCAAACCTTAATCAACGCTCAGATATTCTTCGCAATGCATCTATTCATAGTTTACTAGCTGTATGTAACACATATCTATTGGATATATTATATACATTTATTAAACATTCTACATTTTTTTTTCGTATTTAGAACTTGTCTGCTAATGTATCTTACGATATTAATTTGGAAACACTTTTTAATTCACCTCTTCAGCAATTAAAGTATTACAAAGGATTATACAATGTAAAGTTTATAAAAGAAGAAAAAGAGAAAAAGACTAACTTGTGCTGCGTATAAATAGCGATTATTAGAAGGTACGGATTCAGGTCGGGCTGATCACAAGCTATTATTAAGTGCAAATAAAAGAATTGATATGGTGATGGCTATGGCAAAAAATAACACACCAAATAAACCGGTAGCCAATAAAATGATGGACAACAACATCCTTCCACCTATTCAAACCAATTTCAGTGCTCCATCTGATTTGACAACATTTGAACGCCAGATTGATTGCTCAAGAACGGTCGATCTTTATGGAGGCGCACAAATTGTAAGGGACTAATTAACTAAAAATAGATACCACGTGATATAAAAATAGAAAACTTATCTAACAAAACCACGCATCTTTTTTATTTTAGAATTATCAATTAAGTATTGCAAATCCTGGTATTCAACTTGTTATGAGAGACAACTTTATTATGTTGCCAACTGAAGCAAATGGATCTACGGTCAAAGCACATCTTTTGTTAACAACCGAAGCCCTGGTTGTTTGTCGTGAATTGAGTTCTAATCGTTACTTGTTAATTTACCCAGCTATTCCAATCGGTGATATCACTGTGAAAGCAGAATCAATTGATAGAGAACTTGTAGGAGAATACATAATTCGTTTTTCTGTATTGGGTAAAAAGCACATTATTATGCGTGCGGATTCAAAAGAAATTAGAAACACGTGGATTGGCGTAGATCTTGATAGCTCAAATGCTGCCATTACTACCCCTAGAACATTAAGTGTAGCAGCGCAAAAAAAGATGTTATCTAGTGGTATTGGTAATAACAAGTATGCTGCTATTGAATTGCAACTTACTGGTGTTGGTAATATGAATATGAATAAAAATACGGATATTTACAGTTGTTATTCTGAAGAAGAAGGACCAAAGAAGAGTGGAAAATCAAGAGATACAATTATGGATATTTATGATAACCACTTTTTTGAATCTGACGATGAAGCAGTACCTGTACCTGTTCCAGCAGTGGTTAACATAAATCCACAATCTGTCAAGATACTTCCTCATGTGCCTAATGTTCCACAGGCTCAACATTTTTTTAATAGCGGGGCAATTCCGACACATACACCAAATAAAGACAAGCCAAACGTGAAACAAGGGCTTCCTCCAATTCCTCCTAATAAACAGCAACCATCTGTTTCCCCTCCAGTTAAAGATTTTTCACATGTTCAGATGACTTATATTCAAGCACCTACCGCACAAATGTCCTCCATGTCAATTTCACCTCCTATTCCAGCCAAGAATGAATCAAAATTCATTTCTTTCCCTTTAAATAACAATCTTCATTCTCCTTCTTCTTCTTCTTCTTCCCCAGATAGATCTATCGGTATAAAATCTAATATGAACGATTCTAAACCTTCTTCTCCAAGAGCTATCGAAGTACAAAGAGCTGTTATTCCTGAAGTCATGCAAGCCGTCACTCAAAAAACAGATGAATATATTTCTGATAATAGAATGCAAATACCAAGAACTTCTTCTATTCGTGCTTCTCCACAAAACCAAGGTCCTCCTCCTAGAAATCAATCTTCACAACAACAGCAACAACAGCGTCCTATGCAACAAAATGGTTATCCTCCTAATCCACAATCTCGTCAAATGACGCCTCAACAACAACAACAACAACAACAAAGACCTCCTCAACACTATCAACAACAACAACATCATCAACAACAACATCATCATCAACAACATCAGCAACAACATCAGCAAAGACCTGGTCCTCCTTCTCAAGCTGTGAGCTATAACAACTCTAGACCTATTCCTTCTCCAACTCTTTCACCTAATGTCTCTAGCAACACAGCTAGAAGACCTCCCCCTGGTGGCCAACCTTCTTCCTCACCTAGGTTGCAACAACCTGCAGGAAGATTTATTTCTCCTTCTCCTTCTATGAATAACCTTCAAGCACATGGATCATCAGAAGAATTAAACTCTCCCCCTGATAGTGTAAGTTTTAAATATTTACATATTCTTTTTCATCCGTTTAAAAAACTAAACTAAATATATAATATATAGCCTAATGCGTATAACACTGGAAATGATATTCGACAAGTACTTTATAGCAATAGTCAATGTGATGTATTTCACTGGAACAACCAATCATGGTACGCGGCAGACGGCCAATGTCTGTTGCAGGTAAAGGTAACGCACTCGAACCGTGCGTGTGTAGCCGTGCAGTTACAAAACACGGGCCAACTTTATTTAAACGCTTGGGTCTTACCCACCACCGTGATCCGCACACCCTCACCTACCGACGTCAGTCTCTCTGTATATATGGGAACAAAGAAAGAAAACTACTTGATCCATTTCGCTCACCCTCAAGACGCAAACGTGTTTGCCAATATCTTGAGAAACGCCCATGCGCAATCCAACCAACCCCCGCCTCCTTTACCCATGATGCACGAACCTGAACATGAAGAGCCTGAACTCGAGCCCGTGGATAATGTCAATGTACCACAGACCTTGAAGCCTGTGATGCAGTGCAAAGCGAAATTATTCATCCAGAACGAAACATCCAACTGGAGTACATTTGGTAGTGTCACAATGCGTATCTCGCAGCAGGCGCCAAGTATGAGAATGTTGATTCAGATTGAAAACGACAAGTCAAAGCTGGTCAGTGCTGTTGTTCGTAGTGGTAATGTAGAAATGATCACGGCAAAGAGAATCTCCTTTCTGTTGTTAGATGAAGTTCAAAAGACAAGTATCGTATACATGATCCATCTTCGTGAAGAGCAAACCGGTAACAAGATCTTTGAATATCTTCGTACAAAAAATGCTGAAAATGGCTGGTAGAAAAAGAAAAAAAAAACCACTTTTTTAAAAGGAAAAGATCCTCCTATCCATTTACTATTTTTTTTTTTTTTTTTTTGTATCATATCATCTTTTTTCTTCTTCTTCACTCTTGTCATTATTTATAAAAAAAAAACATACATATTGTTTTCTCCCCACTTCCCCTGTTTTTCCACATTACAACATATAGCTTAGACTCTTATTTTATTTTTCACCTCCCTATTCTCTCTCTCTCATCATACATATTATCAATCTATATAAATATTTTCAGTATAAACTATCAAATAATTTTTTTTACTGCTGTGCAAAAAAAAAAAAAAAAAAAAAAGGGACTCACTGGTGAAGTTATATATGACGCCGTCTTGTAGTTAAATTTCCAAGTCTACTAACTAACTAATGTAAGCATAAACATGATAGTTTTATTTCCTGAGTCTAACTATCAAGATAAAATATGCACTTGTTGTAGCATGTTCCTGAGCATATAATTATCAAGATAAATATTTACCTATTATGCTTAGTTTGCTTATTCCTGAGTCCACCTATTAATATAAATATACGCTTTTTAGTATTGTTGTATAGCTTATCCTTAAGTCCACCTATTAAGATAAATGTACACTTGTTATTATTGTCGTATCTTTATTCCCAAGTCTAACTATCAAGATAAATATTTACTTCTTGTTTTAGCCTATTCCTGAGATGAATATCTACCTGTTAGTAGTTACTGTAATATTAACTCTAATCATTAAGTGAAATATACTTTTTTTAAAAAAAAGAAGTGTGTTCTACCTATGGCTCTCTAAAAAAAACAGTTCCACGTATATCTCTCTAATCCAAATAAAAGAACTCTTTATTATTTCAACTTGATATTCATTCTTTAAAGATAATGGTTCTTACCATTGGTTCAAGAGGATTAAATGATACATGTTTACATTTGCAATTTAAATGTTCGTACAGACAAGGAATTGAAAAAAGCTTTTTTTAACAAAGTTTAATTATGTCATGTATCTAACAATAGAAAAAAAAAAAAAGGGAAAAAGTAAAAAGATAAAAAAAAGACTTTTTTTTATCCGGTATATGCACCATACCGGGTTCTATAGTTGTATATACCATAAAGCGTATATATGTTTACGTTTCCTAAAGTAATAATGCCTGACCATGACTATTAACACAAAGGATTTCTCGGTGAATACCTAGTTTGAGCTGAGGGGCAGTTTTTTTATGTAACTGATCAATGTTTATTTTTAGAAGTTTTTTGCAGATTTTGATTGTTGCATTTGAGATTTTACTTTTATGGGTAAAAATCCGTATGTGTTTTTAACAATAAGGTTCCCTTTCGAAAGAGAAAAAGAAAAAGGGTATCTTATCAGTGTATCATTGTCCTTTTTACTATATTAAAAAGAATGTTTTATATACAAGGAAAGAAAGAAATGAAAAAGAAATGAAAAAGAAATGAAAAAGAAATAAAAAGAGAGGGAAAATTATTGGCCTTTTTTTTTTTTTTATTCCCTTTCCAACCCAAGAAAGATAATGTTAACCTTCCGAAAGACAATCTTTATGATTTCAGAAGAACAAGAAGTTGATTATTTGCAGTGCAAGGTTTGTCAAAAGGAGTTTCTTAAATTCGATCAGCGAGGATTTAGAAATGCTGGCTTTACTGCTCATCAAAACAGGTGTATTGAAAAAGACTATATCCTGAACAACCCTGAACCCGACCGTCATCACTCGCCTAAACAGAGATTGATTTTACCTGCTCCTAACGGTCCGTCTTCATCTACGTCCTCCTCGTGTATAAGAGTACTAGGAAGTAGTAGTACTTCATCTTCTCCTGCGCCCATCTTACAAGAAGATTTCCAAGCGTATCCTCAATTTTCGCAGCACCCGCCGGACCACCAAATGATGACTGCTACTACTCATGAATTTCGTTATTCTTTACCCTCCAACCCGCATAACCAACCAGAAATGAATATGTCGATTTTCCCTGGTTATCATTATGCAGCTAATAATAGCATTGCTGCCGTAGACACTATTTTTACAATCACGCATTGTCAATATTGCAGACCTGAATTCGGATTGCATCAACCCTCCTGCTTGCTTCTTGCAGAACTTCTTCTGCAATAAGAAAGATTTTTCTCTAAAAGCCCTTTATTTTTAAACTATGTAAACACTACTTATGAAAAATACTCAACCCTTAACTACTACTACTACTACTACTACTACTCCCACCCCCTCACCCCTTTTTTTTATTTTTATCGATCCCCTTTTATGGTATATTAGAAATTTTATGGCTATGCAAATTTAAGTTATTCTTTATGTTCTTATTATTAATTAATGTATCTTTATATGTACGCATTTTAACGCAGACTTTTTTTTTTTGTAATTTGATTTTGGTGATATGACTTTTTTTTTAAAAAAAAATGTAATAGGAATAGTGTTACTTTTTCGTTGTTGCTCTTGGATTTAGAGAAGAAGAAGACCAACTCTTAAATATTACCCATACTATTATAAAATAAATTATTTTGTGTGCAAAAAAAAAAAAAAAAAAGTTGTAGTTACCGAGAATAAAACATTTTTAGTCTAAGATTGACGTTCTCCAAATACAAATCGTTTAATAACTGCCGGTCGTAATATCCCATCTGAATATGCTTAATAAAGCTATAAAAGTTACATACAGCCACTAACCTATCTCGACAATTTTGATCTATAAGTAACCAGTCTTCGTTTTCATTTAGTCTAAAGCGGAAATAGCTTGCCATAGTCGTGACTCTACGTTTCTTTCCGCATGCTGAACATTCTAATTGATGTTTCTGTTGTTGTTGTGGAGTCGATGTCAACCGTTCCCAAATCGGACGATAGTACACCGATGTTACAGCATGACATAACGATGGCAGTTCTTTGGCTTCATCTAGCGTGATCGATTCGATGAAGCACGGTGTTTGACTCATATGAGACATCATTACTTTGACGTGCATGCGTGAGTTTGAATTCCCAAACTGTAAGCACGGCTCAATATCTTCGATTTCACAACGCGTCATATATTCCGAAGGCGGAGTATGCGGATAAAGTTGAAATATCGAATACTCTTCTTCTTCTTCCTCTTCTGTACTATTATTATCTGATATTAAAGACGGTACACTACTATTTCTTCTCTTTTGTTGCTGAATGAATTTTTGAAAATAGTCTAATTGTAACACACCACCGTGGTTAACAAACAAATCGTCCGCGTCTTTATTTGTTGTTATTATTGCCGCCGTTGCCGCTGTTGTTGCTGATGCTGCATTGTGATCGTTTATTACGTGAATCGTATTTACTGGTGACACCATTTGAAATTGTGTTTCATCCAAGTTGTTGTTGTTGGTATTGCTGTTGTTGTGATTTGCTAACAGCACCTCTTGCTGTGCTTTTAGTTGATTAAAGAGTAGTTGCGTGGTTGTTTCAGATTGCAGCGAAATATTTGTTTTATGATCATTGTAGATTCTCATGGTCTGAGCCATTGGCTTTTTGACATTATCGAAATAAGGAGGAGGCGGTGGAGAAGATAGAGCTGTTGTTGATTCGATTCGTGCCCTTAACTCATACAGTTGACTTTGCTCAGTGATCAGCTGATCTTCCGTGGTTCGTAGCATTACTTCCAACTGACGTTTTTCACGCTTTTCGCAGGCGACCATATTATTTGCCTCTTCAAACAAACGAGTGCTTAGTTCCTCCAGCTCACAATTGGCTAGCTCTCGTTGTTTTTGAAATTCAGTGACACGGTCGATACCTGCAAGGTATTTTCTGTTTAGAGTTTCAAAGTCCAGTTGCTGGCGTCTTAGTTGCTGTTCGTATAAGGTCAAATCGTTTTTGAGTTGGTCTATTTCAGCAGCTTGTAAACTGATTTTGTGTTGTAGTTCGTTAGCGTAAAGGCAAGCGCTAAAAGTTCGTTTACATAAATTACATTGATGCGGGTTATTTGTGTGGATTATTTTATAACAATCACAACTGTCTTCTGTGCTCAACATCACTCTACAGCAAAATAAGTAAATAATAAAAAAAAAGAAAAAAGAGAGAGATGTGATTCTAAGGTTTTAAAAAAAAAACTTATCCAGGTTTTTCACGTATATATAGGGACGAATGAATAATAATAAAACGGAGGCAGGTTTTAGTTATTACTCCCTTCTTTTTTTTTTTTTTTTTTTTTTTTTTTTTTTTTTTTTTTTTTAAGAAATGTTAAAGTATGTTACCGCTAATAGTGATTCCCTTATAATTAATTAGTTGTACTTGTATCTATCTTTCTTTTATATATCTTAAGGGATTTGTTTCAATATGCAATCCCCTTTTTATTTTTTCTGTTGGAGTTTACTCGAGTTTTTATTATGTATAATCACATTACGAATATAGCAAGTCTTTGTTTAAATAAACCTAAAGTAGCTATTGTTTTGGTTATCGCTACTTTGACATAGCTGTTGCTTGCTCACCATTCTTTGTAATACCCACTTTTATTATGCAGTACACTTTTTTTTTTTTATACACGTATAAAAAAAGTAACCTGATCTTTTTTTTTTTTGATAACATGTGCTGTTTCCCAAACTGAATAATAATGCTTAATCGTATATATATTGCAAGAGTCACATAGAATCTTATATTCGTCTGGTGATACACTTTATTTTATTTCAAGTGCTTACACACGTTTTTTTTGTCCCTCCCCCAGTCGACACACAAAAGGAAAAATAAATTATCCGCTTACAAAAAGAGAGAGGGGAATGCGTAAATCAAATCATTCAATTGGTGATAAAAAGTTTTTCTTGAGACACTCTAGTTGATCTTGTAAATCTTGGATTTGATCACAGACTCGAGCACGTTGATCGTTATTGAGTTGTGATAGCGTGTCTGTTGTTGCCAAGTTAAATTTAAACTTTCCAACCTGATCAGGATCTAATCGTAAACTAAAATTGGAATGGTCTTCTTTTTCAACATGGACGTATATTGGTTCTTGTACCTAGCAATGTTGAATAAGTTACCAAATTTCTTCTTTTTTTTTTTTTTGTATAGTGTGTGTGTATACCTTTTCATTTTCAATCAATTTCGGTCGTTTTTTAATCTCGTTTGACAATTTAGTTGCTAGACGTTTTCTAGTTTGCTCTAAATAATACTGTGTGTCGCCTTTATACGTCTCACAAAACTCTTTCAAAGTAAGAGATCGCACTGACTTTAACATTTTATTTAATTGTGTGTTTCCATGAGCACGTAACGCGACACACATGAACTCGGTTTGTTGCCGTATATCTTTAATTCTTTTATTCTCTTTTATGGAAAAAAAAAAAAAAAAAAAAAAGTAAGCTGTTAAACTCATATTACTTTCTTTCTTTTTTTTAAAAATAAATAAGTGTTTACTCTCTTCTTCTAATAGGGCTAATGCTTCTTCTAAATCTCTCTTACTATTCATTTTGTTCATTTTTTCTTTTTGTATGTGCAGTGTGTAAAGCAAAAGAAAACCGTTATATTTTTTATTGGTCGCTTTTTTTAAAAAAAATCGGGGTTGCTATGATAACAGATAAATATTTGTTTTCTTTCATTTGTTGTTGTAAAGTAAAACTGGATACAAGATATGGAATACTTTTTTTTCCCTTTTAGTCAAGTGATTCAGTAACAAGTGAAAATGACCCTGATTCGTTACACGATATCGGAATAGTGAGGATCTGATTAATATGTATGAGTACTGTAAAAAAAGAAAAAATAGCTATTTCTCAGCGGAAAAACAATTTGATAGATTGCTTTCCATTTTTATTCAACTTCAACCCCTCCTGTCGCATTTGCACTTTTTTAAAAAAAAAACCACTTTTTTATTTGCACTACGAGTTTCATATACTACAAAAAAATAAAAATAAAAAACATTGAAAAAGATCGAATTAATAGTGTTGTGGTACCGCAGTAACAAAAAAAAAAAGATCAAATGCATCCCTGCACGTATACAAAAAAAGTTCAGACTCAATTAAAAAAAAATTTTATATGAAATTAATAATTTTCAGGTTAAAAACATTTTAAATTGTTTCTTTTCCCTTTACTATTCGCTTTTGAAAAAAAAAATGAGCGTTAAACAACAAGAAGAAGAGTTTAAAAATTACGGCGGTGTGGACCAAGAGTCTGCTTATACTACCGCTGCCCCACCTAAATTCCGTAAAGCGGTGTATGTGTCTTCCATGGTAGCTGCCGTCGGTGGATTTATCTGCGGATACGATACTGGTGCTGTCTCGGGTATTCTAGCCATGCCCATCTTTCAAAACAATTTCTTTACTGAGGAGAATATTACCTACCTTCAAGGTTTATTACTAGCCTTGTACTTGACAACTGCTGCATTAGGAGCATTTTCATCTGGTTATTTCTGCGGTAAAATAAAAAATAAAAAAACTTTACTAGTTTAATTAATTTGCTCACTAATCTCTCTCTTTTTTAGATCGGTTTAGTAGAAAGTATTGTATTATGGCTGCATCTGCTATATTCAGCGTAGGTATTCTCTTACAAATCATCGGTGTCAACTTTGGAGTTTTGTTAGCCGGTAGACTTGTGGGCGGGTTTGGATCTGGCACGATGACAAACGCTATTCCACTGTACCACTCTGAAATTGCGCCTGCAGATATCCGCGGTCGTTTAATTAGTTTCTTTACCTTGATGGCTACATTTGGTCAAGTTGCCGGATACTTCACTACATTCGGCACCAGTTACGTCGACTCCAACTGGTCATGGCGTGGTCCCTGGCTTCTTCACCTCATTGTCTGTGTCTTGTTTGGCATCTCCATGTCCACTTTACCCTTCTCCCCCCGTTGGTTAATCGATAAAGAAAGATACGAAGAAGCAAAGCAAGTCTTGGTCGAACTTCACGAGGTCCCCGGTACACATCCTTTGGTGATGGAAGAATACCAAAATATCGTTGCTGAAATCGAGTTTGAACGTTCTCTCGGTGACAGAACGTACCTTGAACTCTTCCAAGGCTCAAACCTTAAGCGTACGCTACTTGCCTTTTTCATCTCCATCTCCACCTCTTTCACTGGTAGTGTTGCTATCTGGTACTACGCTCCTCAAATTTTCCAAAGTGCAGGCTTGGACGATACGTCCACTTCAATTGCCGCCACCGGTGGTACAGGTATTCTCTCCTTTATCGCTGCATTTATTTCGCTGCAGTACTTTATCGATAAAGTGGGCCGCCGCCCTGTGTTTCTAATTGGTGCGTCTGTAATGGGAATTAGTATGTTTGTGGTTGGTGCTATGTTCCATGCTTACACTATTGTTGATGTTGATACGTATTCCGTGACGATCACCAATCCTTATGCGCGAAACACAATTATTGCCTTTCTCTACATCTTTATTGCCACCTTCCAATTTAGTTGGGGAACCGCTTCCTATGTGTACCCCGCCGAAATCTTCAATATGAGAACGCGTGCCAAGGGCTTGGCTTTAACCTATGGCTTGAATTGGGCATTTTCCATCTTGATCACCTACTGCGTCCCGTTGTTTATTGCACATACTGTATCTGGCGTTTATTTTTTCTTCGGGGCTTGCTGCTGCGTGTGCTTTGTTGGGTGCTGCTTTATTCCTGAAACCAAAGGCAAGACTTTGGAGGAAATGGAGGATCTCTTTGGTGCCAAGTAAAACAAAAAAGAAAAAAAACCGAAAATCTTTTACATCTACCAGTTACTTTTTATTATTATTATCTAATTTATCTTCTTTTTTTTTTTCAACTTTGTTTACGCAGAGTTAATAAATAGGTTCACAAGGTGCAATGGTTTGGTCTTCCCTGGCGGTATATGCAAAACAAGCTTAACGATTTTTTTGTTCCAAAGGGGTTTACCGTTTTACAACCTTGTGAATCTGGGGTTATTTTGAAAAAAAGGAAAATCATTCATTAGCATCAAGGGGTGCCCTTCATACCAGCAATGGGATTGTTGCGGCTGAGAGTTTATACCCTTATTTAGCGGACCAGGATAATGCCTGCGTCGCGATGATGTGATGGATTGATATTATAGGGACACAACAACCAAAAAAGAAGTCAACTACAACAAAAAATGATCATGACGGCGAGACTCGGGGGGGTTTTTTTTTTAGTTTTTACGTCCTAAGGATGATTAGTTAAAAATAGGGCTTCTTTTAATGTGTCTCTGTAATCTATCACACGTTTTATTTTATTAAACTATTATATATTTTGTTATACAATAAAAAAAACGCTTTAAAACATCACCTATATATTTTTAGCAGGTCCAAAAAAAAAAAGTTTTCCTTTTTTGATCGAAAAATTTTCATCCAATCAAAGTAGCATGTTTTCTGAGAATTCTTTTTTATGCTGATGAATTTTTGACGTGAGGCTTACTTTTTGGAAAAATTACCAGTAAAAAAAATTTGTCAAACCACACGTGGGGGAAGGAATAGGAGTGAGGTCGCCTGAGTTCGCTTAATTCAGGCAATTTTTTTATACCGGGTAATTTTCTTATTTTTCTATTATTTTTTTTTTCCTTTTCAGAGAGTAGTTTAACTGGTATTTAGCGTATAAATTATACTTTATCATATAGCATTAGATCGTCTTTAGCATCAATTATGTAGTATGATTAAATAAATATTTCATTTCTCTGCATTAAAAAAAAAGCAAACAAACGTAAACGTTTCCTGTTATTTATTAATTGAATAGGTTTCTTTCTTTTTAAAAAAGTGATCGGCAGTAAAAAAAATTCAACACTCTTTTTGAGCCACTCTTTTAATCTCTAATCTATGAGCTGGTTCCACTTTTTTTTATTTTTTTATTGTATGACAATCTAGTCAGAAACTCGAGTTTTCCATACATTCTTCTATCTGTTTCTCATTGAGTGACCTCACCTGGGCAATCGTGGGCTGGCCACTTTTTCTGATTGGCTTAATTAATACGGAGTTGAACTAATTTCCATAGTAGATCAAGAATAATCAAAAGCAGAGAAAAAAAAAAATCACTTCCTCCATAATCATATAAATACCTGCTTTTTTTCTCTCTCCCTTTTCTCTATTGTTTTACTCTTTCATTACTACTTTCAAAACTTTATATTTTTTTCCTCCTTTTTTTTTCATAAATACCACTTTTTTTTTTTTAAACACATAGAAGAAAAAAAAAAAGAATTAAAAATGATGGAAGTTCACGATTACACATGGATTTTTGCTGTCGGTATGGTGGTTGCCTTTTTAGACGCCTACGGTATCGGTGCTAACGATGTTGCAAACTCTTTCGCCACTTCTGTTTCCTCCAACTCTTTAACTTTGGCACAAGCTTGTATTGTTGCTTGTTTCACTGAATTCTTGGGTGCCGTTTTACTCGGTGCCAATACTGCTGGTACCATCAAGGGTGGTATTCTTTCTCCTGACAACTACGTCGATCAACCCGAGATGCTCATGTTGGCCATGTTGTGCGCTTTATGTGGTTCCGCTGCTTGGGTATTGACTGCTTGTAAATTCGGCTGGCCCGTCAGTTCTACTCACTCTATCGTTGGTGCCATTATCGGTGTCGGTATTGCTGGTTTCGGTCCTAATTCCATCTATTGGGGTTGGGAAGGTGTTGCTAAAATCATCAGTTCTTGGTTCATCTCTCCCGTCGCTGCCGGCCTCGTTGCTGCTTTCATCTATACCATTACCAAATACGCCATCTTGCGTCGTGTTGAGTCCTTCAAGTGGGGTATCCGTTTAGTTCCCGTTTACTGTTTCGTCACTATCGCTATTGAAGCTTTCTATATCATGCTCGAAGCTCCCGGTCTCGGTGAAGATGTGCTCGGTGGTATGGGTGGTGTTATCGGTATTGCTATTGGTATTGCTGCTGTCTTTGCCGCTTTCTGTCAATTCTTCTTCTGCCCTTGGGTCGTTCGTCGTGTCAAGGGAAGAGAATACCTCAAGTGGTACCACATGTTCGTCATCCCTTGGTTGTCCAAGAGACGCTCCATTGAAGAAGTCGATGCTGAAAAGAACGCTCAAAACCACGGTTCCATTCACTCTACTAGCCCCAACGAAGTTCTTAACGCTGGTGACGAAAAGATGAACAAACTCGATACTGATGGTGAAGTTATTGTTGATGAAGCCGTTGTCCCCAAGGAATCCATGTTCAGCAGGCTCAAGAAGAAGGCTGTCACCGGTCTCATGAACGGTATTAACCAAGATGTCCGTAATCTCGAAAACGAAAAGCTTACCGATATGCACGCCAACGCTGAAATCTTTGAAGATGATGCTGAATACCTCTTCTCTTTCCTCCAGGTTATCACTGCCTGTATGGCCTCTTTCGCTCACGGTAGTAACGATGTCTCTAACGCTGTTGGTCCCATTTCTTCCATCTATGAAATCTGGAACTCTGCCTCTGTCAGTGAAAATGTTGGTATCCCTGTCTGGATTCTTGTCTACGGTGGTATCGGTATTGATATCGGTCTTGCTACTATGGGTTACCGTGTCATGCGTGCTATGGGTAACAACATTACTTTCTTCACTCCCTCTCGTGGTTTCTGTGCTGAATTAGCCGCTGCTCTTACTGTACTTACATGTTCCAAGATTGGTGTACCCGTCTCCACTACCCTTTGTATCACTGGTGCTTCCGCTGCTATCGGTCTTTGTAACAAGAACGGTTATAAGGCTGTCAACTGGAAGATGTTGGGTTTTTGTGGTCTCAGTTGGGTCATCACTCTCCCTTGTGCTGGTACCGTTGCCGGTTTATTGTTCGCTATCTGCGCCAACGCTCCTAAATTCATCTAAGTAAAATTTTGTTACCATCATCATTGCTATCATTTAATCATTATATAATTATTTTCTCCACACCCCCCCCCCCTTATATCAATAATCTGTAAATAGTCTTTTATTTTTTTTATTTTTTTAATAAATATTTTTGGAAAAAAAAATATCATTTTTGATTGGTTTTTGTACATTCCTTCTTCTTGGAAAATTAAGTCGGCTAATTGAGTTCATAAAAAAAAAATCTTCTTGAGCTACCACCGAGAGGAGTTTTTTTTTTTTTTTTTTTGACAGGTATAAAAATAAAGCAGCGCAACGTCATTTTACCAAGTAACTTTAAAGAAAAATCATGCCGAGAGTTACACCTATAATAGCCTAATCAGGATAGACACTTTTTTTGTACGTACTTGTTGTATAGTTTTAAAGCAAAATGCTAAATGAAATAACTGTTAATATAAACAAAACTGCTATTTTTTTTTCTGTATTCTTCTTCTTCTTCTTCTTCTGTAATTTAAGACTCCATTTAAATTGGTTTATGCAACCAAATCATTTCTGCTCAGCCTAAAAACCCAACTACAGGGTTTTACGTGTTATTCGTAATTAAATCGCATTAGAAATGTTTGACGCTGCGGGATAATTAATTTTTTTCCGTAAGCAAGTCTTTGTGTGAGCACGAGTGCTTTATAGCTACCCAAATACAAACCGAAAAAGAACAAAATGTTAAAAAAAAGTATCGGACAAAAGAATCAAGCGTAAAAAGTATATAAATATCTCTTAAATCAAGTGGCGCAAAAAAAAATAAAAAATTATCGCCTGAAAAACCAATCGATGACTGTCAGCATAAAGTAAATACAAAGTGGCTCTATTTAAGGGTATCCTCTCTTTTTCGCGAACGTTACTACCCATTTCTGTATACGGCGTAAAAATTCCTGCTTATGTATTTGGTATGACCAATACTCTACAAGACACCTTAGTATTGGCGTGATAATATGCTTATTTGGAACTGTTTTCTGAGTGCCTGGTATGATATGACATAACACTTGTCTGTAAAATACATTCATTCTAATGTCAACTTAGTTTATGAATACACATTTCATGTCATAGTATTAAAAACTAGTTGACGTTCACACTGTAAGTTTATGTCTTAGTATTAAAAAAAAAAGCAAGCACTGGAATAAAAAAAAAAAAGACAACCAAAACTTTTAAAATAACAACTGGGCAAAAACATTTTATTTATTGTTTAAACAGTAAAAAGAAACTTCTTTTAGTTCTCAAAATAACCACTTAGTTATAATGATTAACAGGATCAACCACGAGAAGGTAGAAGTTTATCTGATCCCAAAAAAGACACCTAAAAAGATGCCATCGACTCTCACTCTTACGCGATTGGCGCACAGCCCAAAATGATTTACCACGGCCATCTTGCAAAGGGGTGACCCATCTAAGGATATCTTCCTCTTTGCCGATGTCCTGTTACTAGGTAATTTCAAGACCACATTACTTCGCGCAGACTACGAGTCTGGCCTACTCACGGGCGATAAAGCGTACCCAAAGCACTGTGTGGTAGTCCTCGGCGTAGCCAAAGAAGAAAATAAAAAAAGGGAAAAAAAGGGATAAAAGTGGATAACTATATTGTATAAATATGAAGAGAGTAAGAAAAAAGGAAACTAGTAATGTCTAATTTGTACTACTTTCCCTTTTTTGCATGATTTGTTTACTCTTATATCGAACAGTGAATAATCACTTCCAAAAAAAAAAAGCTCACTGAGATCCCTGAGTTTAAATAATCGCTCACATAAGAAATCACTGCTAAAATTAGCAGTTATAATAAATATTGGTTTTTATTTTTTAAAGAAACAGGAAACGCTTTTTGGACCCTACTTTTATAATAAAAACTAGTTGTTTTAAATATGTCTTTGATAAAAAAAAAATAAAAACAAACTTTTTTTTTTCGATTTTCATTTTTGGGGGTCAACCCCTTTTGTGTTTTTGTGGTTATTTTATAATTATTCCGGATCCAATTTGCCTATATTTGTGGAAAAAACATGCATGGTATTAAACTCGTTTAGACGCTTCTAATACATTTTAAATCATACTTCTAATGCCAGAACTGAAAGTGTAATCGCTGATTTCGACCATTTTTTTTTTTTGGGTAAAAAAATACACTTTTTTAGTGTAACATCGTGTAACCATTTTCAGAGCTTCGCGATTACATAAAATGTAATTTTTTATTACCGTGTCTAGTTATAGCACCGAATGTAGATATTCAAAAACTATATATCGTATGTTCATAAATAGAAGCGCTACATCCAAAATTGAACGAGAAAACGCGCTTTAAAGAATTCGCTAATTTAAGGATCGCTTAACTCAAATTTTAGCGAAAAAAATGTCTAAAACGGTGATTACTCGGTCAGTATTTTTTGTAAAAATATAATTTTAAATGGATTAAATGCAACTAAAAGAGCACTTTTCCTGATGTTTAATTATACAATGAAAACATCTTATTTCGATCATCGAAAAATGACCTTTTTTAGAAATTACTTCTAAACCTTCGCTTAAAAACACGCGTTTTTAAGAGAAAAACGAATGAGCAATGATGGATTATAATACTTGAAATAGTTATTAAACTCTTCCGAGTTATTGTACAAAAAAATATGCTGTGTATCTTTTTCTCCAAAAGCTCAAACATTCAAATCATTTTATATTTAAATTTCGTAGGTTTTTTTTTTTCGAGAACTACTTTGTGTACATATTAGTCTTTACCATAAAAAGTTCGTTAAAATAAAGAAGTACGAGAGAGAGAGAGAAAGGTACGTCGAATTCGTATAGATACAGATTATATTTTTGAGAATAACATTAATTTATTTTCCTCTAATTTTACTAGCACAATTTGATTAAATTCAATATGATAGCAGCCTAACATACTAGTTTTTTTTTTTTTATAAAATATAGGCTTGTCCATCACATACAAATCCTTCAAACTCGGGATTTACGGGGAGCAATTTAACATTCTTGTATCTCATAACCAAGCGTACACACCAACTAGGTTGTGGATTTTCCATGTATTCGATATTAACGACACTTCCATACCACTGAAACAAGTTATAAATTTCATAACTATCCAAATGATCCGGTACATTATCCAATATATAATTAATATTGACCTCTTCCTCATCATCGTTTTCTAAATCAGAGTCGGTTTCATTCATGTTGTACGAATCATCATCGTCTTCACTCAGACCTATGGTTTCTAACGCATGTTGTAATTGTTGCAAGTATGCTGCTTGTGTTGGATTATCTGTTTCTGAACGTGATTGCTCTTGTTGTTGTGGCTGTTGACCAATCACAGCGTTTGTTAAAATATTGCCAGCAACAGCATCACCGAGGAAATTCAATTGTGCTATTAAATAACAAAGGTCTTTTGGTTGAATCGTACTAACGGTGGGATCATTTAATAGTCTGTCCATATCAGTACAAGGCTGAGTAGAAAAAGTTTCTAGTTCATTTTCTGATTTAGGTTGTAATGCCATGATCGTTTTCACCAACTGAAGAATAGGAGTAATCTCTTTTGTGGTACCTGTCGATTCACTCGATCTTGGTTCCGCAGACGAAGAACTTGCCGTAGCCGCATTTCGAAATCTTCCTTCATTAGAGGAAGAACTACTTTGTTGGTTTTCTCTCTTTGCAGCTGTTTCCCTACCAGCAGGTCGTTCAATTTTGATGGACGAATTATTTGCCCAACTGACAGGTTGATCTATATAAAATTCGTCGGCATGAGCTGCATCCTGTTCAGATTCACTTCCTGTCCAGACATCAATGATTTGCTTTGCTTCCAACATGGTCTGAATCTTCTTTTCACGATCCAAATACCCTACGAATTTATCTTGTCTGGTTGTTTTTCTTTCGTTTTTTCTCTGAAATCTAAATTCCATACTCTCGGTATCGATCGGTCTATTTAAATTTAAAGACGGGTCACAAATCTTTACGAACGAATGGCCACCTTCCGATAACAATTCCGCAGCGCGTTGAAACTCTTGCAAGATAATACTAGCGCCTATAACAGTACATGATCTAGCAACGTTTTTACTATTGATAAACGGATCTTGGATAGTAAAAGGGTACTTGTCGGGGTATAATTCGTCAGATCGAATAAGGCCTCCATCAGACGAAACAATCGACAAGGAAAAGTTTTGTGGTATAGAATAGTATTGAAAGAATAACTGTAAAAGTTTAGCAATGGAGTCTGTGTTTCGACCGTTCCAAACTGTAGTAGCTCCTTTTACTTGTAAACTGTATTCTCCTACTCCTTGTATTTGAACACAGTCGTGAAATCGAGCATCGCAGTTAATAATATGATGGTCGTGTAATACAGGAATAGGTTTAAATGACTTGAAGTTACAGTCGCGTGATGTACACGAAACTTGAAGTCTCTGTAAGCTGGGAATGACTGGATGTTCTAATGCAGACATTAAAAAGTGCAATACCATAATTACATAGGCATAACTACTCAATGTACCACCGCGAGCTACAAAAATCCAAAAAAAAATAAAAAAAATTAGCATAAATAGTGGTACATGCTTATAATAAAATAACGTACGATTATTAATGTCCTTTTGCTTTACAAATTGTTTAATAGCGAAAATCAAAGGTCTTATTCTTGAATCTAAATCGCAATACTTTTGAATCATTCTTGTATTTTCAATACCCAAGATATTATTTGTATTAATATCACAGTTTAAGCCAGTTTGCGGATCGACGAATTTACAAATAGGTACAGACGCATGCCCAATTGCTTCTACGCCTCTCATACCTATACCTCTTAAGCGAGAGGCTAGAAAAAACATATTGTAAACAGACTTTGGTATTTTTGATAACTTGTTTCTGTATTTATATAAATCCTGTTCGTATCTCGATTCAGGTACCACAATACAAAAGTCTACATCGGCATTGGTTAATGCTAAACTATTTGCTGACGACCTTTTTTTTTTTGTTGTTGAAAAAAAAAGTGTTAGATTTATGATCTGAGTAATGATTGGAAATAATTACCCAAAGATAACTACTTGGTAATTCATTCCTGGCCATACTTGGTTCAACATATTTTGAATCTTTTTCCTTAAATGCCTTATACCATCCATTGCTTTTTGTGTAGGAGTCAGACTCTAGATATATTATATATACAAAGAAAAAAAGGGTAATTAATATATATATTCGTATATACATATACATGTGTATGTGTATGTGAGTGTTTACATGACATAATCCAAGAACTTCATTGGTAATCATACTCTGATAACGTAACTCATTCGTTGTTATAGGAGCCCCGTTATTTTGAAACCCGTTCTCAGAAGCCTCTTGTCTTCTACGAACTTTCTTTTTCATACTAGCTCTTTCTGCTTCATATCTTCGCTTATCCTCTTTGACGTAAAATATAAACAGCGGCTTATGCTCTTCCAAATGATTCCAAGTTAAATTTGAAAAGCAATCATGTTCATGACGTTTATCCAAATAATAATTTTTTGCAGTCATAACTTCATAATTCCAAAGTTGCCAACTTTCTATATGTCCTTCGCGTACAATATCTCGGGCTGCCGTCTTGAGAAATCCTTCCAACGAAGGGTACATGTAAAGAAGTTCTTCAAATTGGGAAGGGAACATACCCATAAGGTAATCTTGCAGTAAAGATAGTGGCACCACATGTGCTGTTGAAGGATTCACAGAGATGGAGTTTTCAAATGCAAATAGCCCACAATTCTCAAGAATCAATACTTCAATGCCACTCATTTTTAAAGATATATATTATATAAAAGAAGAGAGAGAGAGAGAGAGGCTGTAATAAACAACAAAGAAAAAATAGTGAAAAAACAGGGCGTCTAAAAAAAAACCCCGATTAAAAAATAAACAACTAGTCTTTTTTTTTAGTGTGGATGGCAAACTTGATGAAAAGAAGAGCCTTCGCGTAGCATAATAGATGCGCGATTAAACTTGTAAATAATATAATCTAGTGAACTTTGAAAGCATGTCTCACTATATACAAAGAAAAAGGGGGGGGCATCAGTATACATATACTCTTCTGTACCCTCTCCTTTTTTACCCAATATTCAATTCTTCTAGAAACGGATCACAAATCACAACGCAAGCATTACTTGATATTTTCTTGATATAATTGACGATGGATATATTTTTAAAGTTCTGATCATCAGAAAAGTACGTAAAGAACAAAGTCAAGAGAGCAACCAGATGTGTTTTATTTTGACTGTACCAAACAGTACCTGTTCTAGGTTTATTTGTAACGTATTTATCTGTCGCGCTATTATCGATATAGACACAGTCATGAAAAGACGTATCGACCTCATTAGGATTTTCAGTATTGCTTAATACAATACCAATGTTATCGGAGTGCCAAGAGCAGTTGTACGTGTAACATGAATCTTGAAAACTTTGCAGGTTGGGAATAACTGGATTTTCTAGCACTACCATTAAAAAATAGAGCGCCATTATAGTATAAGCATACGAGCAAAGATAACCTTCGTGTTCTTTATATATATTGTGTTTAGTCCAGTATTAGTTTCTTTCTTTCTTTTTTTTTTGGTATCTTACCAAAAGTAATGCCTTGACTTTTAACAAACCATTTGACTGCATAAATAAAGGGACCTACGCGTTTATCCAACTTTACATATTCTTGAACTAAAAGAGACGACTCTAACGCGAGACTATAATCAAACAAAAGCGTGCATGGAATTCTACCCTCACTATCAAAAAATTCAATAACATTCAACTGATGATGAAAGGTTTTTCTTGTCTTTATAGACTTTAAATCGCTTTTTTTTAGATGAGAAGCTATGTAATTCATATCAAACGGAGTTTCCTTTAACCTAAGTTTCGTTGCATTAGATATCAGGTAATCATTACTAACGCGGATACAAATATTTAAATCAGTTCCGTAGTTACACGAACCAGACTTTGTAGAACTATAAAAGGCTTAGTAAGAACACGAAAAAAAAAGCTTAAAATTCATGCTTTTTTTTTACCCATAAATTTTAACGCGTAAAGGAATTCCAGGAAATAAACCCACTAGTGCACTTTTAGTTTTATCAAAAGCAGTTGATCTTCTTCTTGTTAAATCCTCATCTCGATTAGCTTGCTTTTTTAAATAAAATTTAAACAACTAATTTAAAAAACAACACATATGACACGCACCTCAAATTGTTTAATAAATTCATCCGCCGAAATCGCTTGATTTTGAACACCTAATTTGCGTTGTGCAGCCATCACGGCTTCTTGCTTGACTTTCGACCTTTCAAGATCAAAAACCATTTTATCACTTTTTTTATAAGTAACAAGTAAAAGACTTTTACCGAGAAAATGGCCTGGATTATGCAATGGCTTAAAGTAGCCGTGTTTATGTCGTAAATCATGATTATATTTGCTAATAGGCATGATCTCATAACTCCACGAATTCCATTTACCGTCTCCATAATTACGAGTAATATATCTGCCTTGTTCTGTTAAAAACTTGAGAAGAGTTTGGTACTCTTGGGACATGGCTTCGTACAATGCTTTGTCATGACTATTATACAGGTACTCATTCAAAGTTTCTAAATAAACCACCGACGCAATACTTTGACTGCAGATACGAGTTTCGGTATTTTCGTAAGCAAACTGGAAGCAACTATTAATCAAGTTTAAGCCTTGGATAAGTTGCATGGGTATGTCCTGAGTTTGAGGGCGAAGAACAGCTGAGAGGAAAAGCCAAAGTGATAAGGCGGTCGCAAACAAACTAAAATAAATATAAAGGATTAACTCGATCTCATTGGTTAATAATCTAATCTGGAATCTCTTACTTTATTGGTTTATCGACTCACCTAACTATTATATTCTCTCAAAACTTTAGCACTTTAAATGCAGAATGATACAGTTATTATGAGCACCGTACGAAAAAAAGGCGTTAAATACACTCAAAAAATTATTAGAAAAAAAAAATGCTAAGTACAAAAAATGCGCTGTAAATTTCTAACTTTCTAAGCTGTAATGTTGGGGAGATAATAAAACATGATTTTAACTAATTGTTTATTATGTGAGTGGATTGCAACAAAGAGGAGAGCTTTGTATGTATCAAGACCTCCTGTCCCAGATTTTTTCTTGGTATTTTTTGGGTATTTTTTGGGTATCTCCCTTTTTTCTTAGTAAGATTGGAATACCTGTCGAGTATCTTCCACCTGTCCCAACCACTACAGATATTCCTTTTTTTAAAATAATCTGACCCGGAATAAAAAAAAACGTCTTGTCAAACAGTTGAACTCACTTACATAATAAAAAAAAAACGTTTTATTTATTTATTTTTAAAAAAAGATACAAGTGTTACTAGAGTTCTTTCTTTAGTTCCTCGTTCAATTTATTTAAGGACCAATTTTGGGCTTGACGTCTGGACTCTACTTGAGAAGCTGCAGAAGTGATATCATCACCATTTTCTTCAGATATTTTCTTTATGGTAGTAATAATAGCAACACGACGAGAATACATCTTCCGTTCTATAAAAGATATGGATTAATTACATGAAAAGAATGTTGAAAAGGATATTGTTAAAATATACATACCAGTCTCGCTATTGTGCCATTTATCCTTATATATTCTTTCGAGTTCTTCGATAGGTAAATGTGTTATGTTTCCAACTTTGAAGCCAACGGAGTACTCGTGCCAAAGATCATTGACAGTTTTTATCCACATTTGCATCTTATACTGGGGAATAGTTGTTTGAGTATTAGTAGAAGCAACACTAGGTATAGCAGCAACAGCTGGCATAGGCTTTGATGGTAAGCCATCAATGTCCATGGGTCGATAGCTGTGTTCCGTGTCATTTGGTGATAAAGACGAAGGCAAAATAGAGCCGCTTGCAAAATATGAACAAGCTACTTTCAGCTGATCAAATGATACATTAATATTATTCAGGGAGTTCTTCATCGATGTAATATCTTCAGGGTTGGTAGAGCAAGTTCCTTGATTTGTCATTTGAATGGCACTACGAGTAGTTACTAGAGATTCCACCGCATCAACCTTCATAGACAAGTTGTTACTAACGAGCTCCAATTCAGGAACCTCATCCCTAAGCTTCGTTTCCTTTGGAGAACCCTGGGTTCGATGAATTTCAAGTAGAGAAGATTCAAACTGAATAAATTCAGGGTCATGGAAGAGTGCATTGCAAAACAAAGGGTTTTGTGGCTGGTCCATTCTCAAAAATACTGCAACTTGTAAAAGTATATACCTCATTTTTTTTTAAAAGACCTAGAAATCCTTGGCCGCAAATTTTCTCTGGATAACCACTTGAACTGTTGATACTTTCATTATTTTCATACCCTGATTCAATCAATGGTGGTACTTCATCCACCCAGGGGAACACCTTCATCAACAATGATTCTGTAGGGGTAAGAGAGTCACGAGGAAGCCAGAATTGACCACCAACACCAGGAAAACCGTTAATAAATCTAATTGATGGCCTAGGAAGACTGGTAAGATAACTACTCTTCACACTTTGTGCGTTCCGTCTTCCATGTCTTCGTAATTGATCCTCTGAAGCACCTGCAATTTCAGCGTGTCGCGCGCCACATCCTCTACCAGCATGAGTTTTCTTGATACTATTAATTCCACAGGCATCAAAGGCTTTACAGATTGAATTGTACTGAGTCTTATAGTCAATTCCCGTAAAGATATTATCCTTACTACTCTTAATATCAAACCAATTGGAGTTTTGCTCAAAATTTGGAAATGGTTCATTGTGTACGTGCCAGCGAGTAAATAAATAAAAAGCGAGGGCCCCAAAAGCGCAAACTTTATAATCTTTATTACGAATAGTTGCAGCATACTCAGTTTTACCAGTTTGATTAGTTTTACCCTCTCTCATCGATAGAACTAGGGCGGGACATTCGGAATAGCCTTCGTCTTTAAAATCTAAAGTAAACAGATCAGTAAGATCTATCTTTCTAGTACTCTCGCCACGGAGAAGCATCATATGTTGCAATAAAAATACGCACCTATCGCGCATAGATGTTTCATTACCGACGCTTAAATAATACATTGTTACTCTGAGCATTTCCTCGGGATTATATCCATCTTGTAAAGAGCCGGATCCACGGTCAGTAAAAGAGCTCCGAAGTCTTTCGGATTCTTGAAGGCGTAATGATCTAAGATACGATTTCAATAATGTACCTCGGGGATTCTGAAGGGTTATTCCAGTTGTTGATGATTTTTGATCTGCATAAAGATCCATCACGGCTTTGACATACTGGTCAATTGACGAAACACCTAAAGGATAGGGACTACCATCAAATCTAAGCTCTCCTCGGTTAGATCTACGTGTGTTTCCTTGCGAAACAATGTCTGTTTGCAAGAATTCAATCAATTTAGTTTCTGTTACCAAAGAACCGGTTGGATATCCTTCTCTTACACAAAATTACTAAATAGACTTCTTTAATTTACAAGAAAAGAAATTCGTATTAATATTATGAGCTTACCGTAAACCGCGTCTGTCTTTTAGCATAAGCTTTGGTAGTGTTAGTACATCTTGTCGAGGTCTTAAGCCGAGCTACTGTAGCAATACTGGCATTTTGTCTTTGGGTCTCATTCGCCTATACTCGATAATTATTTGACGCAGCGTTAGCAGAACTTTCAGCGGGATAGGAGGTATTTGAATATGACATTGGTTTAATGAAAAGTATAATAAAAAAATACTAAAATATATGACTGGACAAGTAAAAAAAAAAAAGGGTACGATTTTACTAAATAGTGCAAAAAAATATTGCTCTTATATACACAATAACCAGAAAATAAGCCCATCCATATATGATAAGAATCCCGTAAAAGTAAACCAACAATAGAAGAGTAAACAATTTGATGTTCTTTGACAGTGCGGTAACTAATAAAACAAAAGGCAAAAAAGAACAATTTAATTGGTGCATGAAAAAGTCCAAGTTTAGGTGAGGACCTAAGTCCGGACACTGCATAGTAGGGGGAAGATACCTACTATGTCTGTGCATACTAGGATATTCACTTAAAAAGTTATTGCCTCTCTGAACCATTTATCAATTGTTTCGTTTCTTATTCAGGTAACTTATACACATGAAAGAATATACATTGATAGATATAAATTAACAGAAAACTTTATTTACTCGTCACAAGCCAACATTTTCTTGGTTTGCGTGATGATGGTCTGTTTCCTATCAAGCAAGCGAGGTATTTTTTTGACGAACAATATTAGCTCTTCACAAGTAGTAGGGTAGGTCATTGCGAAGTACTTTCTTTTTATGCATACTCCGTTTTTTAATAAGTAAATACACTCGAAGATAATTTCTCCTCCTGCAATACAATATAAAGAGTATTTTAGTCAAAACAGAAGTGATGTTGTATACTGAAAAATACCTACCAAAGAAACGAATATAATGTTGGGGAATTTGATAATCGATCATTTGCAGAGCTTCAACGTTTGTCATTATACTTAAAATCTTGCCCACCATCTTTGTTTCGTCGTCTTGCTCTTTCTTATCAGTGGTGTTGAATTTAACACCTCCCGAAAATTCAACAAGAACAGGAGTTATTTTTTTGTTTTTGATGGCAAAAGCCACTCCGTCCCATTTTGCGGTGCTAGTTGTTTGAATCTCCCTTTCGAACCTATTGGAACAAGAATTTATAACGCGTTAGTGCTTTATATATTGTATGCATATACATACATACATATGTAACATACCTGCCAAGATCGACAATATCATTATTTGAAAAGAAGAGGTTATTTAGGATAAACACCGTTGTTAACGATGCAGCTGTACGCTCCATGCATACATGTTGTAAAGGGTTTCTGGGGCTGGTGATTAAATTGAGGCTAAAAAAAATCAAATCAAAAGTGTTAGTTATGAAATGTGCTATATTAAATATATTGCAACAAACTTACAAGTGCGTAGCAACGATCTCAACAATAGAGAGATCTGCGTGAATGATAGGATCAAATATCTCATCGCCCAAGGTAGATTTCTTAATTATCTTTCACTAAGGCGAAAAAAAGTGCTTACAGTGCTAAATTAAATACTGGTGCTAACGCCTGGTGATTAATTTATCACTGCTATCACCAGTGATTAATAGCTATCATCAGTGATTGATTCGTCACCGGTGATTGATTTGTCACTGGTGATTGATTTGTCACTGGTGATCTTCTCGCGGTCATTGAGGATATCAAAAGAAGCAGGCGTGATTGATAACTGGCTGGTACGGGCAGAGACAGATCCTAAAAAAAAATTAGAATAAAGCAGAACATCATTTATTTCCTTTTAGCCAAAATTACCTGAACGAAAAGAAACAGAATTAAGAGAGTTTCTATTATTCATGGCCAAAAGTCGTGATAACATGATCTTGATTTCACTGACTTCATCGATGAGAAAATCAAATTTGACAGTATCAGAAGGCGTGTGGGCAAATACGTCTTGAAGAAAATCAGTAGAATTCCAGGGGATGTCACTGTTGTTATTGTTAGACATATTAGACATATTATTTCTGCGTTTTTAAAATAAATAAAAAAGAATTAGTTTTTTTTTTTCTAAAAGTGTCTCTTTATATTCAATTGTCAATACCTGTAACGTGACTTTCTATTTCTAGGATGATGTCTATTGTAATAAAGATTCTTGGTGAAGGTCTCGATGTTTCGAATAATTTGATCTTTTTTTTTTTGAGAAAAATAAATAAATCTGGGCTTAAAGTTCGGAAATTGAAAACTCAGTGATTATTTAAGCACCAGTGATTAGCGATAAGCGCTTTTTTTCGCCGTAGTGTTTCGTAAAAATGACGGGCTTAGGGAGCTTCAGTCACCAAAGAAATTAAATCGCTACAAAAAGGCGACATATTATACATCAACAGCGATGTTTCTGCTTTTATTCGCCAGTAAGTCTTTTCACCTAAGATATCTTTCAGTAATACAGCTACACCCTTGTCATCGAATAAGAGGATTTGGAAACTTCTCAATCTGAAAAGGCATAAAAAAAGTTTCAAGTGAGTAAATGAAAGCTTTTAACATGTCACCTAGCTAAACACTTACTCATCGCTAATTTTGTTTGTTGTACTAATTACTTCCTTGAATAAATCTGTCATTTTCGTCTTTTTCATTATTACCAGGTGCATTATTATCAGGTACATTATTAACAAGCGCATTATTATCAGGAACTTCTTCATTGTTATCTTCATCTTCCAAATTGTTTTGAACGGCATTATTAGTCTTTTTGCCACGCACCTACATCAATATAAATAGTTAATACAATGATTTTACGCAAAACAAACATACACAAAAAAGTACGTTTTCCGATATAGCTTCGATTCCTTCACACTTATCTTCATTCAGTTGAAGAAAAGTAGCTAACCTTCTTTTGTGGGCTTTTGAAGTTGCTTCGGAGGTTTCGCGTCTTTCCCAATATTCACAACATTCTTTTCCAAATGACGATTGCGTATTTTCCCGTTTCTATGATAAGATATAAAAACAATTAATCAGTACGGAAACAAAAGTTGTGTCATAGCTTAAATGTTTACAAGAAATTGATTTAATGCAGTGATGGCACCGCGATTTCCAGGATTTTCCTTCACAATCTTATTCATTAAAGTCATATAATAAGTGTTTGTTGTGGATTTATTCTCATTGCATAACTGGGCAAAAGAGAAATAATTATACTGGGGATCAATCAAATGAGCAGTTTCCAGCCATTCTTTATACAGGATACCAGCGTTAACTCTTTTAAACATAATGTTATGGAAAAGAAAAAAGAGAAAATCCTTCCCAACATGCATGTCGTTGGATACGCATGTCGTGTAACCTCATAATAAACTGTCCTTTGTACGACTTCACTAAATTGTTGTGAATCCTCATACGTTTTTGTATGAATAACGTTATACTTGAAGATGGGAAAGGAGGTGCAATGGACGAGCAGGGAAATGAGGTTGTCGAAATGCCAATGGATGTCGATTATGAAACTTTTCCGCTGGAAAATGTTATGGAATTTGGTCAATATAGTTTTGTCAAACCACCAGAGAAAGAGTCTAAGAAAGTTGACAAGGAAGAGTCCGTTGAAGACCAGACTATTATTACCGATCCTGAAATTCCAAATCGTAAGACGTATAGACGGTATAAGGACGAGGACAAGGAGAGGTTTTTGTATTACTATACCCAGACAGATATGTCCACCCGAGCTATTGCTAAGAAATTGAACATACCTCCTTCTACAGCACAAACTTGGGCCAAACAAAATGAGAAGTACTCCCAATATACCATTATTCGAAGACCTGGCAGTGGAAGACCAGTGGGTAGGCTTGCATTGTTAAATGGGAATTACGAGGTATTTTTGGTCAATCTTGTCGATGAAAACGCTGCACTGGTTTTGGATTAGATGATGGAAAGTTTAACAAACGAATTCAGCGACCTCAGCATCTCTAAACAACACTTTATAATTATGTTACTGAAAAAATGCAGGATATCATTGAAATGAGCTCACTTTCATTCTGTTGAAATAAATAGTTCTGAGAAAATTGAGCAGAAACATATATGGAAAAGCGTGGATATGGCTGTATTTACCTTCCTCCCTTGTATTCGCCTGAGCTTAATCCCATTGAACAATTCTGGTCTGTTTGTATAAGAGCAATAACCCAAGCGAGTAAAAAGCTTTTGGATGATGAAGAGACTTTGACAGTGATAATTAGAGATGCATGCATTTGAGGACTGTCTTAATGGTAAACCCATTTAATAAATATATTTTCCTTCGTTCAATTCGTGCATTGACTATGCATGAAAAATTAATTTCGTCGGTGATTGACATTTAAATTCATGCTTTACCCGTAAAACGCTTAAAGAAATTCCAGGAAATAAACCGACTAGTACACTTTTGGTTTTATCAAAAGCACATTTGATCGTCTTCTTGCTAAATCCTCATCTCGCCTAGCTTGCTTTTTTTTAAAAATGTAAACTAGTACTTTAAAAACGCACAAAATGTATACACGCACCTCAATAGATTCATCCGCCGACAAAGCCTGTTTTTGAACAGCTATCCATGGCTTCTTGCTTGACTTTGGACCTTTCAAGATCAAATGCGGTCTTGTCACACTTTATAAGCAACAAATAAAAGACTTTTACCGAGAAAATGGCCCGGATTATGCAATGGCTTAAAGTAGCCGTGTTTATTTCTTGTATCAAGATTGTACTTGCTGACTGACATGACTTTCGCTGCTGGTACGGGTTTTAGTATTTACATAGGCGAACTGAAAGCAAATATTTATTGAACTCAAGTCTTGAGTAAAGTTGCAAAGAGTATGTCCTGAGTTCGGGAAAAAAGGGGGAGGGGAAAAAAGAGATAAGGCGGTCACAAACAAGCTAAAAAAAAAAATATGAAGTCCTTTTTCTGGACCCATGAGTTGGGTTTTTCTTTTTCTAGCTGTTTTATTCTACATACGAAAATGTCCATATTCAGTCGATTGAGTCGGTTACCACTCAAGAATGGATACCTTTGGACTCAGCCTACTCGTCAAACCATTGTTCGTTTATCTACAAAGACTGAAGTAAATGCTACAGTAGGTCGTCATCGATCCGCTAAACTCAAGCGTAAATTACCTACTTTACCAGGTAAGAAAAAAAAAAAAAACTCGTAAGCACTTGTTAACTTTCTTTTTGCGAAAAAAAAAATAGAGTCATTTTTATCGACAAACTATATTCAACACGCTAAACTGTCACCTTTACCAGCCCAGTATGCTTCGTATATACCAGACTACGTTTGGAAAGAATTAACCTTTGCAGTTCGGTCGGGATTACTTAGAAAGGGATCGATGGCAGCTTTTAATCATACTGACCATTTAGCGCTCAGTATACCCAATAGAGGAGCATGTTATTTATTAGACCATATTGTCAACAAATTGGCTGCAGAAAACAAAGCCGACCTTATTGTATTAGATCCACAAGATTTTGTATTTTTAGCGCAACATAGTTTTAACCGAGATGGTAATTATCACAAGAGTTACTGAAAAAACTGTTTGACTGATTTTTTTTCTCTTTTTGTAGTTGCAACTATTTTACCATTACTATCATCCATAGACCCTGATTCTAATGCATTATTAGCGCTGGGACAAAATAATGACGGTGATTCAAAATTAGAAGATAACGAGGATGGTATCATTGATGAAACTAGAGAAGAAGGAGCCGCAGTAGAATTATTTAAAAAGGATCAAGATTCCGATGATGATGAAGAGGAAGAGGAAGAGGAAGATGATGAAGATGATTATACAGAATTAAATCGAGCCAAAGCAGTGGAACTGGATTTAGCAGAGTTGTTTGATGAAACCAGTAATAAAGATAGTGAAATTCATAAAATATCGAAAAATGTATTGAACCAAGTATCGTTTAAATATACAAACATGTTTAAAAGACTGTTTGCCAGTTCAGAAAAAGAAAAGATGATTTATCTGAGAGACTTTGGAAGTATGGAAGACGCGTTTACGAGAATTATGTTAAAGTCGCTTGTTACCGCCGTAGAAGAATTAAAGCAAAAGGGACACAAGTTGTTGATTGTTGCTTCTCATTGCCCTAGTGGAAAGACAGAGAGTTATAATATTCCAGCTATTTCTAATATGCGTGGTATTTCTGTACTCCCATTACTGCAGGATGAAGAACGATGGAACGAATGGCGAGAGTTGATGAAGACGGATGAAGAAAAGAGAATACGAGAAATAAACGCTAAACAAATATTAGCAATGTACAGTCAAAAGAACCCGTTAGATATTAAAAGAAAGCAAGACTTGTTAAACGATTTGTTAAAATTGGAAAATATTCAAAAGGTTGTTTGGTCACCAACGGATGTCGATCGGCGTGTGACAACTGCTATTGGTCATGCTATTGAGCACAATAAGACAAACTTAGACTTTCAGGATTTCAAGGTAGCTCATGACATTGTTGAACAAGTTTCGGACCTACAAGAAACGACCTGGAAAAAGTTTAAAGATATTGGTACTCCACTTGTGCTAAAAAAGGATGGTAGTGTGGATATGAATCGATTGAGAAAGACGTGTAATGATTATGAGCGCAAGTTGATTACTAGAATAGTGGATCCTAGTAAGTCTCTTTTTTTATACATGTATGTACATACTTGTCATTATTAACCCTATATATATATAATGCGATAGCTAAAGTACAGGGCTCGTTCAAGGATGTACGGGCACCAGAAATGACAATTGATAGTCTTCAATCTTTAATTACTTTACCCTTGATTCGTCCAGATTTATTTAAAAAGGGTATCTTAAAGAAAAACTTTGTTCCCGGTGTATTGTTATTTGGGCCACCTGGTACAGGAAAGGTTTGTGATACAAGACAAAATGTTATTTATATAGTGGATTATTTATTTTATATTAGACCATGTTGGCTAAAGCAGTAGCGAAAGATAGTGGTAGTCGGATGCTTGATATTCAAGCAAGTGATGTGTAAAGTAATACAAACAATTCACATGCTCATTCTTCTCATATTTTTTTTTTTTATAGTTATGATATGTATGTAGGTCAAGGTGAAAAGAATGTGAAGGCTATATTTTCACTTGCAAGAAAATTATCCCCCTGTGTGGTATTTATTGATGAAGTAGATAGTTTAATGAATAAGAGAGGGTCAGATTCTTCATCTAAGTCACATCGAGAAATTATTAACCAATTTATGGTGGAGTGGGATGGATTATCAAGTAATAATGAAGGTGTAATTGTTATGGCAGCAACCAATAGACCATTTGATTTAGATGACGCTGTATTAAGACGAATGCCTAGACGTATTTTAGGTATTTTATTTTTTTGTTATATTTTGTTTATTTATTTATTTACTTACTTACTTTTTGTTTAAATGTAGTTGACTTGCCTAATCTGGAAGATCGTGCAGAGATTTTAAACATTTTATTAAAGGATGAAATACATGTACTATCTATACAAGAATTGGCTAAAAAGACGGAACATTACTCGGGTTCGGATTTAAAAAATGTGTGTGTGACAGCAGCTCTTACAGCAGCTCAACAGCAACTAAAGACAAATACACCTCAGCAATTAAATATGAACCACTTTGAAACTGCCTTAAAAATGATTCCTCCTAGTTCAAGCGAAGAAATGGATTCCTTAATAGAAATTAGAAAATGGGATACCAAATTTGGTGATGGCAAAAAGAAGAAGAAACCAACTATAGGCTTTTCAGCGTAAACACAAGAAAAATGTCATGTGTTCCCTTTTTTCTTTTTTCTATCCCTGTTCGGATCTTGAACATTTTCGACATAAACTACTATGTATATATAAAGGTCCCTCTTTTTCTTTTTTCTTTTCCTTTTCTCTTCTTCTTTTATTCTTTTATATATACATATATATATTTATACAAAACCCCTACCATACACCTTACTTACACACCTTACTCACACACACCCTACTCACACATATATACACAAATGATGGTAATAGACTTTTTTTAGACTGTATTAATAAAATGCCAGATTCTAACATAAAATAACAGAGTGAAATTACAAATACTGAACATATTACAAAAAGACATCGTCGTCACACAATTGCTAGACCTGCTTCGGCTTTAGCGTTAATATCAGATTCTTCAGCTTCGGAAGATGAAGATGGTGAAGACCATGATCAATTTGATCGAATATCCGACATTTTATCAAATTTAATTCAAGAAGCAAATGAAGCTGTCAACTATGAAAAAGCAACGACAATTACTAGTATTCCACTTGTAAGAAAATTATCTTCTTCAACAGTTGAATCTGTACAAAGAAAGAGATTACATAAAACCAGTAGACCAGTTTCTTACCCTTCCTCTTCATCCCTGATATCAGTAAGAAGAAGATCATCAGCAACTATTGTACCAAGGCCCTCCGTCACCAATTTATCGACAAGAACAACTGTTGTAAAAAGACAAAAGAGTGGTGATGAAATAACGGAATCATTTAAACGACTTGATTCTTCTTTGGCAATGATTGATTCTCTCTCTCGTGATTTGGTGCCTGAAAAAGTGACTTGGGAAATCACTAAAAAACCAATGATATCTACTCCATTTGATTCTCGTTTATCTGCTCTACTTTTATTACCGCTGCTTCATGTACCTCATGCATTAATATCTATGGTATTTGATACAATAGCATCACCCGATAATAATATTGGTAATAATAATACATTAGGTGGCATGGTCGTTTGGGCTTTTATATTCGCCATTACAAACCTGGTCGTTGATAAAGCTGTAAATACTCCTAAAAATCCTATGTCAACAACAAAGTTATTACCAGGTACATTTGACCAACAACAAATTAAGACCATTCAGAATAAAAAAAGACCAAAAATGTATAAAAAAAGAAATAGTCGTCAACAACAGCTTTATTTCCAACAACAACAACAACAACAATCTCAACCTCAACAGCAGCCACCTATCCATTTACTTGAAAGAAAGAGTATTCTCTTGAGAAGAAATTCTCTCTAAAAAAAAAATCCTTTTTTTTTTATTTATTTGTTTTTTTTATCTTATATCTCACTTCTTTTTTTTTTTTTTTAACCTTTTTTTATATAAATATATATGTTGTATACTACTACTTCTACTTCTACTACTACTACTTTTTACATTATCAGTCTTTATCTCTTCTTCTTTTTTTCAAAAAAGGAACTTCTTTGTTATTACACATGTGAAAAAAGAAAAAGAGTTCATGTATTACCCTCGTACAATAATGATTTTCAACAACAACCCCACTCCTACTTGCATTAAAATCACGGACCGAATTTGTTTTGGTTTATTTCGTTCGTATTGTTACTTCTTGACAAAAAAAAACATAACAAGGGAGGTGTCTTAACGAACTACTAAAGAGTATAATGCAGGGCTTTTTTGTACGTATTGCTCCCTCTTTTTCTTGTTATACTTTTAAACAGTAAACTTTTTTTTTTTTTTTTTTTTTTTACTTTTCCTTCTGTAACCAACTTTATTATAATAATATATCAAATGCCGCCGAAAAAGGCAGGGCCATCATTTGTTTGGATTATTCCACTTATCTTGTAAGGTTTTTATTGTAAGCGTTTTTTTTTTTTTTACTGTAGCAAATGTCAGCAACTAAAAAGAAAAAGCTAAAATACTATTACATAGAAAAATAGATTTTCAGTTATTACCTATTTTCTGTGTATTTTATTTACTTTCTTCTTTAGACAGGTTCGAAATGATTTCTTTGCAAACTTAAAAAAACCTTGTTTAACTCAGTCTAAATTAGATCAAGCCCAGAGTTTTCCGAGATCAGTGGACTTACGACAGATTTAAACATTTCAAATACGCAAACACAATGGTCTCTGGCCGTATTTTATTTCGCTGTCATTATCTTTGATATACCCTCTAATATTATTATGAGACGATGGAAGCCTTCGTATTGGTTAGGCATCATTATGGGGTAAAAAAAAAATATGCACTTACGAAACTAAAATAATCGACTCATACTTTTTATTATTATTTTAGGGTTTGGGGAATTATATCTACAGTTATGGCGGCATGTACTAGTTTCACTGGACTTGTAATTGCCAGATTAATTATTAGCATTTGTGAAGCAGGTATCTTTCCTGGAGTAGTCTATTACTTATCATTCTGGTACACAAGATCAGAATTGGGTAAAAGACTAGGATGTTTGTGGTCATGTCGATGCTTGGCCGGTGCTTTGGGAGGTTTATTTGCTTATGGTGTGAGCTGTATTACAAGTAACAAATACATGCATGTATGGCAATGGTATAATAAACATGTCCATTCTTTATCTTCTATACAAAGTATATATAACTTTTATTTTTATTTTTGACTGCAAACAGGACATTTATTATACAGGGTAGCCCCTGCGTCGTAGTTGCTTTAATTATATCTTGGTACCTACCAAACGATATCGGTACCGCAAAATTCTTAATGATTGAAGAACGTAATATTATTATTCGGAAACTAGAAGCTGGTATGTAAATGCATACATGATTTTTTGTTGTTGCGTTGTGTGTGTGTGTGTGTGTGTCAACAGACTAAATAAAATAAGGATAGATGTGGGTATATTTAATTATGATGACTGGTCATGGGATCAGTTTGGCACTATCCTAATGGACGTAAAGACCTATGCATTTATCTTAATTTATATATCTGGTGCTGCTACTGTCCAAGGAGCTACCTTATTCTTACCTACATTGATATCAGACCTAAATCAGCCATCTGTTCTATCAAATCAACTATTAATGGCACCCCCTTATATCTTGGCCATCATCCTCACTATTGGCTTATCTTATAGCTCTGGTATGTAAACACTTGTAATAAGAGTACTTTATGTACATGCAAAATATATTAAATATAGTTTAGACCGGTTTTATGAAAGATCATACCATCTTGTATCTATAAACGCATTAGCAATCGCAGCACTATTAATACAAATGTTCTTGCCAACTTCTTATCGCTATACAAGTTACATAGCTACATGCTTTTTTGTAGCCGCTGTTTACGCACACGTCCCTGTCAAAATCGCATGGGCTGCCAATACCTTGTAATAATACATCTTTTTTATTTAATCATTATTATTTATCTAAAAACTATTTTTTTTTTTATTTATTTTTTAGTTTCGGTTTTACAAGAAGAGCAGTTGCTTTAGGAATAATCTTTTCTTTAGGATCTATCGGAGGTGCTATTGGTAGTCAAATGTTACATGGTAAAATTAAGAAAAGAAACTTTAAAAAGTTTAATTCCCCTGACGTTTTATTTATAGATCGCACAAGCGGGAAGTTTGTCGTCTTGACTTTTTTGGTCTTTCAAAGTTTCCTTACCTTAGTGACAAGATGCTTTTTGGATCGAGAAAACAAACGTCGCAAGAAATTAAACTCGGATGCTCGAGAATTTCAATTATACAAGTTTAACGGAAGAGAATTAGTCGGTGATAGACACCCTGATTTCAACTATACCCTTTAAAACTAACCACAAAAAATATCTTATTATAAACATTATTTTTATTAAATTTATAACAATAAAAAAAAAAGAGTATATATGAACAATTGTAGTAAAATATTAAAAAAGATAGCGAAGGAAGAGAGAGAAGAAGAAAAAAAAAAGAGATAAAAGTAATGGTTTTTTTTTTTTTGTATTTTTTGTAAGTATCTATATTACATGCCTATGGAGAGTGAGAGAGAAAAGAAAATGAAATTATTCGTCAGTTTTCATTAAATCTTCTTTTTCATGGTGTTCCACAAAAGGTTGATGTTGAGGTTCAACTTGGTAACCAGCAGTATGTTGATTTTCACCAGCAGCAGCAGCAGGATACTGATGATCAACATATTGTGAGGCATGATATTGTTGTGTTTGACGAGAATCAGCTTGGTATTGTGTCTGATGTCCATCGGGATAAGCTTCTTCAGCACGAGGCGATGAGGACGGCTCTTGATATTGGTTTGTGTTTTGAGGCTCTTCATGAGACAATTCGGAATAGTCATCAGCAGCAGGTGATGACAATAAGTTTGCAGTTGTAGCAGTAACCTCTTCTTCCTCCTCTTCATCTTCATCCTCATCCATTTCTTCTTCACTTAACAATTCTTCATTTTTCACTTGTAATGACTTGTTCTTCTTTCTACCATCTACACCACTACCTGGACCTGATTTACGCTTTCTAGTTTGACGAATCGTTAAAGGTTTAGGGTTCAAAACTAAATCACAGAGTGAATCTATGCGACGAGCAACAACAAGATCTCGAGGCCAGACAAATCTACCATCTAGTTTCTTTTCATCATCATCTTCCGTTTCGTCTCCGTCTTCTAAAAGTGTTTGTTTGACATGGTAGAATGGTAATTCTGGATCATCCACAATTAAGTCCGTACGGCCAATACCATGTTTACAGATTGCTTCTAATAATGCTTTATCATGTTTAGGAACTTCCCACCAACTATATATAATTTTTTTTTTAGTAATTGTATCGTTTGATTATTATACTTTTTTTTTTTTTTACCTTGGTAAACCTGAAGTCTTTCTAGCTTTAAGTAAGAGTTGATCAAGATCAGGGTGGACAATCACCTTTTCACGAATGGTGTTCATTTGCTCGATACGCTTTAAAGCACGACGAGCCTTATCATAGGGCACAAGGGTGTCAGCATCATCCTTATTACCATCATTAGGCTCAACACTTGATTCACGACTCATGGTATCTAAATTATCTTTAGGGGAAGAAACAGGAGTTTCAACATCAGCGCCAGTAGCAGGTGCAGCGAGTCCTCCCTCACTTAAATAGCGTTTGACAGCGTCTTCACAAGCGGCATATGTATCTCTGTAATGAAGAGTTAACGAATCATCCGTCTTCTTTTCAAGACCAGCAATTTCCTTAAAACGAGCCCATTGGAAATCATCCTCATCGCGTTCAACACCAAAGGACATTAAAGTCTTTAAGAAATCACTCTTATTTTTCTTTGTCCAGCGGTTAGAGACTTCGTTTTGTTTCGTACGTTGTCTTTGTGCAGCACGGGACTCCTTTTGACGCTGACGAGATTGACGATCGTTTTCTTTCTTTTCGACCTTTTCTTGCATCTTTCTCTTACGAGTGCTGTTGGCTCTTTCTCTCAAGAACGCAGCAATGATACGACGAAGACGCATGCCAATATCTGCCTTGGAGGGCCACACATAGATCTTTTGTTTACCCTCGTATTCTTCATCGTCAGAATAATCTTTATCGCGTGTATCTTCGTAATCACTATCATCATCGCGCTTGACAATTGTCTTTTTAGCAACAATTGGTTGAGGTTCTAAAGAAGTTTGACGACTACTATCAGCATCATCGTTCTTATCACCAGAGGGCGCAGCATCGTCGTCTTCTA